>JAAGVU020000001.1:43519467-43532753 GCA_011763525.2 Mormyrus iriodes
TGTTTTAATTCCTTGACATTTTGTGACATCACTGTTTTCCAGCTCTCTTATTAGTCCTGTCCGTAATAAATACATCATTCGCACCCAGGTTGGACATTTATTAATTTGGCAAAGTTAACAAATGAAAAACAAGGAAAAATAATAAATAAATCAGCCACAACAGATGTTTCAGCTTTTTGCTCTTAATCTGCCTCTTTGCCTATAAATTAGGGCAGCTGTTAGTACAGTAATTATGGACTTGGACTTATTACTAAAAGATCTGAAGTAAAAGCCCCAGAAGCCCCTCCTGCTGTAACCTTCAGTGAGATACTTCTATCAATTGTTAACATTGGGAAAGTGTGCAATAAACTAAGGATGCATCATCAGAAGCACTAAGATTCTAGCCAGTAATAATCAGCTGAAAAGTGTCCTAAAATGATGTAACAAATCATTTCTGTCTCCAATACGACCACCACTAGCTTTAAACCCAATGAAATGATACAATGATATAATGGCAGACGAAAGGTAAATAATTACAAATTTTATATATAAGGTTAGTTACATTATACACAGCACGCACAAACATTTCATAGTGTAAAATCTCATTAAAATGCTTTGTCATCTGAAAATCAAGCACTCTGCTTTATATGTTTGGAAAATATTGCGTGTTTAGTGGGTATATTTACACGTTTACTACATTCACAGAAGCTGGTCAACTTGAGACAAAGGTTTAACCATTTAATATAATATGCACCTGAACCTTTAGGACTTAAAATCAGGTGTATTTTAAGACCAAGCCAGGGTATAATTTATACTTATTAAAAAGTGCAAAATAAAGATAATTCCCTGTAGCCTCACTCTTTGATCCCTGGAGAGACACGTGTTTCCTTGCCCCCAGCAAAGCCTATCGCATAGCTGGAGTCGGCAGTGAAGACACTGCTCTGTCCTTGTGTCCAATGGCTATGGGCAGCACAGATGGACATGCTCCAAAGCTATCCCACAATGCTCCTCTGGCTAGCTGCGGCTCTGCCCTATGGCTGTACTGCACAGCGGGATGAAGGGGTATCTCCTTCGCTGCCTACAAAAGCTGTTTCTTGATCTCCAGCATCTGATTCGGTCGATAATGTGTAAATCCAAGAACGATTCGAATTTGAAGTGCAATTGATATAGCATTCTCCAAACAAGCACACATTACGTCAGAAGTGTATGTTAAAAACTGATCCTCTAATTGATACATTGATACATTGCAAATTGGATTGAATGAAAAAACACAGTGAGTGATAGAATGACTGTAATTTAACTTTGAACAGAACCGGACTGTATGATTAAAACATACTCCACTCATTTGAAATGGGCTACTTACGGGACTCTGACTCAGTGTCCTTACTAAAAAAATAGACACACCATATAGAATTCCAGTTCTAGTATGGAACGAATCACTTAAGCAATTATCAAGTGATAAATCATGTGGGGGAAAAAAGTATGAGAAAGAATGAGATTTTAAAGGGAAATAGATCAGAGCAAGACAGGCCTGCTTGAGGCCTGCTCCGTACAGGTCTGCTGAAGTTTGTGTCTTTTCGAAATTATTAATTCAATGCATTTACAATGCAGGTGTTCGTTCTGTTCACCGATATAAGAAAATAAATTAATTCCTGTGCCACATTTGCTGTTTTCTATTGGCCCTCCTTCTTAGACACTGTTAGTTCACACCCGTCAAGATAGGCAGCCCCACACCACTTCAAACAATTCGGTCCTGAGAATTTCTCAGGTGTTATAATTGAACTCAAGACGGTATTTGGTTTCACAGCAGTGATGTACCAATTGCTATCATGGGAGTGAAGAACTGTATTTCTCAACTAATAGCTGTCAGCCGACAGAGATAATATCACTAACAACAGTTAAGACAAAAACAAAAGCAACTATGAACAAACAATCCCAAAATAACCAGAAAATGAATAATTTCCCATGTTTAAAATTGCTGCCCTTTAATGGAATGATGTGTGAAGCATTTCTTTGAATATTTATATAAACATAGACGTCAGACCCCCAGGAAAGCGGCTGGAAGATGGATTCATGGACTTATTTTATAACTGCTTTTGTATTAAGTATGATCGTTCGAGCTCAAATGTTAATAAATAAAATTTGAAATAAAGTCTTCCATTATAGAGTTTACGTATATTTAAATTTGACTGATTATTTTTGTTCTGAATTGACACATTTTCATAATCATTAAAACATTAGACATAAAGTTAAATAAATTGCACTGTTTGAAATATTTCCATGTAAAAGTTGTGAAGGTCATTTGAAGACTTTGGGAACACTAAACAGACTCTTGGTTATCCTGGAGTTAAATGCCAAGTTCCTGCTGTAGCAGAGAGAAAGGGCACAAAGGTCAGGTCTCCACAGCTCATGGGGTGAGAGTCTCGCTGGCCCAGAAACTGCTGCCCTCCAATACAGCTCCAGCCCCCCCCCCCCCCCCACACACACATACACACACTCCCCGCTTATAAATGTCTTAGCTGTCAGCTCAGCCCAAATGCGTTCTAATTGAAAATAGAAGCCATGGGGCAGTCCTCACAGAGTCTGCACTGTTACAAGTGACAACTACTCATCAATACCGATGGCTATTACACTGGAAGTGAGAGCAGGGCAGATGACATGTAAGACACCACCCCTGCAAACGCCCCCCCCCCCAAATCCCCCGCCCCCAATACGTCCCACCCCCCAGTGTCCTTCTATCAGTTCCCAAGCCTCAACATATTTAACCCATTACTAACAGCCGACTCCCAGCAGTCCATTGCATTCAGCGGCAGCCCGTCAGGAGCACACGGGCTTTTCTCACCCGCCACCCCCGTGGAAAGGGTGAAAGTTTTGCAAAGAGCAAGAGGGCGTGCAATTTCACCGAAAACTCACCCTCTTCAGTCCTAAACGCACCTTACATACGGTATGCCAATCTTTCTACGCGAAAAAAATATTTTAAATCCTACGAAGGAAGTCCTAAAAATGTACAGAACCAATATCCGTTTTTTTACTTACTAAAGACTATAACTGGAGCTTTGCGTATTGTGTTCGCTGCGAATTAAAAGTCTGCAACTCCAAGCATTAAAATCAACAGAAGTCAGACTGTCACGATGCGAGTAATGACTACTGCTCCAATAAATGTGCAATGACAGTTAGTGTCACACTGTCTCCTGCAACACGCATGCAAGTCCGACAGGAAAAAGGGATGCTGCGTTACCGCTGACTACTTGCCCAATGATGTTGTTTTCTCACTGCAACACAATGAATGGACAACAATGTGGGTTTTTTTTTAAAAAAAAGGACTTGTCCACTGGTATGACACCGCAATGACAGCAGACGGGGTGCGCGGCATTGTGGCACGATCATACAGACAGGTAAAAGCAGACAGACAGGAGGGAAACGAGGAGCAAAAAGGCACAGACCTTGTCAGAAGCTGCAGAACGGTGGAAACTGTTTTCCTTATAGAGTCCTCTCCCCCTCTCTGTGACTCTCTCTCCCTCTCTCACTCTCTCTCTCTCTCTCTGACTCCCTCCCTTTCAGCCTCTCAGCTGCTCTGCGCACTTCTCAGGAAATGAATGGGGGCTCACAGAGAACTGTTGTACTTGCAAATGACTTACCACGGTCACATGATCTGCTAAATGTAGGGTGGGCCGGTGGGTGGAGGCTACACAAGCAAGGGAAGACAATATACTCTAAGCTTTAACAGCATGCATTGAATTACACGGGGCCCCTTGCGGGAGGTTTCCGACCGTGCCGGCCACTCCGCGCCACTGAGCGCCGTGCTGTTGACGGTAGAGTACCTCCCCAACAAAATGGTGAAAGAAAAAAACCGACGGGGGGACACAGGAAAACAGCAGTCTGGTTCCTTCTTCAGGAAAAAAAAGTGTCTTTCACCTACGTGGGGTAGCACGCATTGCAACGCTTGTCGTTAGACGTACAGTGAAAGAAGTATTGAATACGAGAAACACCCACAGCCTTCTCTGTTTCACGCATGTTGTCATATATTTCTCTATTTTTGTTTCCTAAAACGCCGGCTTGCTGTTGTATCACTACTGAGAAGCCTAACTGATGATTATTTTCTCAAGGCTGAGCTGGGAAACAGAGGTGATGGTATTCATGATTCAGAGGAGCTCCTCTGGGGATCCTAATTAACGTAAAGGAAGCCAAGCTAATTTGCATCCCTGATAGACCCAGCTACGCCAAGACAGAAAAGTTACCTTGAGGCTTATCAGAAGGATACTTTGCAGTGAATGATGATAGCATACTGTATTCAACTTTGTTTTATCCACCTAATATTTTTTCCCATATAAAATAATACTAATTAACTATAAAATTATAAACTATACAAAGTTAATTTCTTTGTTTGATTTCCCAATTATTTTTTTACAGTGCAGAACTCACTCTCTCTGTCAAATAATTATATATATATATATATATATATATATATATATACTGTATATATATAGTTTTTCTGTGAATTGTCTTCTATGGGGGGGGGGGTTACAAGACTGCCTCAGGATCTGTGAACATTTTTACACCGAACAGGGGAACAATGATGTGTGCAAACAAGGCTACCACACTGACTGTGGTGTTTTACAGTCTTTGGTGTATATATTTCTCACTTTGGAAGGTATTAATACCCTCAGCTAGGGGGAATGCTGTCCAGAACGAGATTGCTGACCATATGAATGCACATAAAATACAAATTAAATCACAACTTGGAAATTCATGTTATTCATTCTGAATAACAAATATCGTGGACTTCTTTAACTAACAAGTATTTTATTGAAATATAAAACTTATTCCGAAGTAATTAAAAACTTAATATTATTTGCAGCCGTAAAGGGGACTGGAAGAGTCTGGTAATTAAAGAAAGGTAAGACTAATAAAGATACCAGGGTAATGGAACGAAATGTGTTATTTGCTCAGCTGGCAAAGGTGCTTGTCTTTTCTTTTTAAATGGGAGGGCAGAGTCTTCTGGTTGGATCCTCAGGGATGGGTAGTGAGAGCTTCAGGCTTTCAGCTGGCGCTGGTTTCTCCGCAGAACACGTGTGACAGTCCCAGGTGCTCGTGGATAGGGTGGACAGGCTTAGGTGGCTTTAACACGTTCCCTGGATGGCTCCCGGAGCTCATGGCCAGGCAAGATGGAACGGATGCAGGGGCGGCTGACTTTCCCCACCCCCCATAGCCCCCCTCCCGGCCTCCTTTGGGAGACACCTGATAGGGCAGAGGCTGAAGAAGCTCCCTGCTTGTGGAGGTGGCCCCAGCCAGATCCAGCCTACAGCTTGGAATACATCATGTATCGGCTGTGGGAAGCATTGTGATGTTTTGAAAGTGCCCTCTACATGCTGTGCAGTGATCATCACAGCTTAATAGCTTCACCTACTGTCATACATACACGACTCTTTCATTTTTTATGTATAAATATTTTTTGCCGCAATATTAGGCAATCATATTCATTATTAATTTGAAAGTGGCATCAAAATAAATGACAATGCACGTAGTACTAGATAAAAGTTATGGCACACAGGTACTAATGCAAATGAATATGAGTGTTAGGAATTCAGGAAAAAAAATATATATATATTGAAACGTATTGAAAATTTGTCAGTGACTAATGAAGCAACTTGAAATTAAATGAAATAGATGCTGATGGAATTGTTTAACCAGTATTGTTTCCTCTCGTTAAATGCTTTTATTATGTTTGTCTAGAAAGTGCTCAATATAAATAAAAGAAATGCAAAATAAAACGTGCATTTTTACTCAAAGCCTTAAATTCACCAGTTTTGTAACATTTTTACCTGCAACCTTGAATATTTCCACATTATCTCTCTACTTGATTCTCATATTTCCATGTCTACCAGCTTTCATATGTGTGGTAATTCAGGAACAGTGCTCTCAGCTCTCTGTGAAAACTGATAAAAAATGTTCATAAAAAAATCTTTTATATTTTATATTTTTCCTTGTATGTGTTGAAATCAGTCACTTACAAAGAGATACAAACCTTGATTTTAAAAGAATTCTGACTGGTTCAAAAATTCCTGTATCCCTTTGTTGCTGATTCTGAGCCAGCATCCCGTCCTTCCCAGACCTTGTTCCCAATGGGTGAAGGCAGAACTCAGGCATGGGTGAAGAGAGAGAGATGTATGAGGGAGATACAACCTTTAGCTGTGCAAAGGAGGAGCTGCCTTCATAGAACTGACTGCAGCAGGTTCGAGTTTAGAGTATAAGACTCTTGATGGAGCACTGGTGTTGCATCATGCCTTGCTCAGCTCAAACCCTGGAATTCAGCAATTGACAGGAACTTTGAAAGACAGGGACTAATAATTGTGTTGAGAAAAGAGAAGAGGAAGAAGGGAACCTGTAACCTAATCCCTGCAGTGAGAAAGAGAGAGAGAACGAGAGAGACAGGCATGATGGAATTACCTAAATACAGGATTAGCTAAGAAACACTTCCTCACTGTACAAAAGACCCAGTGCTGATGCAATGAATATCTCCCCTGCTGAGACAGTTATCAGTTTACAATGGTGGTATTTGTTCTGCTTGTCAATCAAGTAATTTAAAGTTATAAGATGGGACAGGAGACAGTGGCGAGGTCTAGTGTATTTTATATTATAGTCACCCCACGAGCTGTTAATTTACCACAAGGCACAGTTTTAATACAGTCTGCCTACACTGTTTGTGAAGTGAGTGAATTAAAGTATATGCAAATATAAATATGAATATAAACTTCCAGGTTTAAATTAAAGTCTTTTGTTAAAAGACAGAAATAGACCAGTTGGTGGCTTCACAAACATTCAGTTTATTGCCTAAAGCATAAACAAACTAACAAGCTGTCTGTCAGCAATACACAGGAACAATAAACGCAAAGTAATTTGTTCACAGAAAGACAAAACCTCAGTTAAAATTCCAGAAAAAAAAATTTCATTAAAAATTTAAGCTTGTTTTAAACTGTTACCCGAACTAGCCTATTGTTTTGGGTTGAAAATAACTGTATTGTATCTTCAACTCATGATTACGCAGATTTAAGAATGCAGTACACTTCATATCAACTCATAAGTTGAGACCAGTTGACACGGTAAAATACAAACTGGTTTAAACTGGAATTCTCACATGGAAAAGAAGCAGCCTGGTGGGATGAAAGTATTATATAAATTATTCCTGAATTGCGCGTCACAAGGGTCACACATCTTAATATGCCGTTTTAAAATCCTTTGACATTGCAATTACAAAAGAATTGCAAAAAAATAAAACAAACCATGCTTTTCTTCATATTTTACACGATACTGATACTTGGAACTGATTCCAAGCAAAATGGAAAATGAGTAACTCAACTCAACCGTTGCTGAGATGTTTAGCAAAAGAAATTTTATCCATACGAGAAAATAATGAATTAATTTTATCAATGAAAAAACGGCAGTTCGGTTTGGATGAGATGGATATATACAGCAGAATGTTAAAATAAATTGTTTCTGACGGAAAACCTATGCCAAATAATTTTGATGATTATAACTACATTAATATTAAGGGTTAGAATATACAGTGCATAAGGTATCCAGCACATCTGTATCATCTGAATTTTTACTTTCTGGCATGTATTGATCATGTCTAAGAGTCTACCTTTGAAACACATGATGAGCAAGGTCAAGATGATCTTTATGAAGTTTCCATTGGTTTAGTGTCTTCATTATTGTAACACCAATCCATGTTGCATATGTGATTTTCTGCATTAAATGAAACGTTGCCAAGCTCCTTGTTCGGGAGGGAGTGGCAAACCTGTTTGAGGCGCGTGTCTTCAGACACACGCCAACCCCAATTGCATGTGAGGTCAGCCATTTCCGAATAACTGTTCCCAATGTCCAGCGGTGCATCCATTGTGTGGAGGAACAGAGAAGGACACATCACCGGCCAGCCCAAGAGTCACCCCCCCACCCCCTCTCCTGGGGGTCCGTGTTTGTCCTGGCTCTGCTGCACCTGCTCAAGCACAAAACTCGCAGGGCACACTGACAGTACAAACTCCAGGCTAGCAGTCTTGCTGGCCGAGCCAAGGTCAGCTAGTCGCTGTGGGGGGAGGGTGGCCTGGGGGGTGGGGCAGAGCTTGCAACATGACCGGTGCGTCTGTGCTCACTAGCAACTGTCTTCCCCTGCATAGCTCCGCAAACGTGTTTCCTGCTGTCTGCTCTGTCTCTCCAAAACAAAGAGGATCACTGAGAAAATAAAATTATTAGGCATACACACCTGCTAGTCCTCCATCTGCAGCTAAACTGTCGGCACTTTTTCGGTTTAGAATAGTATCGATTGCAACGAGGAGACTTATGTGTTCCAGAAATGTTGGCCCCGTATCGCGTACTGCTCCAAAGTATCCATTACCTGGATTGTCTTTCCTTTCCGAGGGAATCTAAAAAAGGGGCAGAATCGCTAACATCTAGCCCATTTCTTCATGCACCTTTTGTGATCTGAAAATACGAAACGCTCTTATTAATATCAATTCTCAGACATGATCTCAGCACCTTTTGCGTAAAATGTCACATGGAAAAACTGCGGAGAGATTTACTGTTGCAGTCTTATATAACCTATAAAATGTAAAATAATAAAAAACACCTAAAGTTGCACCTGGAGGATGTGGGGTACAATTGATTACATATTAACACTTTCTGTGCAGACATGAGAGGGGGCCCCCAATCAATCAATGAGCGCACCAGAATGCTCCTGTGTAAAGTCCATGTGTGCAGATAACATTGAGTTTCTGTTTTGCTTTCTGTTTGTCTTTTACCAGCCAGCAGCCTTGGCTTCATCTCTTGGGTGGTAGAGAGACCTTTCCTTGTTTCCTAGCAGCCCCGCCCCCTCCCACCCAGGCTTGGGTAGGGAACAGCCAGTGCCGTTCATTGTGGGGGCTTTCAATACACCGAGGAGGCTGCCAGCAGGTAGCCATGGCAACAGCATTGCTTTCTCTAGCTACTTTTCCGATTTTAAAGGGACTATGGAGAAGTGAAGGGGGCCCTCATCATAGTCCAGATTAAAGAGGTCACAGTGATTTGCTGGTACCGGTTGAAATTATTGTAGCAACGGATGTGTGGTGAAATTTAACAAAAGGAAAGGTGGCAGTAAAATATCGGTTCTAGAACACTCCATATTTGTCAGTGAGCTGTTTTAATAACGATTACGGCTACAAATACATATTTCACAGAACAATATTTGTGAAATATTTGTCGTATCAAGAAAAATGTGACAAAATTTTACAGCCTATGGGTTGCAGATTTGTGTGAAGTTAAGATATGGACCATGACCTCATCGCATTTTCCCTGATGTCAGGAGAGATTAAAGATTAAAAATCGAAGGCTCAGACTATTCATGGTTGGTTGAAATCTTTCAATTCTTGCAAGGTTTTCTGATTTATGTGACTCAAACGAAGGTAGAAGGAAGAGCATTATGGGAACTTGAGATTTCCCTCCTTTGCAGTTAATTTAGAACTATTATGTATATGACAATGGTTATGGTTTCTTTTTATAAAAAGATTAATAATAAATTGAGCGATGGAGGTTTATATTTGCCAGATTCAAATAAAATTCAGGAGTATGTTGTTAGCCTGGGGGGTAGCCTTCAACCTGTTAAGCTACTGGTGTGAAAGCTAATGTTTTCCTAAAGGAAAGCTTCATTCACAAGAGACATACATCCCCATCGTCATGTTCACACCTATCTTCACTTGGTCAAGTTTCAATTGCATCCTATGCTGAGTCAGTTTAAAAGCCTTTGGCCAGTTTCACCTGAATTGGGAGCATGTGACAGAATAACAGACAGAATTAAGGATTAATAATGGGCCAAAAAACCCTACATGATAAAGATGCACTTTGCATTGTCAGTTATCACGTTTCTACTCTGTAAAAGTGTGGGTGATCCCAGCAGTGGCTGCAGCCATCTCCGGAGATGCCCTGGTCTCCGGACTAGCGTATAAAAACCATCGTGATCCTTGCACCTCTCCCATGACAAACATCTAACCGCCCATCTGTTGCCATATTGCAGGGCCATGGTATTCTTCAAGCACTAGTCACACAGCATAGACTTCTAACCGCTGAACAATACCACTCATGATGGCCCAGGATGCCACAGTGGAGGGGTCTGAAGGAACACAAGTGACAGGTCTATGGCAGGGGGGCGGGGGCATGGGGTGGGAGGTTCAGGTGTGGCTCTGAGCCTGCTGGGTGCTCTGAAGAGGGAACTGCCAGCCCTCTGCTCGACTTCCCAGCATTTACACCAGATGGCCCTTAACATCAAGCCTGACTGAGGAATTCATCTGGCAGGGCTTCACAACCATGGTGCCCCTCCTATACAACGTTGACCTATTTGTATTCTCTGCACAACAGATGAGGCACCAAGCCTTCTTCATGCTGGGCAGCCATCGTTTGCATTCGGAAGATTAATTTAGCGTTCGTGGCTGGAGAGGAGACCAATGCAATGCAGCTCGACAGAAACCCGCGCGTTTTCCTCTGTGAGCTTGTGCTTTTGTTATGACACATTCACTGACCAAATGAACATTATCATATGAATAACATTTCATAAATCACATTTCCTGTCATTCAGACCCTTTAATGTTTAATTAGTCCATAAATCAGGGTTAAGCCAGTTGAGTGTTTGCTCTTCAAAAGGACTGGATTCCAGCTCTTTATTCGGTGAAAATACACAAAGTGGCATTATTATTTATATAAGTTATACATCCCTTACTTTAATGAAACAAAAGACAATACATTTGTTTTATACAGCCAGTCAGTTATCACTTGCATATATAACCAAATTAATGATTTGCATTTAGACTCCGTCAGGTTTTCTATTCTCCTTTCATGTGATCCTTCTCTTTTAGTTTACTATGTCATTCTGTCGTTTTTCCAGTCTCAGTAGGAGTGTGCGATCTGTGACTCTGCTACTGAGGAAGTTCGATTGAAATCAGTCGGGCATCTCCAATGGATTGCCATCTAGCAGTGCCCCCCCCCCCAGCTCAGCTTTTTACCTCCCATCCAGAGAGAGCTTCTCTCCCAGGCGACAAGAGCCCGGGGAGAAGAGGCCAGGTTTTCGTGGACATGACGGAATGCAGGGTGGGATAATCACAGCATCATCAACTCGGTCGCCTGCACTAGCAAGCCAATAATGCCCCTCTAATTGAATAACTTATCCACAGCTATTTCCCCCGGGGTAGCCCAAGGCGGAGTTACAGGGAGGAGGCAGATGGTGGAGCTGCATCTTCAACACCATGGAACAAAAGTGTCCCTCTGCACGGTTGCCGCCTAGCATGGCGGGGCTGACTGAATGTTTTTTTACAAAGACACGTACAGCAGTTGCGCAGATTTGGCCAGAGACACCGGTCACTTTTTCCCCATTTCCTTTCTTCATTTTTTTTCCACAACAACGCCTCCCGTTTCCGGAAGTCTGGCAAGCCAGCTGAAATCAGTGGCCTTGGCAAGGGATAATTCCAGTTAAGACCCGTCCTCTAGGTCTGTGCTCATCCACCCATGGGGTTGCCACGTGGGAAGTGATAAACCCACCCCCCCTTCTCCTCCCTAGCTCCGACAGGGGTCTACCGAGCGACCCACAAGCAGCAACAGAATGACTATAATGCAGGACTATTACTCTTAACACAGCCTAAGTGTACAAGCAGGTCATGTTTTTTTAATGTCGAGTGACAATAAAAAATGAATCCCAGTGAACGATTTTTGGCATTACAACATCCATAATATCAAGCTGCATTTACTGTAGGTTTATATGGATATGGGATTATGGGTCAATTCAGTGTTGATTTAGCTCTGATAGCTAGATATTTTAAATCTCATTTTATTGTCACTATCTAATCACCAAATTCAAGGGAAAGTTAAAAATATATACTGCAAGGTAAATGGGGTATGTTGCTTGCAAAATAATTTCATCCATCTCAGAATTAATGCACCTTTAAATGAAAAATAATAACCCCCCCCCAAAAAAAAAAACAAGCAAGTGTTAAGGATGCCAATTCTCATTTAATAAAGTAACTGATACCAGCAGTCACTGGCATTTATCTTAGGCCGAACAGACTGACTTGTTAGAGGACAAGAAGGAGTGGAAATGCAATGAATTGATTCACCCTTCATACTTGGTTGCACTACATTTACTCGGTACGGTGCTTAAATTAGTGCCCTCTAGCTTTTTCCCAATTAGCTCTAAAAGGAGTGTGGTGCACGGCAAGTCAAAGGAGTCATTACCTCATTTTTCCATTGTTCCATATGTGCACTCAGGACCTAATACAACTCGCCTGGGTTCAGCGAGGTTCTGCATAGGACCAAACAATATGAGCCTGATTAATGAAGGCTCCGCTTTTGGTTACAATTATCTAAGTGTTAGAATCGCGCTCGCGCTCCCTCGCGAAGATCGGAGATGGGGGTTTATCCGCGTGCATCTTTGCACCTGAGTTAGCATTACATTACCACGCGCGCAGTACACACAGCTGCTGTTTCCATGCAGCGCATCACATCTGCCGCTGACCTCCTACCCTTACAGCCCCTATTAACATAATATTAAACAGAGTATTCAGACGTGAAATGCTCACTTCCCTGTCCCTATTATTAAACACCGACCACCATATACCATACCACTTCAAATATCATTAACATTTAATTTTGCTTAAGTGTAAACACTGCCAGGGTGAATAATCATGTGTGTGCATTTGCCCTGCAGTGGATAGGCATCATATCTCCAGAGTGCGTACAAGTCTTGGTGACCTCAAGCATATGTTTAGCCATCCTCTATACCAGCAAACAAGTAATATGACTAGGAAATCTGATCTGCAATTGCTCAATTACGCAGTTTCTTCTATGGAGAATGCGACACTGGCAGTTCTAAAGCAATGAATCCGTGGCTGAGATCACAAAACTAAAAAGGGGGTTTTAAAGGCTTCCTGTGACGCGAAGTTGGCGAAGTTGATCTCCGACGTGCATGTAACGCGGGTCGGGTAATGGCGCACGGGCGCTGCTTCGCTCCGAGCTGGAGTAACATCCGCTGAAGGTCCTCGCAGAGAGCGGTACCTGCTGGGAGCTCTGTCAGCGCCCAAGGCTGCCCACACCCTGCGGAGTGGCACAGCGCTGAGTGGCTGCGAGCAGCCAGGTGGAGCCCGGAGAGCCGGGAACCTGCAGGGGACTATGCGAAAGCTTCCCAGCTGCATCGCTCTTAAAGAGACAGTCACCGTTTCTCTCTTGCAATGACCTCGACAGCTAGCTGAACCAGTCTAACGCGTGCTGTGCTACAATATATTGTTTTCTCCAATACT
>JAAGVU020000001.1:43532853-43575036 GCA_011763525.2 Mormyrus iriodes
TCCTGATGTAATCTACCCCAAACACAAGGCAGGCATAGTTATGCATCCTTGAAAATTAAACATATTAAAGTATATTAAAGAGAGGGAAATATATGACTCTTTTAATTAGATTGGCAGGGGCGTAGAAACCAGTGGTGGGGGACACGACCCTCCCCCCCCCAACATTTAATATGGCTTCATTCATCCCCCGAATAAAATGAGCTTTGTATTAAAATTATTGTGTTGTGTCCTCCAATATCAAAACCTCTCCTGCACCCTATATCAAAAAGCAAGCTTGAATAATAAAGTGAAATAAGTGGATAATAATTAAAACAAACTGACTAATATTTACTGAGAAACTAATTACAAACGCGCCTAAAGCGTGTGAAATGCACTTATGCACACATGTATGCACATACACAGAGATTCCGATCAGGATCCAGGCACAGATGTAATGGCTGCCTGCCCTGAACTTCTGCACACACACACACACAACGCGCGCACACACACGCACGCACCTGCCCTGTGGGGGCCATGCTCCGCTGATCCACCCCCACCTTCTCCAGTTGCCCTTCGGTGGGATGCAGCTTTGGCTGGCTCTCAAGCCCCACGGTCTCGCTCGTTTCTGGGATGCCAGCACAGCGCTCTGCTCTCCTGTCCACCAGGCTGCCTCACGCGCACCATCCTACTTTTAGAAGCAGCTTCCATCTCACTATTGTCTGATTGTTGCGTTCACATCTCGCCCTCTGCAGTCGCCGGGCTGGGCCTTAAACTTTGGCAAAGCTCCTCAGTCGCAGGAATAAATCTTTAAAATTATTGTGATTTACGATCACTCATTTGCATGTCCATTTACAGAAATTATGGGTCAATTATGATGTCGAGAGGGGGAAAAAAAACCGTGTGGCATCTTACGGAAGGGGGAGGGAGAGGCTGATGTATTTATTATTCAGATTGCGATGTTAATTTTCTTCCCTCGCCGACTGCACGGGGATTTAAAATATACCGTAGGACTGGTTGCCCGCAGTCAGTTTTACACTCTGCGGCATGTGGTCCTTGCCTTGAGCGAGGCGAACGTTTTCTGTTGCTCCCTAGCAACCCATACCAAGCCTGTCTCAGTTTGTCAGGGCGAATTTCAACAAAAATCACTCACTGCAAACAAAAAAAACAAAATCTACCCGTTTGACTCCAGATGTTTCATATTGATTTATCTCTGTGCTTGGCCAGACAGTTTTGCGTGTATAAATTTACACACACACACACACACATACACGCACGGGTCGGAAGAGCAATAAGCTTTTGTTTCTGCGAGTGCCCAAAGCCTGGATTTGGGTGTAGGGTTTCATCCAGCAGTTTGGCTGCTGCATTCACTTGGTTCTTCCTCCTTAATAATGCAGAGCATCACTGTCTGAAGTCTGCCTTTAGTGCCAGGGCCGCGGTCACCGTTCAAAGCTAATGGAGAGGATGTGGCGCGCGTGTCCGCGAGGACCAGGTAGCCTGGCCGCTGCAGCTAGTTCTCGGAATAACTCTGCGCGTGTGAGAAGAAGGCGCGTGCTGTGCCGCGCGGCCGATCGTAATAACGCAGACACAATGCCGCGAGGCCGCCAGCAAGCTGGAAAAACTTAGCCAAAGTGAATGGAATGTTTTGCGAGCTAGAGAACGCTTAATTGATATTGTTTAGGAACAGTAAAGTCATTTACCTATTAGAGTGCAGTTTTGGACATTAAGGCGACGAAAGGCTGAGAAAAGGGTATTTTGAACGCCCTAAAATTCTCGAAAGTAACAGAAAAGGTCTGTGAAACCACAATGTACTATTACTGGATTCTCACATAAGTACAATAATGGAACATTGCAGTATCACAAAAATTCATTGTGCAGTATGCAAATATGTGCAATAACCTATGATAAACTCCCTTGTCTCTTCTGCACTTAGTGATGCTAGTTCAAATTGTCTCTTTATAATTTATTCCTTCAATAAGTTGATTACCTTGATATATTGTTTACTTTTATATATATATATATACACACACACACACACACACACACACACACACACACACCATTTACTTCTTTTGTACATTGTATACCTCTTGTATATATTTTTTGGTTCATATTTTGATTCTGTAAGCTTTGGAAGTTACTAATGTAATCTTTTTGTGTGTAATACTATGACAATAAAACCTTTGAATCGTGAATATTGAATCTTGAAAGCTTATACATGGTGCAGGGGTTAAATCAGATGATGAACAGAGCCAATAAGTAATTGAATGCAGGGAAACAGTAAGTATATATGGAGTAAACTGTATATGCAAAGGGTCTAGCAGACCGAAGCTGGGTCTGCTATGATTATTATAATGCACCTCATTGCTATGCACCGTCAGGCAGTACGAGATGATTAATTAACCAATGGCAGTGAAGTGTGTGTCGAGCAAAACACCGAGGCCGTCCTCAAAAGCGCCTCCCGCATACTCCCACACCAAATGTGATTTTCTTTATCTAGCCCAGCACAGCTCTGCACATAATCTGGGTGCTCCCACGTGGGTGGGGCGTGGGCGAAGGTGTGCAGCATCTGGCTCGCTTCTCAGCCTTGCAAGAAACGCTGGGGCTTTTTCTTACACTTAAGGTAAATACTGTTATCACAGGCAGGCCACCCAGGCCTAATGGACAGACACATATCACCTGCATGCCTCCCAGCCATTCGCCCTATAGGCTCAGTGGCTTTGATACCGAAGCCTTAACAATCGAAATCAAACAGACACTGTCCGTGTGGCTTATTTTAAAATGCTAACTCCTGAAGATGGCAACAGATGAGATTCATATTCTTAAGAAATTGAAAGTAATATATAATTACCAAATTAAGATGCTTGGCATTTTGGTAATTAAAATTATATTTGATTATTGGTAATTTGTATCATAATTAAAATTATCAATAGCTTACTTTCCATTTTTACTTTTTGCAAAATACATAGGGAAGACACAGTTTTCTCAGCCTGTTTAAAGCATGTGCGTTAATGAAATGGGATGCCCGAATAACCCAAAATGGATATAGTACCATCCACTTCGGTCATACTGTATATAGTATTTTTTGAACCAGTTCAATCTTAAACGAAGTCTCTCATACTGACTGTTTCATATCTTATATATCTAAATAATACTCCGAAGTATTCATTCACAGCATAAAACATTATACACTGTCATAAAATTATGGTTTAAAAAGTAAGCAAAAGATGGGACCGTTGAAAAATAGGATTCTAACAAGGAATTACATATTGGTTTTCAATCATCATGCCCATCTTATTCATATAAGACCATTATAAAAGTTCACTTGTATTGTAAGTAAATTAAATGTACTGAGTTAGGCCTAATTTGTTCTGTACTATATACAATTTATGGTAAGTTACATCATTTGTATGCAACTTCATTTAACCTGTGTATATCTGTTATTTCCCGATTTCCGAAAATATTATTGGAACCTGAATATTATAAAAGATTATTCTGTTCAGTTTCAGTGAAATTGATTAAAATGTGAAATCGATGAATTCAGCATTATAGAACAATTTAGTTGATTTTTATGTCTTAAACTGAGATGTTCACATGTACAACACTATTGCAGGAAAAGGCCTATCATCTTATCACTGGCGTCCCACCCGCATGTGTATGTTGGGTGAACTATGCATCTCAGGGTTAAGAAAACCCAAAAACACAGTTGTGGTGTGTTTTTTTAAGACATGGAAGTTATTCCCTGTGGAACAACATTCCACAGCTATTTTTTTTTTCACAGGCTCTGCTCATGTACTGCCAGAGCGATCCCACAAACCTTGGGAATACTGAAGTGTAGGGTTTCTGCGGGAGGTGCTCCATAACTGTCAGCGCAGACAGACATGGCTTCACTTTTACTGTGCACCACTTCCAAATAAAACAGCATATAAAACAACACATTTCTGGCTAATTGTTAATATTTTTATTATTTCATCTTATCATACATACATTTTTATATATACAGGGGCGCCACAAAGGGGGGAGGAGTTAGGATGATTCCAATAGCCCCCGCATGACAGGGGCCCTAAAAAATTTAGAACATACTATAAATGGACTGGGCTACGTTGGGGGCCCGATATGATATGCTTTCATGAGGCCCAAAATCCATAATGGTTCCCCTGTATGCATACAAACGTACATACATTATCTAATTCAATCAGCTATAATTCACAAAGCTCTCATCCATTTACTGAAATACCCTAACATATTAACGCATTGTGTCTTAAATCATAAATTGACCAAAACTGATGACATAATGAAATTTTTATCTTTCATTTCTCACTTTTTAGACTAGGCAGGGGGCATTTCATACAATTTCCTATGAACAATTTAGGTTTTATACAGACAGTACATGCCTTTTTAGAAGATCAGATTAGATTTATACTCCTATACAAACTAATAAAAGAATATTAGATGCCAGGGAGTTCATTCAACAGGCCATATGCTCTTTGTATTGATGGATAAACACGAGTAATATGAATTTCAGATACAGATTAGAGATTTCTAAGGACAATGCTGAAAGCATTGATTAATAGCATACTCTACATTGTGTCCTTTCTAGAAGTCTATATGAAGACTTTCAAGCTCAATGTCCAGGTCTCTGATGCTCATAATTAGACAATTGTTATAATCATTTATTTTATAGAATCTGATCATATTTTTTGACAAACATAAATGTTAACACATTTTGTCTTCAAGATAATAAAATCATTCAAAAAAATCATGTTTTTTTTTAATTCTCAAATGAGATATTCCTAGGCAGATATAGACAGATATCCATCCAAAAGACTGAAAGGTAACGTCTTTAGAGAGTAAAGGTAAAAAAATACCTGGCTTAAAAAACGTGTGAATAACTCTAACTACAGCAAAAGAGAATGCAGAATGACCAATCTGATTGCTTTCATTTGTTGCAGTGTGCATACATTCAGATAAATTTTCCGTATTTGATGATATGTATTGTTGATTGCATGATAATTTCAATTGGAAACATCTGTTGTCTTTGGAATGACAACAGATTGAAACATTAAGTGTCATCAAGTACATTACAGCAAATTCTTTACTTTAATGCATGGATCTGGGAATACAGTGTCTATCTATGATCTGTGATAAAGTATGGGTATGTACTAAAGTTTTTACTACAGAAATTCATCCAACTTCCAGCCACTTATCTGGTCAGGGTTGTAGGGAGGCCTGGAGCCTATCCCAGGCAGCACAGGGTGCAACAGTGGGGACACCCTGGACAGGATGTCAGCTTATTACGGGGCACATACACATATACACTATGGGCAATTTAGAGATCCCAATTATCCTAACTGTGTGTCTTTGGACTGAGTGAGGAAGCTGGAGTACCCAGAGGAAACTGGTGCAACACAAGCAGAGGCGATTCTAGGGATTCTGGGGGCCTTAGGCAAAAATACTCCAAGGGGCCTTCCCACTCACCCTCCCCCAATACGGTAAAATTCATTACTGCTATTCTAGCATGAATTCTAAATTAATAATATCAACAAACAGAATTTAATAAAAGTCATTTCACTTTTACAAAAAGCACAATACACAAAAAAGCAGATTTGTAATTGCAATTAACTATGTAATCAGCCATCCTCAGGGGGCCCCCTCCCAGCTTGGGGCCCCAAGGCATTGCCCGCCCTGCCTATCATGTTGCTGCACCTCTGAATACATAAAGAACATTCAAACTCCACACTCACAGAGCATAGGTAGCTATTCAAACCCCCACCTTTGATGCACTGTACAATGTAGCATCAGTGATAACAGGCATCACAGGTAAAATCAACATTGTATGCTGAAGACCTTTCACTGTATGCTGTGCAAAATCTGCAGTAGTAATTAGACTGTATGTAAACAGCCTCTTTAAATGTAAATTAATAAATCTTATAAAGACAAATGTTTTAGGGAAATGTAAGCGTATTTGACTGTGTTAACCATTGAACAGGTATTTTAAATATACTAATTTGATCTTGAGTGCTTTGTTATACGAATTAACTGGAAAAGCAACTCCTAATGCACTTTAACTAACCAAAATCATACTCAAGGGAAAAAACATTGATTAATAGGTCCTTCCCTGAGGGCCACTGGATTGACTGCAAGACTTGTTTATAAAATATGTGCAGTCTGGGTGTACACCCTGGGTACTCTGCAGACCATAGAGCAGACTAGTAAATGGTGATGAAATTAAAGCCGTTTCATTGTGGTTTTTTAAATGTTTGGACAATGAGAGCATGCAGTGGCAGTGAGTCAAGGGAGCCCGGGCAGCTGGTGAAAACCTGAAGCCAGTAAAGTGAGGGAGTTATTGGGGATATGGGAGCTTGCATCGTACCTTACAAACAAGTGCCATGTTTCCATTGGCTTTGGTCTGTGTTGGACTGCGTTGGGTTACTTTAACGCTCTGTGCCTGAAGATGGCTTTAAGCATTTCAGCCGTCCTTTTTCAGATCTTTCACCGAAATCCAGTCCAACACCACAGACGGTTAGCATTTCCTCTGTGTCCCTTTTAACAGATGCTTAAAACATTATATCACTAGGAAAAAATATATACTTCAAAATACACAATTAAGTAATAAAAGAGAATTAATAAAAACGCTATCCATTAAATGCATGATTCTGATTAAATGAAACATAGTGAAATTATTTATTATAAAACACCAATAAAGTAATGATGAAATAATAAAAGAATAAATTAGATAATCATTAACACTTCTGCAAGTATTTTTTGATAAATTCTATTTAAAAGTCCTTTTTACATTATTATTTTTTTCCCTGATGATTCGTTTTGTCTCTTGATGATTTAGGTGAAACTGAAGTCAGGCTAAAAAACGAACTGAAAAAGATTTGAAACATGGATTAATGCGCTTTTGTATGTGGTTTTTCTGCAATATCGCAATCCTTGTGTCGTGCATGCTGTCCTACTAAGTTTATGTTGACTCATGCTTGATTCACAACGGTTTTTATTTATTCATACTTTTTTGACAAAAACTGCAAGTTTGTGACAATTTTTAAGCTGGAATTTTGCAACAGCCTATGTAGTCTGATGAATTACATAACACTTTGGCCTAACGTTTGGTTGAGGAGCAATAGGCGATGCCTTGTAAATTCCCGTCACTCTCTGATTGGCCAGCTCTGACCTCAAGCACAAGTAAAAATCTTGAAGCAGCCATTCTGTTTGAGCAGTTTGTGTTTGCCTTCTTCCTCACAAACTCATTCCAATATTAATATTCCACCATGCATAGCGACTGTTGGGGCAAACCCAATTCACTGTTTCGTACATTACGAGTTCTTGGCAAGCTTACACACATCTTGCGGTCGTGTTTTTCTCCCCATCGTCTTCGCTAGAGCTTCTGTCTGGTCAGTAAAAATCTACAGTTTTGCCTTTTGGTGAGACAAGCTTCACTTAGAAGCAAGTCAGCAGTTCTGGTGAAAAAAAAAAAAAAAAAAAAGATAGTCTTCCATATTTCAAGGGCACGTTAGCCAATTCCAAACAGTGGTAGATTTTGTCATTGCTGTAGCCAAGTTCCTTACTACCAATGGGGGGGTTAGCTTTACTGAAACATAGGATTTCAGTCGGAGCACGAGCCAAGATATGTGCTCTGCTAGGGCAACAAAAAAAAACAGGATAACTGTTGGCACAGAATCAAGAGGCTGTGTTCTGGAACAAAAACGCAAGCCACTTAGTACTGCTGTAAAATTAATGCGATGCTCAGATAGATGTTATCCAAAACGTCACCAAAAAGGCCACGTGTCTCTGGAAATGCACTCACAAGTGACACCACTCAGTAATGCGAGCTCTGTTTTCTAGCATACACAGAAGATCAAGAGTGACACTTTGTTTAAGCAAATTCTATTCTTCTTGGACTGCCGGTAATTCCACCGGACATTAAGAATTTCTGGTATTTAGACTCCAGTATTATCTAGCTCCACGCTACATAGCACTGATGTATACATATAAAAAAAGACAACAACTATTAAATTCATCGTTTGCGTCTTAACTTTCAGGTTATTTATGAAATTTCCTAGCAGCACTGTCATTGCAATCTATGCTGGATTCATTTACAAGCATAACCTATGCCAAGCACTGTCCAACTCAAATAAATCTCAACCATAGTTCTGGGGACCCACTGTGTACCATATGTTGGGTATCGTTCCAAGCAGTCATTTTGTCTGCTTCAAAATACTGCTGTAGGTGACTGAGCATAACAGGTTCCAGGCAAGGGTCCCAGAGAGGTCCATGCTCTTGTATCCTTACGCAAAGTAGTTAAAATAGCTTTGAAGTAATGTACATCCCCATACAAAGTTGAAACTGCACAATGTGTAAGTCACTTTAGATAAAAGTCCCCAATAAGCGAATTTAAGAGCACCTAACTAATTAATATTTACTGTTCACATCTGATTTTAAGTACTTTATGGCTGATAAAACAGTAAATGAGAAATTAGATTTCTTTAACTTGTGCTACTTAAATGGTACAGTCATTAGCTTCATCTTTTCTGAATTAAGTAGCTGTTTAGCAGCCAGGAACGGCTTAGAAAGCATTAATTAAATAAATATTGTAGTTTACAGGTTGTTAGATAAGTGCAAGTCCAGAACATTAATTATGAGTAGCCTACACTAAATTCAAAAATATTCTTTATAAATGTTAACTGACAATGTCATAGTTAGCTTTCAGTAAGTACTCAGTTCATCCATTCAGCTTCCAAGCACTTATCCTAGACAGGGGTGTGGGCACTGGAGCCTGTCCCAGGCAACATTGGGCACAAGGCAGGGTACACCATGGCTGGGATGCCAGTCCATAGCAGGGTACATACACACACTCTGGGCCATTTAGAGCTATTAATTAGACTAACTGCATGCCATTGGACAGTAGCAGGAAACCCCACCTATTCAGGGAGAAGATGCAAACTCCACATAGACAGTACAGGTGGGATTCAAACCTGCAGGCCAGCCTGCATAGGACAGCAATAGCCACAGAGCCACCCAGCCACCCATATCCAATTCAGCTATAATGAATCAGAATGCGGTGTTGGATTAAGAATACTGGTACTAGGTCTCCGTTTGCATACGAGCAAAATAGTGTCTTACAAATTCATGCAATTCAAACACATTAAGAATGTATATTTATACACGTGGAAAAGCTGACTATGAATGTGCAAACTGAACTTACGTCTTCCCTGCACTAAAGATCTAGTGTCCTTTGGCGAAAGCAAATTAAATGCACGTTCACAAAATTCATCATAATATAAAGAACAATTTCCAGCTCATTCGAGAGTGACTAGACATGCCTTTACGGTTTAAGGGCTTTCTGGCAATGCAATTCAGTATCTGAAATTCTGTTTAGGAAGACTCTGAAAAGTAAAGGGTTAAACAGGAAATTGACAGAAAGGAAATGCTGTTATTTTCATTGCATTTCTCCTGCAAGTACTTCCTTGGAGTGAAAATGACTCAGATCTCTTTCCCGCAATCCTCTTGTCATGTACATTTAAGTGGACCAATTGTTGACATTCTCGAGTCTGGTATTATAGCCGAGCATTTTTTGAAAGGGGAGACTTCAGTGGCTTTTATCTGGGTGCGATTGTTGGTGCTGCCAAGTGTCTCAGTGACAAAGGCTGCAGAAACTGCTTTCATGCCACATTCAAGGGCATTGTAATCTTGGGAAAAAGAAGGAGAAATGTCCCTATAGAACAACAACAGTGGGTGGAGGTGTCAAACTGAAAAGCATGATGGTTTGGACCGCAAGGAAATAGCAGAGCCATGGGTGACTGATTACAGACATCAGCGTGGGTCTGAAGGTCCTTTGTCAGCAAAAACAGTCAGAGGGGAACCTCACGCAGTGGCCTGCCATGGCTAGGCTGCTATAAACAAACTACTTGTAACACATGCCAAAATCATGTGTGTGGTGGGTACAAGTGACAGTTCTTCTTCTAGGCAGTGAAGGACAGGATGAACCTTGAGCATAGAACCACAACATTCTTAAGCATGATACCGTTAATGTGTGTGTGACCTTTTGGTGTCTCCAGACTCCCAAAGCCTTAAGAAGCCTTTAAAGGGAATGTGTTTTAATTTAACTTGTGACATTTTTATTACACAAAAATGTTTTGTGGGCAGAAGGAAAAATGATTAGTTCAGAGAGATAACCAATCAGATTGTAGAGGAGGTGTGTCCAAGCAACTAGAGGAGGTGGGACCAAAATATCTGATTGGTTGGACCCACCTCCTTCACAATCTGAATGGTTCCCTCTCTGAACCAACCGTTTTTCCTTCTGTCCTCAGGACATTTTTGTGTAAGTAAAATTCCTATGAACTTTAATTTATTGTGCAGGTATCCATGGTATTCATCATCCAATTGCTTATCCTGAAGGGAGGAGTCTATCCCAGGCAACATAGGTCACAAGGCTGGGGTACACCCTGGAGGGGATCCATTGCAGAGTACACACATGCACACAATCACACACCGTGGGTAATTTAAAGAGGCCAAATAGCCTAACTCCACATTTTTGGACTGTGGGAGATAACACACATGCAACATGCACACTTCACACAGAATGCTACCCACTGCATCACCTTGCCACCCCCTCATATGGTAAGTTTTGGCATCTCCTAAATCTGTAATATGCAGCAGTTTGAATGGCACCCCCAAGGGAACTCGTTTGTTGATAAGCAGATTGAGGAGCAACAAGTTTAATGTACTTGCTTTCCTCACCTTTCTTAAACAGCAGACCTGTGGTATGTAAAGCATCTGTGGAATTTATGGAATTGTCTGAAGAGATGCTTGTGTTCCATAGAGGTTAGACAATGAGGTACTGGACAACATCCTCTCAGAAGAATGGGATATTCTTGTTGAGTTTTTTCTTGACCCTTGCTGCTTCCCTGTGATGTGGCCTTTGTCTGGCTATGATATTTAAAAACTCTCCGTAGGCATTATTTTGTTTGTCCGTTTCTGTTCCTTCTCACAAACACGGCAGCAAGAAGTTTGAGAGCATTTGTAACCTGTAGCCAGCATATCAGCCTCTTGACAGAATTGGATCTACATTTCAGAGAATTTCTGGAGAAGCTGATTTTATATTATTACGTTTTGGTCGGAAAAGAACAAATAAAAAATATTTGAAATTGGATGAACCCGAAACCAAATCCTCGCTCTGCCAACATTAAAGTTTAAAATTGTGAAAACAATGTTTTTTTTTTCTTTCTCCACATGTGTTCCTGGTCTGAAGAGTAAGGTGTTTCTGTGGGCGTTTAGATAAATGAAAGGCTGGTAACACAGAAGCAATTAGCCTGCTTCCCCTGTGATAAGTGCTCCTATCTTCCATGCAACCACTGATGTAAAGACGGCAAGAGGAGGAGGCCCCTTATCGCCTCACCACGGCAACGTCTGTGACCTCTAGTGTCCGCGAATGTTGCCACCACACCTCCGGCGCTGTGATCATATATCGCCTTGAACAGGCCAGGTTGCCAGAGCTACACAACTCCCACCCATTAGCTGCAGGAATCCGGGATAACCATGGCAACCGGTCTCTCACCCCCAGGGAGACGAGCAGCAGAACTGAAAGGCCCCATTCAATTTCCACATCCACAGCCCACTGAGCCGACGGTCTCGCAGTTTCTCTTGTTCCAGTGGGCTGGGATACGCACTCATTAAAAAAAAGCCAACACACACACTACCTCATCTCCGGAGCTGATCTTTCCTGTCTCCTTTTGATGCACATAAATTACATCTACCCACTTAGAGATCCCTGCCAGACATTAATTCATTTAATCTACAGTGTTTATAATTTCTAGATCAGATTTTTTCATACGGGCGACGCAGGCTGGCCATTGGTTTTCTATTAATTAATGCTTCTCGCTGGTTCACACAGGCAGTCTCTTCTTCTGAATTGTAAGAAAAGCATTATCTGCTTAGAACCTTGGTTTCCCCTGCACGAATAGTTGCACCTGGCCTTTAATCGTGATTCTGAGATTTCTGAGACTTTCATTGTGCTCTGTAGAACTCAGGACCCACCCATCAGTTAAAAATGTCAGCAAATCACAAGTTTTAAGAGAGTGATGGAGTATATCATTTTTTGGTGATGTGTATATTTCATATAAGCATTTTCAACAAATATGTGCAATTAAAATAACACTAGAACTATACATGAAAAGGATACTTTTCAAATTTATGAGGAACGTCCATGAAATGCAAAATAATTTTGCCAGTAAAATGTAAATGAGATGGCATTGTATTCAATGTTTTTTATATTCTATGGAAAACAAAAGTTTCAATAAAGATCGAATGAGCTGAAAAGCAAAGCATAGCCTGAAGTGATTTTTTTCATCTGCACACTAATTACCAAAGCTTACTATCAAAATCAAGTTAAGATATTTTCTCATGTGAAAGCCTACACTATTTTCATAATACTAATGTCTTCACACAACTAAGTCATCGTTGTCAACAAACTGCAAAAAAAATAGCATGAATAGTATGTCAGATTTGTATGATTCAAATCAATAAATTGATTATGTAAATTGATTTTAGAGGCAGCAAAAAGAAAGTACCTTGCTTTTTGGATTATAGAGAACTACTGCCACCCACACAGAGGTTCACAAAGAAACAGCAAAGCCCTGGATGATCTCTCAGAACCAGGAGATACAACGGGAGGCTAAAAGTCCCCAAAAAAGTCCCCCAGGGTTCTCACGAATCCATCTAGGGGCAGCTGGCTACGTGGTGGTTACAAAGTCACACTAAAGAGGTCGTCAGTTAGAATTTCAGAATTACTGTTCAAATTTCAGAGCTGTGGTTGGTAGGTACTTAACATGAATTCTTCTATTGGTGAGGGTCTGAACAGGAACTGATTCAACTGAACGTCTTAAGAAAATGAGCATTCATAAAACAGCAATAAAATCTGGTCCTTTTAACATCATTTCCCTAAGAGAGTGAAGATTTATTTGTGATATGGACAGATATATACTGCTACAGCTTGCAGTGAGATGAAAACCAGGCTTGCTCCAGCAACTGAACAAAAAAAAGTATGGATAAATTAAATAAAGTAAGTAAAAATTTGTCTGGGGGGGGGTAGTAGGATAAAAATAAAGGATAAATAGAATATAAGTCAAAGGTTTAAGTATTCTTTCAGCAAAACGAAGAAGGCGACATGAAGGAATTGAGGAAATCTACCAGCTCCTTGTCCCCTCATAAAACTTGTGACTCAACTGAGATTCATATGTGTTGGGTGATAAGCCAGTGAAATTCTTTCCTTCCTCCACTATAAGCTTACATCATCAGCATTTCCCAAAAAGACCTACACTCCTTATTGGCCTCCTGTTGGGCTTCTGCAGCCCTCTGTGCATTTTGTTGTACCCCTGCCTGTGAATAGACACGTGACGGGGCTTGGTGCTTGGGCAGCCGAGAGGAAGGGGCAGCAGGGGGATTGGGGAGGGGCTGTTTTCCATTAATAGAGGGTGTGGTGTCAAGAGTTAGATGAGTAGGGTGCCACGTGTGCGGGTGCATGTGTTTTTGGGGGTGGGGAGGCTGATTTGTTTGCCAGGAACTGAGGGTGTGCCCCAGGCTAACTCAGCACAGCTGGCTGCCATCTCTTAGCACAATGCGGCCCTGTGTGCAGCTCTGGGGAGCAGCAGCTGGACTGCGCAGATGACAGGGCCAGCCAATCAGCAATCATCTCTGTGCCATGCCCAAGCAAAGACGTGCCAAAGCAAGTCAACATGCTAACTAGCAGGGGCACAGAATCAGAATCAAGGTCACTAAGTAAGACAAACCACTAATAATGCACAATAAATAAGACGAACAGCTTTAGATGCTATGCATTTCATCATGGTAATAAGGATTATGAACTATATTATAATAATTATTATTGTTGTCGTTTTGTTGTTCTTGTTGTTGATATTATTAATATTATTATTATTATTATTATTATACATTTACTAAGAATGCACTTACATGAAAAGAAACCTAGATTCCTTCACCCTTGTTGCATATATCAATGAAGCAGATCATGTTACAGAGTGCTGGTCACAGCTTTGGGTCACAAATCCAGATGGAGTTTAGCCCCGCATGGTGAAATCTACCATGAACAACCTATTTGATCCCACTGGCAGTCCACGGTGAACATTTGCTCTGCTTGCTCACACATGACCATCATGCTCACCTCTGATATCAGTCCAGATACAATGATTTGTGTAAAATTCGTACGTATTGCTCAATGAGAAGAAAAGAAGACTAATGTTGCCCCTTGCCTTGCAGTATCTTAATGGACTCATAATGAACTTCATTGTAACGCATTTTGTTTGATATGAGTTGGATGTGATGCATTTACACAAGAGATTCACTGATATCCATTTAGATTTGTCAAGACAACATTCAGCATTTTCCCTACAGAGAACAGAAGTAATAAGAGTGTGGACAAAACTTAAGAACTGAATAATTCTTATTCGGTTTCATTGAGCTCGTTCCGAATTTCACATGGGGGCTCAAACAGCAAAGACTCGCAGTGTGAGAGACAAAAAGGGGCCATTTTGAAAATGCTGACGACTCCCCGGGAAAGATCACTGGCTACACCTGAGATTAAATGAGTGGTGGCAAGAGGAATAGTTAGTGCAGAAAGAGAGAGCAGCCCAGACTCGCTATATCGGTTTCTCTCTTACAGGAGATGTGGGCCACTCAAAACCAGATCAGGTAGGCTTGGTATACAGGCAGTCTTGGGGGAATATGGGGGGCTGAGGATCCAGATTGCAGACAGCCTACAAACAAAAAGGTCTGCGCTTGTATGGTGTGCGTGCGTATGTTTGGTTGAAATAATATCAACGGGCATGAGGTAGACTGGTGGCTCGGGAACAACCAAAAATTAAAAAAATGTTATACATTTAAATCACAAGGGGGTTTCCAAAGTGCTTTAGACAAATCCAGTTCTTCAATAAGGATATCTACTAGCGGCCAAAATTGTGGAAATGCCTGCACTTTTTAGAGATCGCAGAACTTTATTCTACATTAACTGTTGATCCAGTTACTTACATAATTGTCCAATGTATATTATTTATAACATTCTTTGATTGTTTATAAACATTACCGCCTATATTCGTGTGGTAATTTTTAAAGCGTGATGCCAAAAATGCTATGTGTTTCCACAATTTTGGCCACTAGTATCCATCTGTTACATATGTATGTCCATTCGGATAATAGCATTTGCAGTAGAAATGCATTACGTACATCTATTCAGTGGCGTTCAGTATCTCAAGGTTAGAATAACGAAGTTCATTCAGTAACCCCATTTAACTGTTACTGCGTCGGACTGGATCATTCAAACTGACAAATGTCAGTTGGTAAAGCCAAGGTTGCAGTCCACAGTGGACCATGAGCCCCTCAGGAAGGTCACGACGGGGGTACCGGAATCAGCTGAGAGAGCATGCATTTCCATAAGCTAAACATTCCTTAAGCTGCAGGTGGCTGCAGCTTCATTGCAAACAGCAGAGAACATCGTGGAGCAGAGGGCCCTGGAGCAGTTCATCTTCAGGCTTCCAAGGGCGATTCTGGATTGGCTCCAGCTTCCACCAATCGCTCACTGGTTTGCAGCCATGCTTTTAGCTAAACACCGCCTGGCTGCTTGCCCTTATACACGAAAGCCTTCCAAACCCCAACACAGTGCCCACCCTCCCTATCTAAAAGCCTTCATCAAATCCCCTGCTACCCATCCAGCTCCATTAAGCCCCAGTTCGTGGTCCTTGTGCTGGTATTATTTAGCCTCCCCTTGTCAGACCCCACTGGTCCCTGAAGTTTCTTGAAAATAACCTACCAGGTATCAACAAGAAAATAAATGGATGTAATTTGGGCTCCGCTGTTTCCAGGGGTTGCAATCTCTCATCCATAAAAACTGCATTTGCAATGGTGGTAGGGTTAGTGTGATTTAGTGTTTCCCAACTCGGTAGGGAGCTGTGAGGGAGCAAAAATATGGGAGTCTGGGGGTCCCTGAGGACAGAGATGGGAAACATTGGTGTGTTTGGCATGGAGATCTTCAGATTTCCAATCAAACAAATATCATTTACAAGGATAAACAAACCAGTGTCATGGCAGCAATTAGCTTGCATCTTCTTTAATGTATTAATCGAAAATAATGGGTAATGACCCAACAGCCGAAATTCAGAAACCCGAAACTGGTCCAAAACAGAGGCATTAAGGTATGATTGTCCTTGGCAGTTCTCTCTTCATTGTTCCTAATTGAATAACTCTGCCCTGACCTGTCATAGACCACAAGGAAAAGGGAACCCCACATCTGGTATGTATAAGGTGGCATTCAATTCGATTAGATTTGATTAGATTACATTGGATTATATTAACTGATCTTTATTGATCCCAGAGGGATATTCAGGTTGTTTTGCAATGATGTAGACCTTAAGTTTTTGCTAAAGCATTGTGTTCCATAAGGGATTGTCCTTCTATTAAATGGGTGGCCTCTGAAATTACCTCTTCGATTGGTTCTCAACCCTTTATTTGGAGCACTCCCCCCCCCCAAATGGCTCAAAGGACAGTAATACTCAGTAGTACCTAGTATTACACTGCTTATGTTTCTAGATGATCCACTGGCCAGGGAGCTATGCATGAGCTAACTTCCTGTCCCAGGATGTGGGCACAGGCCATCTGTGGTAGTGGGGGAATGTGACAGGGAAAGATGTGGCCTGGGCCATCTCAAGGTAGATAGTCAGGTGAGTGAAGTTAGTAGTCATTTGCTATCCTGCAACATACTTTCATGAAAATGTCATTACAAAAACTCTCCTAATGAGTCTAGTCCGTAATCATCATGGTATTAACTTCCATCATCCATCCATCCATCCATCCATCCATCCATCCCTCCCTCCTTCCTTCCTTCCTTCCCTCTTCCTAGGGAGGACCTAGAGCATATCAAGTTTGTTTTTGCATTTCCTGGTTGATTTTAGTGCGATTCTTCACGTGGACTTTTTGTACTGCTTGGAACCCATTGATGTCCCGCAATCTAACTCATGCAAAGAAAACCTTGTCATTCTCGGCAGAATCCCAACATTACACAGTTCTATTCCCAATCCCGGAACGGGAACAGCTGTGGTTATGCTCATTTTAATTTGCTGTAGATCTTCATCTTGTCATGCCACACTAGATCAAGAACTGGGGGTTACCATCAGAGAACAAAGAGGGTAGATTAATACAGCATGGAGGCATACTGAAGGCCATGCAGCCGTCTGCTATAAAAAACAAACATAATGAACTAAACCCTAACTGATGCAATAGAGGAATAGGAAATCACTATAAACTTTACAGTCAGTTATGCCTTACCCAGGCCTGAGTGGCAAGGCTTCTCTGAACTAGAAAAGTACTTAATTTGATAGCATGCTTTTAAAAGATGAATAGAATCAAAATACTGGCTAGAATTGCACCCCTCCACATTATCATCATATTATTTGGTGCTGTGTAGATCTGTGAATAGAGATTCTTTACATGTGACCAGGAGGTTAGCGGTTCAAATCCCATAGCTAGAAAAATAACCATATCACTGAGCCAGCAAGCAAGGCCCCTAATCCCGCAGACAGCTCCGGGCTGCTGGATATACGGCCAACCCTGCCCTATGACCGCAGGCCTCATTCTAACACATGTATATGCTTTGTAGGACACAAAGTCGGCATATGTGAAAACCAAAGAATTCCTTTGTTCTTGTACAAAACGGCAATTAAAAAGAGTTTCATAATAAATTATCACCCACTAATTACAATAATTCATTAATAAACCGAAAATACCCCAAAATTAAAAAAGCCACATTCATTATCAGATGTCATTTCATACTTTAAAATGTTAAAGCCTCATAAATTTATTAGCTTGTTTTTAGATTCTCAATCCATCTTTCTAAATTTTGTTTGATCTGTACCTTAGTTGCATATTTTATACATCTTTCTCATCTTTCTTTTTTAATCCCATATTTAAAGGAATTTGAGCTGCATTTCGTGTTTGAAAACTGTTGTGCAAATAAAGATATGTATAAAAAATATTATTATAAATCTTGTAATACAAATTTAGATCCGTAACGGTACAGTGCCTGAATAGTTAGTACAAACGCAAAACAATCAGCTCTGGCTTTATACATGCAGGTGATGCAGATGACATCATCTAACCAACATAAGTAGGCCTGGTACATAGGGTCCCCCAAAGCCCCACAACCCCACTGAACTCGTGCTGTCACGCAGGCCAGTCATGAAGGAATTCCATCTCCATCTCTCCCTACTGCCCTGTGGCCTTATTCAGGCATCAATCAAGCCTCCACAAGCATATAACCTGGTCAGTATGAATCACTCACATTCACCGCCTGCACTTCACTCATAATGTGCGGCTACATCTGGTCGACACACACCGAGACGTACAGCCCTTACGTAACCATTATTTATATTCCTTATATTATTCACACTTCTGCGTCGGCATGACGTAGTCGTCTCAACCCAGTCATGGCTTTTGATTTCAAAAATTCATAAAACGAAATTAATTCTATATATCCCAACAACTAACTTTCTGTCATATGATGTCGTATCAGAATTGAAAACTGGCAACCACCTTGGCTACAGGGATGTTTGAAGGAAGGAGAAATTGATCGTATTCTATACTGTACATGCGTAAGTAACTAACTTACTGAAACTGAGATTTATACCTGATCGTTTGCTTTTAAGTTTTAAAAAGGAAATTTAAAAATCACAACTGCACATTTTAAATTTTACAGTGTGGTTATTCGCCCCCCCCCCCCTTCCTCTGTAGGCCTGGAAGCTGACGCCCCAGCTGGTTCCACCACGGACGTTTCCAGTCCTAAGATACCAGCACGTTCCAACAAAAGCTGTGCAGCGGGAATCACCTTATAAGGCAGGAGGAACTCTCCGTCGCCCCCCCCGTCCCATCCCACCCCCCAACCATGGAACGGCCCCTCTAGGCGCAGGGTCTGCCGGCTCCCATGTCCCACCCCCCCTTCCCAGTGGCAACGGCCCCCCGCAGCCACACAACCAACACTTACGCAAGCAGCCCGGATTCGGAAGGATGGGCCAGGAGTTAAAGGGAAAGGCTGATCGAAAAGCAGGCAGTGAAGAAGAAGGGCTTGCTGCCCCCTCCTCCCCCCACACTGTCCTCTGCCTCCCATCACAAACCTCCCACCCTCCCGCACTCGGGAACGATCTCTCAAACCTGAAGTCGAAGTCGGCCTTTTTTTTGCAGCCTGTTCGACATTTCCCAAAACGAGCATCTCCCACCACATCGAGCACATTAACAAGCCAAACAGCCAGGGCCCCCTGCCTCCGTCCCATTGCTGGCGTTCACTTCCGCGCGATCTGGCTCATTTACAAACTCCTCCCAACACCTGACATGGGGACTCAGCACCATAAAGGTCAAACTGGATGCAAAGCTGCACAAGAGTCCGAAACTATACGTCTGAAGTTACTGGAAATTTCTGACTTTTGAATTTAACATATGCAAGTGTGCTCATCAGAGACATACAGCAGTGTTATTGTGGTCTGTGGTAAACCGTGTCACTTGCCGAAATCAGTAATTTAACAGGTGACCTGAATGTCTTCAACAAATAGCATTAAACTAGACAAGCTTCTGATCTGACTCTGATTTTAATTCAGCTTTACCTTACACACCCTGGACTTGTGTGTTGCAAGGGTGTAAGCATGGAGTTAGCAAGAAAATAAGACAAAATCAGAGGCAGTGAATTTCAGTTTTATTTGTTGTCTGACAGCTTCTTTGATTGGTGAGTCTTCCTGTACATAACACATTGACGTGTCAAAACCGTAGCACCAGTGAATCATTCCTCTGCTCATTAAACTCCAGTTTGTTGCACTAATAATGCACAGGAACAGACTACAAGCAGACATCAAAACTTCAAGCAGCAGGTTGGATGAATGAGCTTTCATACTTTGGCGCTGTCTTTCAACGGTATCACAGAGGAAACATCTTTGATGACGCGGCCTTTGGCACTTTATTCCCAAATCATATATTTGGAGAGAAACTAAATGAGCGAATGAGCCTCTACGATTAATCAAATGAAGAATGGAAACTTGCACCTCATGGTGGAAAAAAAGATCTAGCCAAGAACTTTCTGCCCCAATTAAAGCAGACAGATCTATAGTTTGTGACAAAGAGTGTCTTTAAAAACAAAGACGGAAGTACTGCAGTGATGCAAATAAAGATGAGGAACAACTGAGGAACGTGTCGATGTTACGGCAGTGAGGTCAACATATGGAAGAATATCTTTGAAATTATGAATCCGCGTTAAAAAAAAAAAACAATAGTATAAGATATGGGTTGTTTTTTGTTCAAGTACAATGTCTAAGAACTTATGTGGCACGATTAAATTCATATAATGATTCAGTTTCGTCAGTTACTACTTTGGAAATATTGCAAAAGCAAAACTTTACATTTGAAATACATTTTAAAATTTCATTCCTCCCCCAAGCCCTTGTCCACCCACCTATCAGATTATGCTGATCCAGAGTCTATCCAGGGAATCGGAAGGGGAGGGGCAGAGTGTACACCCTGGACTGGAAGCCAGTCCATCACAGGGCACTGTGCAGGATGTACATACAAGGACACAGGTATAGTAATGCACTGAGCAAAAGTTAGTGGACTGTGGGAGGGAAAGTGAGATACCTACAGGACACGCACATGAGGATGAGGTGAAAGCCACACACAAATAACCGGGGCCAAGTCTTAACTGACACCCCTGGAGCTGTGAGTCACCATGACACACTACATTCCCTCTCCAACACGTAAAATATCATTTAACTCAGCCAAATATGATCAACAAACCTGCCGATTCTATTACTGGTGCAGAATACACAAGATAACCCTGTAAATCAGTTATTATCCAAATGGTATTTCTAAGCATTTTCCTTTATTTTCCTTGAGTTTATGAAGAGAACTTGTTACTCTAATGTTACAGTGTTCCAATTGTATATTTCACAGTTAAATAAAACAAGCTTTTGTTCTTGAGTGAAGACAGAAGCCACTGTGTGTGTGTGTGTGTGTGTGTGTGTGTGTATGTATATATATATATATATATATATATATATATATATTATAGTTCTCTAATGTAATTGGGCATAAATTGATCGATGTTATCGAATATTACTCCAATATTACCTGAGCAGGAAATCCACTTTCTAATGATGCAGGGCAACTTACACACTAGCCAAGACCTCACAAATGCAAGAAATTATCATCCATTGTAGGTGCTAAGCAGTGATTTCATTTCCACCAAGCATTATCAAAATAATTACACCACTGACACCATTTAGCAAAAATAATCTCATGCCCCACTACCGAACATTAAAAAACAAACAAAAAGAAGTTATTGAAAAAAACACCAGGATGAAAACCCCACCGGCAAGCATTATTTACAAACACACTATTTGTGAAGATAGAAAATACTCCTCAGGTAAGATAGTATAGGAAAATATATGTAAAAAGGTATATTTTACAAACACGGCACACCCCAGTTGTGGCAAGCCTCAAACTGTTTTACGCTGTTTGTAAGTGGGCAGACAATCAGACTCGTATCAGCCATTTCCACATGCGGAACTGGGCCCCACCTTCACCCGAGCCAGACTGCCGACACAGCCCGTCTCCCCACCCAACTTCCTGTGTGTCTTTTCTCACGAACGCACTTGAAACGCTGACTGAGGGGACAGAAGAACCCCAGACCCAAAATAAAGATAATGATGAGAAATATCGTTGGTACCAGTCAGCGAACTCCTCGCTCATTGGCATCAGGATTTACATAAGGAAAGGAAAATAAGAATAAGACCACATCGACGCCGAGCGAACAGCTTGATAGTAACAACTGAAAGGATAACTAGCAGTCTGCCGACCTCGTTGGCATCTCGGTCAATTGCACAGGAAACCAACTGGCAGACAGGCTCACATCCTGCAAAAAATCTGGGTGAAGCACATCCTGTGAATTGCAAAACTGGTAAATATTTGGTTCTCTCACCGAACAAGTCAGATTTGTCACGACTTGTAATTTAAGGCACCCAAACATTAAGTGTAAAGCCTATAGGAAGAGTTGAAGACAAGCCACACAACAAACTCTAGACATTGAGCGTACATTCATCTACTTTTCAAGTATTTTCAAAGTAATGTACACAAAACTGTATATTCTTTTTGCAGTAAAGCCAACAGAAGGAGCATGCAGTTATTGGTACCCCTGATTACTGCCATTACAAGGGGCAGGTATAACTGTAAAGGTACCTGAATCACGGCCTGAGCAAAGCACACAAAGAAAGACAAGGACGTCCCTAGTAGGGGAGCCCTAGCGATGGTGACAAATGAGGGTTCTCCAAACACATCTCCACACCAGAGGGCAAAAGCCCCTCCCCCAATCGCAAATGCATTGCAGAAGACAGATCTTGGACTCCATCGCTTTACTTGTGCACGATTATACCGACAAAACCGTAGCACGGACCCTACGTGGGCCCGTAAAACTGTGCTTCTCGAAATGTCTCAAGGCTCAAGCGATTAACATCACCATTAGCAAACTTTCCCCTACCCCCCAATATTCCCTTTCATTAAATCCAATTCTCTTTAGGATACTGGTGTATCCTGCTAGGACAGCAACAATGGATGGCTGCTCCCAAGGCATCATGGCTTTTTGGCTTTGCCGTTGGGGCCAGGCTTGATTTGGATCAGCTCCACATCCGACAGCACGTCTGGGGGCAGCACACTGCGCATGCGCTCAATGGCCCTTTGGTAGGAAGCCTTCTCCTGCTCCAGAGAGCGAATCAGGTGCTTCATCTTGCTCTCCCGCAACAAGAAGTTCTCCACATTCACCTCTAAACTCTGGATCTTAACACGAGCAGCCTGTTGGAAACAAATCACACACCCTCCACTCTCAGAGACCATTTCTAAAATGCAAATTACACACCGTCAACAACATCTGCCCTTGCAGGAATGTCAGTTGACTAAGGGTGCAATAAAGAACACATGTAATGTTCTGTGCTCACCTACCTTTCATGCCACTGATAAATGGAAACAACTCTATTGATAATTTGTATAATGTACTCTATATCATTGCAATTCATCAGAAGACCAAGGGTGTTGATCCCTGGAGACTACTGGGGCAAATTGCTTCAGAGGGTCTTAGATGCATCATGGCAATTTGCAAATTCGATGCCCTAATACCATATCAGCCATGAACTATAGTCTGGTCTCATCTATACTAGTCAATTTGTGTTAAAGCGAAAGTAATTTTTCTCTTTGTCTCTTCGCATATGCAGTGAGTCAAAGCTCTGGCTCCACCTGCTGGTAGGTTACAGTACAAGCGGCACACAAAACAATGAACAGGCACGCAGGCATCTGCTTCTACCATACCTGGAGCTTTTCCAGTAGATCCATGTTCTGCTTCTTCAGTTGGGCATTGGTCTTCTCTAACTTGTCCAGGCGGTCCATGTCATCAGGCAGGGTTGTGGAGTCCAGCATTTCGTCCTGTAGCACATGGTACTCTACCTCGTAGGCATGTAGCTGCTTGGAGATGTCCATCTCTAACACCTGGAGGACCACAGACTTGTTTGCTTGTGTCTCATAAGCTTTTGGCAGCCTGATTTCACAAAAATTATTATTGGACATATAATATTATTGAAATATACAATGCTTTAAAGCAGTGTTTCCCAATCCAGTCCTCGGGGACCTACAGTCGGTCCATATTTTTGCTCCCTCCAAGCTCCCTACCAGACCGCTCACATTTTTGCTCCCTCCCAGCTCCAAGTAGGAGCAAAAAAGTGGACTGTCTGTGGGTTTCCGAGGACCAGATTGCGAGCACGGCATTAAAGAATGACAAATCAGCACCATCACACTACCACGCTATTTCAAAAATATTACAAATTTACATAATTACCTGTATTTAAATTTTTTTTTAAAGGGTTAAGTACTGCCCACGTTCTTGATGTCATCACACCAACACAAGATTATATGAGACTTATTTCACTGTGACTCAAGGTCACTTGCAAACATATGGCACACATTTGACAAATACAGGTACGGTAGTTCATAAAGACAATCCTGAGCTATACTCAAGGTTACTGTCCTAAACAATATAATTAATTAACCATAGTGGCTATAGGATATGTTACATTTATGCTAAAATAATGCTGAGGGTTGATTAAAAAGTCAGTAGTATGTAGTATACACACAGACCCATTGAGACTAGGATCAATAGACACAGACTGCAAAAACCACCGCACACACCTGCTTCATTGTCTGTTCCATCTGCTCCTGAGTCAGGTTGGGGATGGTAGTTTTAAGGTAGTCCACGACAGCCTCAAAGCTATCACATTCCATTATTTCCCCTTCACGGCTGCTCAGCAAACTCAGGGCTACCTTAAAGATCACTTCTGTGCCTTGGATAAACAGGAAGTCTGCAAAAACACAAAAAGCCACTTGTGAATCCGACACGCGTAACCTGCAGAACCCTCACCTCTTTCCCTCCTGTAAATCCACCATCAATCTTGCAAGGAGATTAAATCTGAACCTTTCCTAAACATTTCTCATTGTCTTTTCATGATTTTTACACTAAGAAGAATTGCTATCATGTCTTCATACCTTGGGCAATGTTTTGTTGCTACATAAAAAGTCTTACGAATGTAAAAAAAAAAAAAAAATTGAAATCTACACAGAAAAACTGATGATCTAAAACAGGGTGACTCAAATCATGGTCCTCAAGGTCCGAGACCCTGCTGATTTTCCAGTCTTCCTTTAACCGCGAGTCAGGTGTGAAGCCTCTGTGGCCAGTCAAAATCAGTAATTAGTAAACCAACTCCCTCAGAGAACTGAAAACACGGCCTGGATTTGGAACTGAGGGCCAGATTTGAAGAGTCCTGATCTAAAATATAGAAGGAAATATTTTTTTTTTTAAATCACACGAGCTCAGGGAGGTATGTACCAAAGACTCGGGCCACGAACCCCAGTGGAAACTGGGATGCAAAGAGGGTAAGAAACCAGGGTGCAGCATACAGACTGGGGCAGATCTCATGCTCTTCCAGGTGATTGTACAGCTCTCGGTGGTAGTCATGCAGGAGACGAGACAGCTGGTACATCTGTATCTGTAATGAAAGACATCAGATACCAATCCCATTCCAAGATCCAAGATCCCATCTTCCCATCACTGAAACCCAGACTACAAATATGCTGCACACAATTATGAAACAAACAGTCGTCTTCTGATGGATATTGATTATCACAACTAAAAAGATGAAAGACTCTTTGTCCATGACTTAATTATATTTCCTTGGCAGACGGCCCATTTAGCAGGTGGTCATTTAGCTTTTGGTTCAAAAGAACGTACGAGTGACGACAGAGAGCAGAGACAGTCAGTGTCCCTGTAGTAGCTGGGATCAAGGGCCACGCTCAAGAGCTCAACGGGGATATGATTACTCTGCCAGCCACAGGGATCCCAATGCTCCAGTGCAGTGACGAGGACACTGTGCTGTAAAAATGGTAACGTCTTTCGGATGAGACTTAAAGCTGAGGTCCTGATTCCTTGAGGTCATGAAGATCCCTGGGCATCTTTCAAAAGAGTACGGGTGGTGCCTTTATGTCCTGGTTGTGGCCCTATCAGATCCGGCCTGTAATCTTCCCCAATATCTAATTGGTGAATTCTCTCTGGTCCCTTCACCACCTTAGCTACTGTGTGGTGAGCGTACTGGTGCAGAATGGCTGCCGTAAAAATCAAACATAAATAATGCATGAAATCGGAGCTAGCATCAGCCAGAGTTCAGTGAAATTTGGCAAAGGCAACAGAGAGAGTCCAAAACTGCTTTAACTCTGCCACCTGGTGACGGGTGGATGGGTGGGGGGGAACCAGGCTGTTAATCTGTACCTGGCTTAACCCTACAGAAACACACCAATTAACTCAAGGCAACTGGTTAAAATAAGTAGCAAGTGGGGAAAAAAAAAAAACCTTCAACGGACCTGCAGGGAGATCATGTCGGGCCGGTACTGCCTGCGAAAGCCCATGTCGTACATGAGGAACTTGAGCATGTCGAAGGCCTGCTCCTCGCTCATGTGCAGCAGCAGCACACCGGCCACGAAGCTGATGCCCTGGCAGTAGCCCACTTCCGTGTCCAGCAGGGAGTAGGCCTTCAGCAGGTTGTAGAGGGACAGCTGCCCCGCCCCCAGCTGGGCGGAGAAATATGGGTGGGTGGGGAAAGTCCGACCTATGGCGGCACAGGGGGGGAGGTGCTACAACCTCAAAACAAAAATTGACAGTAGAATAAAACCGTAAACTTTGCTAATTTTCTGAGGTTTCCATAAGCCACGTGAGCTGCAGTAGAAACTTTGTACTTCACGCTGTACTTTGAGTATTTTAAATGCACAATAAAAGTGCTCTTATTTCACACATCACAGCAGGAACTTCCAAGAACTTCGTTTTCTCTGCTAGCCAGAATAGTCGTGAGTCACACCACAAAGTGAGTCAACAGCAATGCCCGTTCCCATTCTCCCCAGGAGCACACCTCCTTATACATGTACAGACCTACATCTCTAACTTATTTATATTTCATATTTATATTACGTATTACATTTACATTCATTTAGCAGAGGCTATTACCAAAAGCAATGCACAGTTGAAAAAGCAGACTCAGCCAGTCCCTGGAGCAATTGGTGTTAAGGGCCTTGCTCAAGGGCCCAACAATAAAATCATTCTGGCAATTATGGGATTTGAACTGGCAACCTCCCAATTACAGACACGGGTCCTAACCCACTGAGCCCCACACAATCCCCTCTAGTTGATCCTATTCTTAAATCCAAGGTAACTATGCTTCATTGGTAATCACAACTGCAAGTTAATCCAACAGGGTTCACCTAGAGATTAATGCTGCCTTCATGTGCTAGCCAGAAGGTCCTACTTCCCAGTAATGAAGTCAGAATTACGAATATGTCATATCCAAGTGCTTTGTCATCGGAGCAAAATGAAAACATGGCAGACAAAAAATTTCTTGGGAAAATCCTATTCTGATTCCACGACACACGTAGGCAGAATGATAAATAGCACTGTTCTACATCAAGTAAAGTGTACACAGATTACAGAGTTAAGATAGGAACAGTTATCGATAGTTGCATTGCTAAAAATAAACAATTATGTTTCACCTACAACGGACAGTGTCCTCCTCTCCGACATGTCAAAAGGTCATCCCAACTCAGGAACTCGGGTACGAAATTTTATTCCAAATTTTCAACTCAAAATTACGAATTGAGGGGGCGTTCATGTGCAACCTCCAAGTTGGCATCTCCTATTAACCAGAATCCCGATAGCACACGAAAGCAACAGAACGTCAGCCTCCATTCTTAGACACCCCTCAGAGTATCCCCCATCCCTAAATATACCCCCCTGAGTTATCCCCAAGGCTCTACCCCCATTAACAAGCACACACCCAGGTCCACCAGGATGGCATGCTGCTGTGCAGTCAGTTGCTTGAGGAGGTCCTGGTAGGAAACATCAGGAGGCTGCTGCCTGCAGGGGAGACGATGGTGCAGGCGATGCTGCTGAGAGAGCAGGTGCCACACCTCGCCACGCCGGCTTTTAGGCACGCCTACAAACAGCGAAGGACACTCAATGGTCAGCTGGCTCAAAGACGAGAGAAACAGTGATAGCTCACTGGGCTTCAGCACCATCATGTGCCATTCTCACCCTGGCAAAGGGTGTTGTGGATTTCCTCCTTGTCCCATTGGATCTGGGATCTGCCAGGGATGCTCAGCCTCTTCTCCCACACAGCCTGGACCTCTTTGGAGCACTGGACCACCTCCTGGTAGTCAAGCTTCATCTTTCTGATGTGCAGTTCATCTCTGCTGGCTGTCAGGGTAAAGGGAGCAGCCTGGTAAGCTAATGCGGCAGTCAAAGGCTTTACTGCCGACATCTTGACCAGGGAATAATAAACAGGCAAGTTATTTCATACTGCACATATATTCCATAAATATTTTCCATAATCACTTATCCAATACAGACTAAGGGACAAGAGACATATATAATCACTACAAATCAAAAATAGCCATAAACAAGGCAAGCGTAAGCAAAGATTTGGTTTTCCTTCTTATAGTAAATATTCCGATTAATCATTAGTAATGAGAAACAGGAAAAATGCACTAGGTCTGGAATAAGGGTAACTACATATTTATCTGGGGGAAAAAGTCTTTACTAGTCCTCTAGAGGGCAATAACCTCCTAATTACTGCCATACAAGGCAAGACTCCTCCACGTTTAGCGGTATCAGGGGAATTAACAATAATCTGATCAATGCAGAAACTTGTGTTTCATGCAGTTACATCATCAACCTGATTTATTATTTAATGCTCATTTATTAGACAGCACCCAGAAGAACAAGAATAAAGTGTCAGGATCAGAAACAGATACTTCAGCTCAGAAAACAAATGACTTTAATAATGATTTGATGAGTTTTTCTACATCTCCATGCATCTTGCATACGAACTCCAGCTTCGGCCAATGACAGTGCGAGGCAGAGGAAGGGGGCGGGACTTGGAAGCTGAATCCAACCTTCCAGGCGCTGGTTCTCCTTTTCCATGCGCAGCAGCAGTATCTGCTGATGGATGGCCTTCTTCCACAGGGCCCTGTAGTCAGCAGAGGTATGCTGGCCGCCCTCCCTAGGGCCTGACGGACCACAGGGCAGCAAGCTTGCCAAGGGTTCCCTATCCTGTGTGGAGGTCCGTGGAGAAAGAGGCAGGAGCTCGCTTCCATCCAGACCATCTGCTCCAAGACCCCCCAGCAGAGAAACAAGTTGGGGTGAGATCTGAGAAGTGCAACCTTAGTAAGCCGAGTCCTGACTAAGGTGAAGCAACTGCTGCAGCCAGGTTCAATTCTAGAATCCAACCCTTAGGGGGAGCTCCGCCCCCTGGAGAAATACAGCGCACCGCCCCATGATTAAATTTGCCAGGAGGAGGGGATCCCCACAATGACGTTTGCCACGTGGGGCTGGGGGGCAAAAGTATATGAAGATCTGGGACAAAATTGCTAAATGGTTTTAGCAACATTTTTAGGCTCTAGAACCACCTATGACTGCAGCCAACAAAAGCTAAAATTTCTCTGACATTAAGTTAAGACGAATAGGTGCCGTATTTCTGTATTATTTCTGCACTGCACTAAATTCTCAGGTCTTTTTCAAAGGTACATTGGCAGTGGACCTTACGAGATTTAAGGTCACCAGCATTTAGACGTCAAAAGTGTTAAAAACAGTGGCTTCCCCAACACTCTGCGCTGTTCAACACAGACCTGGATGCTGCATGGAGCTCGCGGGCTTGGTCATTGGGGAGGCCACACGGAGGAAGATCTTCTGGCGCCAGGAGACACGGCGCGGGGTGGTGGGAGGAGCTAAGTTGTTCAGGGAGTCACTGCTGCAGCCAGAGGAGACCCCCTTCCTGCCATCATCATTACTGCGTCAGAAGGGAGCCAAGAAAGTAGTCAGATGGAACACAAGCCCTGGACACAAACTTTTTTAATCAAGATGAGCAAACCGGTGGCTCGGTTCTTGGTTTGAATTAAAAGCTGACATGTCCTGGGAACCCTGCATACATCACATCACATCACAGCACAAACACGTAATCTATGAACACATCTCAGCTCTCCACATACATCAATGAAGTACAGTATCTACTGTAAAATGATAAAAGCAGGTCCTCACAATAAATCCATGGTGAATTACTCACAGTGGCCACTTTATTGGGTACAGCTACCTAGCACTCGTCATGACCCACTTTTGCATCCATTAGCGGTGTAACGTTTGATGCATTGTAGATTCAGAGACACCTGTCTACATATCAATGCTGTTATTTTTACATTTGAGGCCTTTCTGTTACCTTTGATGAGCCGGTCATTACCCTCTGACAACAGAGGGGACACACAAAAGTGCGCCATCTGCATGTTTTTATTAGTTTACATCAGGTTCGTGCACAGCCATGTCTCATCTTCGTGTCTTGCCTTTTGCATGTTGTGCAGTTTGTAGCAAATCATCTAGTCAGTATGTAAATGTAGTATCGAAGCATATTGTCTAGTCACAGTGTAAACATAGTATGTGAAATATATTGTCTAGTCAGTATGCAAATGTAGTATGGAAGCATATTGTCTAGAGCAGGGGTCACCAACCTTTTTGAAACTGAGAGCTACTTCACGGGTACTGAGCCATACGAAGGGCTACCAGGATGATACACTCTTCTTAAATAATAAATTTGCTCAGTTTACCTTCAGTTATATATTATTATTAATGATTAATGATACTCATCTATGTGAAGACACTGATCACATTTATGATTTTATCATATCAACAGGATAGAATTAAATTTTAGATGCTGCTCACTGGTGAATTGTGCTATTTTTAGAACAGGTCCACGGGCGACTCATGTGGTCATTGGGGGCATCCTGGTGCCCGCGGGCACCATGTTGGTAACCCCTGGTCTAGTCACTGTGTAAACATAGTATGTGAAGTATATTGTCTAGTCAGTATGTAAATGTAGTATGGAAGCATATTGTCTAGTCACAGTGTAAATATAGTATGTGAAATATATCATCTTGTCACGGTGTAAATGTAGTATGTAAAACATACAAGTATTCATCATTTACCGTGCAGTATAACATCTTTGGTTTGGTGCACACAATGACACGGGCAGAACCTAAATTCACATGCAGACTTTCAACATGGGAAACATTAAGCTAATTGTGGCCGTGAGTTTGTTACGGTTAATGCTGTTAACAAAATGGTCAAAATTGGTGGTTTGGGAACATTTTGGTTTCCCAATAAAATCCACCAACATCACTGAGAGTGCAGCTGATGAGACCAAGACTGTGTGTTGGCTAAGTTGCTGGAAACTCACTCGAGATGATCGTCCAAGTGTGTGTAAGACGGGAGCGAGGCAGAAGCTGCCTCTGCAAGTTAGTCTCCCTGTGGCACCTAAAGTGCTTCTGCCAGGAAGTTCAGAATGGGCTAAAAAATAAATACGGGTGTGTTTATCACTACAGGTATGCAATCATACTTGGTAATAGAGAACACAAGATTCAGATGGGATTTAGTTCATTATGATTGTTATGATATTTTTGATTAATTTATTTTACATATTCATGTTTACAATACGCAAATAGGGATCTGCTTGGGTATAGACACGTCAACAGACGCAATGCCTTTGGCTTACAACTGTCCTTAATTGTCTTTGTGTTCACATATTTAATAGTAAATTTCAAAACAAACCCTGTTTGCCCTGCTGTAGCAAAATTGTTCCAAACCGCGAACCCAAACCTGTGGTTCGTTCCGAACTTGGAATTTTGTATATCATTACACCCATATTGTTTAGTGAATGTCTGAATGTGGCACCACGGAGCTCAGCGAGATGATATTTCAACCTGGATCTGTGCATGTATATTGATGGGCTGACAAAGATCTCTTCAATCTCAAAGTGCTGCTGAATGCATGTTTTTGTTTGTTTGTTTGTTTGTTTATCACACCATTCTCTGTAAATTTAAGACACGGTAACATGCAAAAATCCCAGGAGAGAGGCTCTTTCTGAGATACTGGATCCACATTAGGTGCCAGAACTCATGCTACATTGAAAGCTGCTTAGATTGCACCCGCTACCCATTGTAATATTCTGTCAAACCGTGACGGGACACCGGCACCTGTCTGTCTCCCTTATTTAGTTGCAGCCATGTGATTTGCTATTTGAAGCAGCGTGTGCTTTACTGTACCTAATAAAGTGACCACTGAGTATAGTTTTAATCATCAACAATCCACTAAACAGAAAACCATAATAATTGTCCGGATAACCATGGGACACTACCAACATCTGCTCATTATCTGGTGGAAGAATACAACAGTTTAGAGTGAGGAAAAACACAAATCGTTAGTTTAGGGGTTACTGCAGAAAAGCTGTTAGTGTTAAACATGCCACCCCACATATAATTTCGTGACACTCAACACACATGCTCCTAACACTGCACAGATGTCCCTCACATATGTTGCCAAGTCAAAATTTAAATCTGTGAATATTCATAAAACACCAAATTCTTACAATATAAACAAAAACACTTGCTCAATTTAGTTCACTCACACCTCAGCCAATATAATTTTCCCCCTAAATTAAAAAAAAATATATAAGGTATTTCGAGGGAGCTAGAATGAGATATAACCAACTTTAAAAGGGAAAAACAGACCTCTTGTTATACAAAAACGAGCAGCCATTCAGCACCATTACCAAATGACACCCAAATGATACCGTAGGGCAGAGCCTGACGCTGGAGCCAACTAGGCACTGGGTGCCTCCCATTAATCACCTTTCGTTTGCGACTGACCTCAGTTAGCTCGTGTGTGCACCAGGAATAAAGGCCAGAGTGCACACACACTCGCTGTCTCCTGCGAGGCTGACAGTGCATTTACAGTGCAAAGGTCCTGATGAGATTAATTAGTAAGACTGTGGTGAGTATACCTCGGAATACAGTTATATCAGAATAAAATAAACCACATCAGGAAAAAATTAAAATAAAGTTCAGAAAGACCTAACTAGAACAGAAAATACCTATCAGAAACGAAAAGAGATTGAGATAGCCAATGCAATTCTATGTACACAACATTCAAGCTTCCCCTTCAGCTTACCAAGTTTGCATAAATTATTCTGCGGGCACTGCCTTGCAGCTAAAAATAACACGTAAGGGGCACCCTTGTGTGTTTAGAGGCACAGCCTGGGAATATCGACGTTCTGTGGATCTGAACAACATAATTGTAGACAGACACATTCCTCACTGAGTGGCTAAACAGTCAGCAGACCTGTGCCACACTAAGCAGGGATGAAATGCAGCATTACGAATGTAGATTTTTGTATGTTTATGACACTTAAACAGCATTTAAAAGATTATAAACAGTTCGTATAAAGATAGAAAGTTAATCTATTTTCATGACAAGATATCTATCCAGTGAGTGCTTAAATCTACTTTACATCTAGTTTATTATATTATATATACACATTGCCATGCGGAAGCTGGTAAGAGCAGCTTCTGGTCTACTCTCAGACTATCCAAAGCTTGCCAATTCCCCTCCATGTGGATTATTTTAAACTTCAAGGCACTGGGCTTCTGACAAGCTCTGTTTGACAAAATGCCAAAGAACATAAGTACTTATTTTTACCAAATTATTTTACATGATTCACAACACCTCTATCAATCAATGGTCAACAAATTATCAGTCTGAACAAGAGCAGTCAAACTAAACTTGATTAATCGATTACTGAAAAGCATCGATTAAAATTTTCCTTCTCGACTATACGGTAATATGGCGGAAGGGAGGCAGCGCATAGCGGATGAAGGTGAAAATAAAGAGCGAAAACCATTGGTTGCGTGGAAGCACTTCACCTAAAAAGTGAATGAAAATGCACTTATCCGTCAGTATTGCAAAAGCATAACTTAAATATCACCATAGCTCCATTGCAATACAACTATATCTGAAATAAGATTTCCGTGTTTGACGGACTCACCCGATAATGTGAGGTTAGCCATAGATATGTGCCATTTAGTAGCCTAGCCCGTCGTTGTCGTCACTTTAAGTCATTCTGCTTAATTTACTTTCTACGATTCCTCTATGTCCAAGTAATCGTGCTAAAACAAATGTTAACCCTGTCGCTTAGCCGCATTATCTTACATAATACGGTCCATGTAAAACATGTAGCATTAATCATATTGCGTGTTTTTAGTACGGTTCAATGATATTTAAAATTTTTGGGGTATTTAAAAAGTTGAAAACTTACTATATAGCCAAACAGAACTTATCAACACAGTCAAATAAGTCGATAACGTTGTCCTTAGTTGTGTGAACAGCCACAAAGCAGTGCCGACAATTACTTGCCTTTGCTCAATATCATCGTCTTTATGAAATACAAAATATTTCCATACAGCGGAGGAGGAATGTCTTTTTGTCACCTGTTCTAGTTCCCCTTTCTCTTCTTTGCTCCTTCTGTTTAATTTCTCACAAACATGCCGCACGGTTTCTGAGTGAATCAAACAGCAAGGATGAGAATTATTTCGTCTCAGAAAGTGCATGCAGAGCCCATGGAAAGCGGTAAACTTTAGACAGACTATTTTTTAACATATGCTAGATAACTGAATCCTCCTTAAACCGCCACCTTATCGTAGTGGAGGGGTTTGTGTGCCTCCATGATCCTAGGAGCTACGTTGTCTGGTAGAGACTCCCAAGGCAAACTGGTCCTACATAGAATAGGACATACATAGAATGTAGCCTTTCTGGTGGGAAAGGAGCCTGAGCTGGTGTGGGAGGTAGAGAGATACCAACTAGGGCGTTAGAGTTGACGCTGGTGGATGAGAGGGTTGTCTCCCTTCGACGTGTCGGGGGACGAACTCTAATGGTTGTCTGTGCGTACGCATCGAACACCAGTTCGGAGCATCTGGCCTTCTTGGAAGCCAAACCAGGAAGCCAACCCAGCTTCTTGGACCCTACCAGGGGCATTTTCCCCCAACAACATAGCTCCTAGGATCAAGGAGGCACACAAACCTCTCCGCTACGATAAGTTGGCAATGGAAGTTGTCCCCTCTGGGAATTCCATCATTCTGCTGGGGGGCTTTAATGCTCAGGTGGGTAATGACAGTGTAACCTAGAAGGGTGTGATTGGGAGGAACGGCCTGCCTGATTGTAATCCAAGCGGTGATCAGTTATTAAACTTCTGTGCAAATCACAGTTTGTCCATAACGAACACCATGTTTGAGCATAAGGGCGATCATAAGTGCACTCAAGGTCGCAGTTCGATGACCGATTTTGTAATCATATCGTTGGATCTGCATCCATATGTTTTGGACACATGGGTGAAGAGAGGAGCTGAGCTGTCAGCTGATCACCACCTGATGGTAGGGAAAGATGTTGGATAGACCTGGTAGACCCAAATTCATAGTGAGGGTGTGCTGGGGAGATCTTCAACTCACACCTCCGACAGAGCTTCTCTTCTCTCCCGAGGGAGTCAGGGGACATTGAGCCTGAATGGGCCATGTTCCGGGACTCCATTGCTGAGGCGGCGGTGCGGAGCTGTGGCTGTAAGGATGTTGGTGCCAGTCGTGGCGGCAATCCCCGAACCCGGTGGTGGACCCAACAGTAAGGGGAGCTGTCAGGCTGAAGAAGGAGGCCTTCAGGGCTTGGTTATCTTGTGGGACTCCGGAAGCAGCAGACAGGTACTGGCAGGTCAAGCGGGAAGCTACTCGTGCGATTGCCAAGGCAAAAACTCAGGTGTAGGAGGAGTTTTGTGAGGCTATGGAGAAGAACTTTCGGTTGGCCTCGACAAGGTTCTGCTGTCTTGGCTGAGACGCCTCTTCAGCATTGAGTGGACATTGGGGATAGTGCCTTTGGATTGGCAGACTGGGGTGGTGGTCCCAATCTTTAAGAAAGGGGAACGGAGGATGTGTCCCCCAATTTTTAGGGGGAATCATATTCCTCAGCCTACCTGGGATGATCTATGCCAGGGAACTGGAAAGGAGGGTCCACTCACTGGTTGAACCTCGGATCCAGTCGGAATGATGCGGATTCCATCCTGGTCGCGGAACACTGGGCCATCTCTTCACCTTCACAAGGATACTGGAGGGTTCATAGAAGTTTGCCTGACTAGTCTACATGTGTTTTGTGGACCTGGAAAAGCAACCGTGTCCGTGTCCCTCAGGGGATCCTGTGGGGGGTGCTCCAAGAGTATGGGGTGCGAGATCTGTGGCTGCCGGCCATCAGGTTCCTGTGTTCCGGTGTTGGACTCCACCAGGGCTGCCCTTTGTCATCAATTCTGTTCACAACTTTTATGGACAGAATTTCTAGGTGTAGTCAAGGGGCAGAGGGAGTCCAATTCAGAGGCCTCAGGATTGTATCTTTGTTTTTTGCAGATGACGTGCTCCTGTTGGCGTCATCCGGCTATGACCTGCAGCATGCACTGGGGTGCTTTGCAGCTGAGAGTGAGGGAGCTAAGCTGGAAGGCAAAGCTCTCAATTTACCGGTCGATCTACGTTCCTACCCTCACCTTTGGTCATAAGCTCTGGGTAGTGACCGAAAGAAGAAGATCACAGATACAAGCGGCAGAAATGAGTTTCCTCCGTAGGGTGTCTGGGCTCAGCCTTAGAGTGAGGGTGAGGAATTCGGACATTCGGGAGGAGCTCAAAGTAGGGCCGCTGCTCCTCCGCATCGAAAGAAGTCAGTTGAGGTGATTCGGACAGCTATCTAGGATGCCTCCTGGATGGGTCTCTGGGGGGGTGTTTCGGGTGTGTCCAACCAGGAGGAGAACCTGGGGCAGACCCAGGACACGCTGGAGAGATTATGTCGCTCGGCTGGCCTGGGCACACCTTGGTATTCCCCCAGTGGAGCTGGAGGAGGTGGCTGGTGAGAGGGAGGTCTGGGCATCCCTGCTTAGACTACTGCCCCTGTGACCCGACCCCGGATAAGCGGCAGAAAAGGGATAGATGGATAGATAATTTTAAAAGTGACCCATCATTAGAATCGCAAAGCTTACTAAATTTTCTTTCATTTGACCAAAAATAATTTAATGCAGCATATTGATGGTTTGAACCCAGCAGACTATTGCGGTCATTGCAATGTCACAACTGAATGTGCATAAAGTGCTATGTCAATATTAACATCGCACATTGGCAAGCTTATTAGGGTGGCACATTGGCACAGTGGGTAGCACTCTCGCTGCACACCTCTGCTTTGCGCGTGTGCAGTTTGTGTGTTCACCCCGCGTGGGCGTGGCTATTTAATGGTCTTCGGTTTCCTTCCACTGTCCAGAAACACGCACCTTTAAATGAATTGATTCCTGCCTCACGCCAAATGCAATGAATATAATATAATATAATATAAACAATTACTCGATGAATCATCAGATTTATTGGTATTAATTACTCGATTATTGATATAAATCGATAGCAACAGCCATAATCTGCATATATAAACTAAATGGGGTTATAAAGTACTCTACTGTAGCATCACAGGTAAAATTTTGCTGGAAGCAAAAAAAGTTAGTACACACATTTAGGCTGCCATTGACACACTAAGCACACTGCATATGAGAATGACAAAATGCCGCCTTGGTTCATCAGTGTTATTAGACAAGCTACATGCAGACACACACAGGAGCCGTCCTGTCCATCAGAACAAGCCGAGAGAATTCGGCAAGAACAACATAAAAAGCATGTTCCTTATTTTCTGCTACAGTGAAGTTTGTAGCATTACAAAGGATGCATGGTAAAAAAAGAAAATCCAGACAATTTTAAGACCACTGCCATTTTGGTGTCATCATCTCACTGCTGTAACAAATACAGTCAACAGGGACAATGATGTTGGGGGTGGGGGGGGTGAGGCTGGAAGCCTCGCTCACCTCTTGAAGGGCCCGCCGTCGGTAGGGGAACCTAGAGAACCCTGGTAAAAGTTTTTCAGGAAATTGGGAGCCGAGAAAGACGAAGGCAGGCTGAAGGACTCGCTTTCAGAAACGCTGCGTTTTCTCGTGATGCTCACGGGGCTGGGTGGAGGTGACCCAAAACACACAGACACGCGCGCACACGTGTGCGCGCACACACACATTTCACAACAAGTAAATACAGTGCATGGCAAAGACACCTGAATGCAATGCTGACAGCTAAGTACACCAGATAACCGAAACTGAATGATGACCAGACGATGACAATCAGCAATGTGCACATCATATAGAGTACTAGACCACTGTTCCATCAAAAATTCTGCTGAAAACTATGTGTCTGCATGCCTACCCTACGTCCATTAGTACCAAACATGCCATGGCTTTCATTAACAATGCTAGTTGTGGTGTTAAAAGAACAGCCTGCTTATACTTCACATTTCAGCCTTTTTTACAAATGCATCTCTAAAGACATTTAACGCATAATCGCATGCAATAAATACTGTTAAAACTTTACGTAGAAAAAAAAACATGCATTAATGACAACAGCAGAAGCAACAACTATAGCCTGAGTACTGAGAATGACTACAAGGACAGCCAGAGTATTTACGAGAGGTTTCCGTAACCCGAGGCTTGGTGTCAAGTGTCCATGTCAATGAACATGACAAGGTCATGACAGGGTGGGGACACCATACCTGCCTTGTAGCAGCTCAGGGGCCACGGACTGCTGCCTGAGTAGGGGCGCCTTGGAGACGTGAGTCTGAGGCTCGCTGAAGGAGATCTTCTTCTTCACAGGAGGGTGGCTGAAGGTGTGGGCACGGCGACGGAACTGCGGGCCGGCGGGGTCGTCCTCAGGGAAACACGGCGAGGAACCAGGGGGTGTTCCCGGGGGGGAATCCCCAGGGGTCTCGTCCTGCTGGGGGGACGATCACAAGTCAAGCAGAGTCCATGTGCGTGTATATGTTACATGCTAGTCACCAATCCCAAACTCATTCACTCCAGTAACCATACACATTTACTAGCCAAGTAAACCACAAAGACCCCCCTCCCAGACATGTACCCAAGTCCAAGCTTCAGAGAAAGGAGACACCTCCCTCATGTGGATTCTGTAGGCCACCAGTAATCAGCTTTCAGTCACATATGTTCCAGGATACAGTTCTCCCTCCAAAACCCACATCCACACCTGAGCAACAACTGACTCCAAAACTGCCCTACAACTCTGTCTACGCCAAACCCAGCCAGCAGACAATAAGCCACATCGTACCACAGTTCCTCTATCTGAGCCCCAGGATCTATTGTATGCCAATGAGCTACATCCTGTGTCTCACAAAAACAAGCGCTGCTAAAGTCGACCTTGTTTACTGGGCTGGGTATAGGAAGGACCGGTCTGTGCTGCTCTTCCTCTTTCAGCCATAGCCAACCCATTTCCTGTCTTGTGCACCATATCCTGTAACAGCGGAATCATTACTCAGCTTAAATACTCCCAAGAAGGACTTCCAAGCTGGAAAAATTTCCGGGGAACAAAGCTGAAAAGAAAAATGCCAGCTTTTGGGCCAAAAAGACGAAAGGAGCCAAAAATAAAACAATATTAAATAAGGAATTGGTCATTTTGATAGACTCAGACTAAGAGCTACTCAATCGAGGGTTTTTTCAGCTTACTATGCCACAATTATCAATTGATATTATTGTAATAATTATATTAAGAATGTATTTAACTGGCACCATGTTTAACAAGGAAGATTACATGACAAGGAAGACAAGGCAGAAATATTGACCGGAAACCTAGGAAGAGGTGACTCTTTGCATAGAGGCCAAACTCAATGTCCCTGACACAGCTCTGAAGCGTAGCTAGAAATTCTGAGCCCCCTGACTTAATGTCACCTTGCCCCCTCCCCCCCTTACATCGTACAATCTTATGATTAACGTATTCAAAGGCCCCCCGAATCTGCCAGGGTATCCACACCCCTCTGACGCCCCTGCTGCCTCAGGCGATGCCGGGCTGGATTTATGGCACGACGCTGCACCACTTGAGTTCAAACAGGCACCAGTCACGCAAACAGGAGTCCACCTTCTGCAGTGTCCACGGACATGCCTACACAACTCACCACCCACACGAAAGCAACATTCTGCTCAAATCTGACGCACTGTGGGCGCTCATGATAAACATGATGGCTTGCGTGCTCTTAGATCTGGGACCAGAAATTTAGGAGTATAATATGGGCGGGCCAGAGCTAAAAGCTGATTGGCCCCCAGAGTTTTCCTTCCCCTGTGACTCACCAATTAGATACACATTATTGGCTAATGATAAAGTTGTCCCCACTGTATGAATCATTACCTTGTACATAACGCCTCACCTTAAAAAAAAAGAAATCCTACAATCGCCCCTGCAGGAACTCCAGGGAATCATACTCACACGTTCAAAGCTGCCCATGCTTCCAAGACGGCCACGCATCCGGCTGGCGCCCTGTGGATGACGTGATTATACACTCAGTCTCCAACTGAATGCATTTCATTCAAATCTCAATATACGCATATATTCTAATGCTCAACACTTTCATCATCATTTTGGAGATAAATATTTGCAACAAATGGACTGTGGGTTGTTCCAGCACTGCAGGAAAAGCAAGCTCATATCAAACCATCAAAGAAACGCACAAAAAAAAACAAACAGGAAATTACTCTTTGGAAAACACTTAATTGTATAAGCTATTCCATATTTATTTATTCATAGCCCCATGTTTGTGAACATATAAATAAATGGCTGGGGGTGTCAAAAAGCAAAAAAGGGGACCAGTACAAGGTTAACATACATGTAAATACACACACATAGACACACTCATACCCTTGAAAAAATATTCTCCAGGGAGCTTGTCAGAGAGGTGCGGGCTTTGTTTTTCAGAATGTCCAGCTTGAAGCGCCCCCCAGTGGTGGAGTTGTCCGGCACCATGTTGTTAGAGACAGTCTGCCAAGTATACCGTGGAGGGAAGTGGAAGAGAATGGGCCGCAATAAAAAAAATTTAAAGATAAACATAAAATCTTTTATAAACCCTCAGGATAAATATTACTTTAACTGAACAGCTGTCAGCAAAGACATCGTTTCCACAGGAACATTGGCTCCAGGTATCAGCGTTACCAACGCCAGATGGGAGCCACAAATAAGCTTTGCTTTTTCTCAGTTTTTTTCCAGGTTGTTCAGGATTTGGAGATAGGATGGCAAACAAAACACTTCAGAAGACATATATGCCTATCTATAATTTAGAAAGGATAACAGGAATAGGTCACGTAGTGTATATCAATGACCAATGTGACACATTCAAAGGCGATGCCATAGAACTAATCATATGGATCACATGACTATGGATTGTGGAGAGGATAAGCCATACCTGAGGAACCTGTCCTATATGCAGGTGAGTCTTCTGCTTGGTTTCACACAGCTGCCTCAACTGCAGAATCACCAACTCGTTCTCTTCCTGATCACTGGTAGGCTTCATCTTCTACCCAGGGGAAACACAAACCAAACGTCACATTTTAGAAGCTTGTGCTGTCTGTGTTCAATCTGCCACTTCATCGGTGGATGAACCCCAACCTGAACACGCTCAAAGATGTCGGCTTGCTCATTGTCCTTTAGCTGAGAGACGTAGGCTTGGATTGCTAGCTTGGCCCTGGGTGGATAAAGACCTGGATAAAGATAAAGGCCCAGTTAACTCATCGACTATCCCCACACTCCTGTAATGAGTGACACGGCCGTTTTCCAGGCTGGCACCTTCGATGCGCTCGCAGAGCTTGTGCAGATCGTGCATGGGGCAGGCCTCACACAGCTGCACTTGCGTCTTGGTGCTCTGCAGGGCCGCTGCTGTGCTGAAGGCCTGCTTCAGCGTCAGCATCACCTCATCGACCTGTGCCCGCATCAGAGACACACGCACAAAGTCTGCATGACACTATCACAATCCAGTCCTTGGGGACCTGCACACAGTCCATATTTTTGCTCCCTCCCAGACAGCCTATGTTAGGATGCTCCCTTTCGCTAACAGTTCACGTCTTTGCTCCCTTCCTCAGACAGTCTACATTTTTGATCCCTCCCAGACAGTCCACGTTAGGGTGCTCCCTTCCGCAAACACTCCACGTTTTTGCTCCCTCCCAGTTCCTGGTAGGTGGTTCCAGATGGATCTGAGGCAGCAAAAATGCGGACCGTTTGCAGATCCCCAAGGACCAAGTTGGGAAACACTGCGCTACCACATCGACCGACTCTCGTCTGGCAGAGGAAATAAACCCATAAATCCTGAAACATATTCACTCACTAAACAATCCATTATAAAGAATATGAATATTTTTCAGCTAAAAACATCGGTCTGGGTTTTTGCACAACAAAGTAGTCTATATTTTAAAGACCTCTAGACCAGTGTTTCTCAACTCAGTCCTCCGGGACCCCCAGGCAGTCTACATTTTTCTCCCTCCCAGCTGCCAAAACACCTGTACCAGGTATTCGTAGTTTCTTAATTGTTTAATCCAGATGTGCTGGAAGCTGGGAGGGAGCAAAAAATATGGACTGTCTGTGGTTCCCCGAGGATGGGATTCAGAAATACTGCTCTAGAGCAGGGGTCACCAACCTTTTTGAAACTGAGAGCTACTTCACGGGTACTGAGCCATACGAAGGGCTACCAGGATGATACACTCTTCTTAAATATCAAATTTGCTCAGTTTACCTTTAGTTATATATTATTATTAATGATTAATGATACTCATCTATGTGAAGACACTGATC
>JAAGVU020000001.1:43575136-43614351 GCA_011763525.2 Mormyrus iriodes
ACCTTTAGTTATATATTATTATTAATGATTAATGATACTCATCTATGTGAAGACACTGATCATGTTTATGATTTTATCATATATCACCATATAAAATTAAATTTTAGACGCTGCTCACTGGTGAGTTGTGCTATTTTTAGAACAGGCCTGCGGGCGACTCATGTGGTCCTTGGGGGCATCCTGGGGCCCGCGGGCACCATGTTGGTGACCCCTGCACTAGACATTTCCCGCCCAAATCTCTCCAACTTCACAGTTCTTCATAAATCCAAGACATCACATATCCATTTCATTTTAACACTGATTGTTCATTAGCAGCAGTGATGAGTCTGGAAAATCACTACTGACCAGAGATTCACTGGCGCACTGGAACACATAAACGAGATACTGACTCAGGCCGGATTCCCCCGGGTCCCGGCAGATCAAACCAAAGTGATCAGTTTGTTTAATGCCCTGGACAGGAATAGCAAACACAGCACAATCACACACAACAGAAACAAATTCAACAAAAGCAAAATTCCAAAAAAACAACTCTAAGGCACTGGAAACAAGAAGTGCCTATTCATAGTAGCCGTGCAGGTGTCACAAGCAGAAAACCGAACACAAGTTGTCTGAAGTGTAATGACTAAAGCTGAAATTTCTTAGTAATGGCACTACATGCATCCATACAGGGTTTTGAAGGACTAAACTATGAAGGATACCAACCAATCACTATGCTGTAATTACATTTTATATTAACACATCTCATTGCAAAAGACAGTGTCTGCTTCTGGATTTTTTTTGTTTGTAAGTACTTGTTAAACAGGGCAAACCAAGAGGCTAGACAGGAAAGAGGAGAAATACACGTCAAAATGCACGGTTGTTAAACATCAAACTGTCAAAAGGTGAATGTTGAAAGTGGAACAAGGGAGGATTATTTTTACAGTGTCATGGAATATAAATGACATACCTGAGAACAAGCAGAAATGTCTTTAAAATTCTTTTCAAGGACTACGGTTTTGCTGTCGGGACTAATGAGATTGACTTCGAAGCGCCCAACCTACGGAGCAAATGAAGATCATTAAAAATTGCACCCTTACAGTTTTGATGGTGAGCACGAGCCAGTGGGAGGAGTCACAACTATGTCATGATGGCCATGCCATGACAGGGACCACAGACAGGCAATGAGGAGAACAACTCTGAGCCAACAGCAAATACAATTAAGGTCACCAAGGCAGGACAAAAGATCCACCTTTGCTTGTGAATACAGCCTGACAGGAAATGGCAACAGTAAAGTTACTGAATGAAGCCAATCTCCAGGGTTTGTGGAGCTGCTTAGCTCAGCAGCTAGATATTACGCTAGGAACGTGACAGCGAAGACACGCAGGGGGTTACAGGCTTTTCTGCATTAAAAAGAACAAGTTTCACACAAAGAGACTCAAACACTTGACATATTAACCAAACAACTGATTAAATTAACATTAATGGAAGACCTGCAAAGCTGAGATGAAAAACAGTGAAATCGAGTAACGACAGAGAACAGGAAAATGGTGCGTAATGAACCACCTTGATCTAAACGCCTGAATAAATATACATACATTAAAATGGACGATTATATCACATCCTACATATGACTATGACTCAACATAAAGATATACTTAATAAACCACTGGTCGTGTAAATGACACAGGTTCAGTTACGAACTTACAAAAGGGGCCAGGATATTTAGGAAATACAGGAAATGTAAGAAATTTCAGGCCTCAACACCAAAGTTATCAAAAATTTAAAGACAGTTAACAGACCTACAAGGAACATTGCTGAATATATTGAGAAGAATTGTATGGTTAATAAGTGACTGATACCGAAGCAAAGATTGAAGGTGAGTGAGTGAGTGAGTGAGTGAGTGAGTGAGTGAGTGAGTAGGTAGGTCGGTCGGTCAGTAGGTAGACAGACAGATAGACAGAAATTCATGAGTAGAGAGATACAGGAGTAGACAGAGACACAGAGAGAGACATGAGTAGACAGACAGACAGACAGACAGATAGATAGATAGATAGATAGACAGACATACAGACAGGCCAGTGAGACAGTAATAAAGCGTGACAGTGTAGTTTCACGCTGATGTGTCCGGAGGGTTTACCTGGAAGAGCATTGTGCGGTTTGTTTTTGCGTCGGACGGCTGCACGTGGCTGGGGGCGCTGGCGTGCCTGCGCCGAGCTGCAGCTTTCCCCCCAACCTCACGGGGCTTCCACGGCTGCGCTGCTGCCAGACTGTTGCAGCGAGTGCGCACTTCCTGCTGCTCTTCAAAGCCCGAGTCCTCCAGGATGCACTCTGGCAGACCGGCTCGACCCAGCCTCCCCAGGCCATTCGTCCCATCACTCGCCTCCTCCTCCACAAAGCTCTCCAGATCCACCTTCTCGTCACCGGAGGGTGAAGTCAGGGGGTCTCCCTCAACCTCAAGGAGCTCTAAGGGGGCATCCGCGTAGCAGCGCTGCCCATTTGTCGGACGGAGATGCTTGTGCTCGGCTTCGTGCTGCCGGAACTTCTCGATGCAGTCGTCGATCAGGGTGGAGGGCGCCTTCTTATGGGCCACCGTGACCTTGCCACAGTAGAGGACCTCAAACTTTTGAGAGTTATAAAACGACTCATCCGCCTCGAGTTTGGGTTTGGCGCCCTCCTTCAGGGCCGCTTTGGACATCTGGCGGATGGTGTTGATGACTTCTGGGACCTGAAGATGAAAAAGAAAACTCCAGAACATGCCGATCACAAATCACCTGCAGAAACTCCCATAGGTTCCAGTCACAAACTACAAAATATGTAGACATTACATTTACATATGTTTTTAACTAAGCTATTGATATTAATTTATGTCAACCAAATGCACAATGAACCATACAGGAATCAAAACCCAAGTACCTTCAAGATCCACAAAAATGGAGGCATAGTTCAGAGGTCCTGCCAGAGATGCAATGCAGGAGATTTGAATGAACATGAGGAAAGTGTGGCAATGTTGTTCAGCAAAGGCTATGAATTTGAAAACTAACATCCTGAAGCTCTGTGTTCCCAGAGTAACACACGGTCCCTGGGGAATTCGGTTTGATGTTAGTGGCCAGACCGTTACCGCAGGAAACGCATTTATTTTGGGCGGAGCTGTCAATTGACAGAGTGAATAGCCACAAAGCTAACATTTAAAGCAACAGCATGACGTATTGGGCAGTACAGAACTTCAACAGGATTCAGTCCGAGGCTGAGGGAGGTATTACATGCTATGGAAAACTCCCATTAATCTTCCAACCACTTATCCTGGACCGAGTAGGTTCCTGGAGACTTTCCCAGGCAGAATAAGGCATAAGGCAGAGATACAGCTCAGGAGAGAAATGTACATATACACACTCACACACACCACAGGCAAGTCAGAGAAGCCATTTAGCTGAACTGTCTTTAGTCTACAGGGGGCAACGCAGAGGAAACGTGTTCTGGGGAGAACATGCAAGCCCCACACACGGGACTCGAAACCCAAACCTTGGATGTGAAGCAATAATGCTAGCCACTGAGCGCCCCACAAAAACCCTGAAGCGAAAACGACACCCAGGCAATACAATAAACAGTGGAAAATGTTTCAGAGGTAACTGGAGATGCGATGCTCTGACTTCTGCATTAAGTACATGGTCTTGAACCAGTGCAAGAGCAGCTGATGAGACAAGGTTCATTTATATTGCATGACGCTTTGAAGTACTGAATGATGGCAAGTCTCACCGCAAAAACGCATATATAGCTTGGTTGAGAGAACTGGACTAATGATCAGAAACCAACTAGTAAACGATGACGCGCTCCCATGTGGGACTAGCAAGGAGGGCTGTAAGATACAAGTAACCTTAGCAAAAAACACCAAATTTTCATCATCTGTTACATGTGCAATTGCTCTAGGGACTTGCTGACCCTGTTTTCTGAAAAACAAATTAATAAAACAAACAAACAATAGTAAAATTGCTTTGGTTAAAAGCATCGGCGAAGTAAGTCAAATGTAGGGTGGTTTAGGGTGGTTTGGGGTGGTTGGGGGGGTTCATACACAAATCCCTCTACTGGTAAAATCAAGTTAGACATGACAGAAACCTGCTGGCGCTTCCCACTCAAGGACAAGGTCAAAAACAGGCGGCCAAAACCAGCCTCAAGGCCTAGAGAAGCACATGGGTGGATAGGGCTGATAATACAGCACATAACATTTTACATTACAGACAAAGTAACATTGAGAAATCATGTTTTGATACATGATACATGCAATACAATAACCCTGAGTCAAAGCAGGGCCAATAAGGTGTTTTTGTTTTATTTTGGGAGTCACTTCGAATTAGTAAAAGGACACTGTGTCATGATCCGCTGACTATGAAAGCTGTTAGTGAACTAGTCATGAATAGCACTTACCAACAGTAATAATTATGACAGTAATATTTCATTTTTCACCATTGGAAATGCACAGTAATGTTGCACATATCAATAATGTTACTACAAATACGAATACAAGAAAGGGCTTGACATGCCAGATTTCATAATACCAAAGTAAGGAAAAAACGAAATTTTTAAATGGCTCATTAGTCCACATGTAACTTCACAACAAGAGACTGAACTGCAAAGAGTTCATTATGAAGACGAACACTGGGCAGAGGAGAACCTGCAAACTGATTCAATTTGCACAGGGGTCGGCTTACATTTATCGCAACTAAATTTGATCTGCGAAACGAAAATCACTGGAGCAGACATGGATTATTAAACGGCCCTCATTTTGCTCGCTTCGTTTCAGAAATGGGCTACTGAGCAGCAGTCTGGCCAAATCTGTGCTGCATCTCACAAATTCACCGGAGACCCCAGAAGATAAAGTCCACATGGAAAAAGAGCCCAATCGATGCATCTTCCAGTAAACAGAGAAATTGCTATTAAAAAATGAAAAGCCCAAGGTCAAACTTCTACATTAGTCAAGTTGTTCCAATAAATAAAAACAAAGCTGCACACTGCACCCGGCAGCAATAATTATGTACAAACAGCTAAAGGCCAGCTGCCTGGTAAAGTATTTGGATCAAAACAGCCCAATTACTGCAGTGACCTAAGAAACTATATTTAGTCAAGAGAGGAAAAACGTCAGGCACTTTCACCCAGTGTCGAGTGGTTAAGCGATCTTCAGACTTTATAAATCTTCAGTACCTACAATCTGGGGATGAAATATGAACATCTACAAGAAAAATAAAACTTGTTTTTAAGCCTCCATATAAATGAAAACACCAGATCCAGCAACATATTCTCTTTCAAAGTTGCACAAAGGAATGAGTTGTGTAAAGAAGCGCCGAGGGTGTGGTTTCTGGGTTGTTACTGACTACTGGCTTACTTCCCAGGAATACTTGAGATCTCCAGTAAATATCACAATCTGCCAAACGCAACTTGTTCAGATTTTTACCATGCATACATTCTGCCTTCCCATAATAAAATCTTCTTAGCTTGCACTTAATGTTTACATTTTTGGGAACAATTGTCTCCTAAAGTTAAAAAATAAAATTGATTAATTTTAAAACTGCTATGCATCCATATTAACATATTGAAATAGCCGTGAATGGTAAAACACAAGCACAACTGATCAAGGTAAGAGCCCAAGTGTCTATGTAACTCCTCAATACTACATGCAGTAATTGCAAATAGAAAATGTAACAAAAATGCCTTTGGCTCTCCGGTAAATCATATGTCACATGAACGCACGTGTTTCCGGAGGGGTCTGGTCTGTAAAGGTCATCTTCAGAAGATTAGGTTGCGTCATGCAGCACAAATCAAGGTTTTAGGAATTAACAACACCATTATAAGACCGGGGCCTTAACCCGGCTGCCTGTACCCATCAGCATAAAAGTACTGATATCAGCCCGTGAAAGCATCGGGGGGACTGGCGGTGAGAGATGAGCCAGCCGGTCAATGCCGCGTCTCCTGCAGGGAGCCTTATCACTCCCAGTGTGAATAAGATACAGAAAGTGGGTCAGTCTGGGGGTGAGTATCAGCATTCCACTAACCGAATGGCCCCTGCTTCTGCAAACATACGGTACTGACCCTGCACACCCCAGGCTGTTCGAAGCTTCTGCAAATGTTTAAGGCAAATAAAGAAACCCTGGAATAAAAAAGTAAACATAACCTAAGTTATTCTTTTTAACACAAATAAGCATATAAACTGTCCAGTTTAACAGATATTATCTTAAAACCATAACTTACAGTTCTAAATTTCAGAATTTCTAGGCTTTGTAATAATTTTTGCTTTTTTCCCCTAATAAAAATTACAGTTAGTTATGGATTACCTGTTATTGTATATTGGTAGCAATTTATATTAAAATATATGATATTCTGTGCCCTCTGCTGCCCATACCAGGGAAACTCAGGATATTTTTAGTAAACCATTTCTTAAAATAATATATATCATCCTTAAAACAGTGGCCTGGCCAGAAAATTGAATTTGGGTGCACCATGGGAAAACAAAGCACAATAAAGTAATGTGTACCTACAATGACCACAGATTTAATTTCTTAAAGGCCAGGCTTACAGCCAGCCTTACATTGTAGTATGGGCTGCCACTTCCAATCTGATGAAAGAAATTTGCCAAGGTGGGTGATAACAGTGATATGATTCTCCATCGCACAGTCCAGATTAATTAAATTGAATTTCGGTACAGATGCGGGACGGAGTCCACCTGTTTGTGCAAACCAAAAAAAGAAAAAAAAAAGTGATTTCATTTGGGTGTGCATGCAGGCTGGTGTTTTGGGTAGCATTTGGACACCCTGGCACACCCTGGTCTACGCCCCAGCCTCAGAGTATGGCTGACCTGAGTATTGTTCTATAGGATTATCAAATGGCATAAAATTAAGTTCACAGATACAGCTGTGAACAGTTTGACTCATGTATACAACTGTCCATCCATCCATCCATGTTCCAATAAATACAGGACCTACATATGGGACATCTGGTCCCCACAATGTGGTAAATACAACCGCCCCCCCCCCACACACACACACAGAATTTGGGCAGAATTTCATCCCCCAGTGTTTTGTGGCATGAGGTAACCATGCTACTCACTGCCCTTCATTTTTAACTAAGGAAAAAGAAATCTGTGGAAAACTGACACTTCATTGATGGTTATATTACACAAGAGCATTAGTGTGATAAGGCACAAAAATCAGGACGCAAAGCATATTTGTACCAAGAAGCCACCAATGGAACTATTTCTACGGTTAGAATGTTTTCTTATCTATTCAGGTTACTTCTACAGTTGACCAAACCCTCAGGGCAAACATCATAGCACTGACATGTCAGACGTGCAGACCATCAAAAGAACAGCAAGCCGTCAGCTAAGCGACTAAGTGCCCCGTGATTTTCTACTTGCCCTAAGGTCGCATACCGTATCATAAATTAACACTGGGAATTGGAATGGCAAACACAATACTGGGATGGTAAATACCAAAATCAAAGGAGGAACAGAAGGTGAAACCGAGCCCTTGCATTGAGTACCAGTCAAAAGTCTGGACACACCTACTGAAAATCATTTGCTTTCCAACAAGATAACGGCCGTAAGCATACCTCGAGGTTATGTAGCAAGTATTATCTTGTGAACAAGGAAAAACACAGAATGCTGCAACAGATGACCTGCCGCCCACAATCCCCTGACCTAAGCCCTGTAGCGCTGGTTTGGGATGAGTTGGATCGAAAAGGAACAGCAAGGTAGCCAACCTGTGCCCAGAACCTGTGGAAACTCCTTCGGGACTGCTGGCGAAGCATTCCAGGGGGTTACGTCTAGAAACTGGATGAAAGAAGGCCAGGTGTCTGCAATGGTATAATCGGAGCAAAAAGGGGCTATTTTGAAGAGTCTAACATTCGAGAAAATTTTGTGATGTTGAACACTTATCTTGGTTGTTGCAGTACTTGATACATTTCACTTCACTGCCTCAAATCCTTTTTCTATAAGGTGAATAACAGGCAAAATAAAGACACATGTATAAAAGCAGGTGTGTCCAGACTTTCGGCTGGTACTGTAAACGAAACCTATTAGTCAGGAGAATCAAAGCAGACTGGCCGTAAGGTCCCAGTGACTCATTAAAAGCCAACCAATTAAAAAACTGACTCCTATGAAGAACAGGATTTAAAAATGCAGTTTTGACAAGTTTCCCCTCTAGTTTTCAAGGACAGCGTATCTATCCAGCTCTGAGACATGAGTGATTATTTTTTAGGCTTGGACTGAAAGAATACGTTATGTTCTAGATGTTTTGAACATTGTTTAGTGAAACAAAGGCACATCACCCATAATAAAGAAGTAATCCAGGACATTCAAATCAGCTCATAAGAAGAGATGTTTTGAAAACAAGGATGGAAAAAAAGCAAAAATGAGAAATAATCAGTTCAAAATCATAAATCTGAAAATGTGTAAAAATGCTGCTGCAACCCAAAGAATTTATAGGACACAGAAACAACTGCAGATGCACTCTAGCATCTTAAAATCAAATATGGCTGTGGAACACTATCAGATTACTCAGTCAAATTGCGAGATCTCCACCCCACTACAGATTCCAAATTATAGCTAATGATATGAAAAACAAACACCGATTCAAAAACCCGTACTCAGTCCTTGAGTCAGACCCATACAGTAAATACCATGAAATGGATTAAATCTATCAGTCATCGATGGTGCACAATAATCTCACACAATGTGGATTTCAAAGCTGTGTCACCACCTAAGACTGGTGCCCACTGGCATCACTGAAAACAGACGATCCGGAAGATTCTTGTTTTGACGTCGCGCCTCTATTTTTACTGCCGTCGACTGGCATTCGTGATAGGGTACCAATCACCCCGTTCAATATCAACTGCATTTTATATTTTCACTTTTCCACTTTCTTTATATTATTGAACGTTTACAATGGCAAAATGATAAAGTTGGAGTTTAAGCAATCAAAATGAGGGTACTGGCATCCCATCCAGGGTGTGCTACTGTCTTGTGCCCTATGAAGTCTTGGCTAGGCTCCAGACCCTCCCCCCAGTCCTGTTCAGGATAAGCTGTTGAAAGATGGAGTGATGGATGATGAGCAGGAAAACAACAAGAACCTCATATTTTATACATAACCAGCCAAAGAAAACAGTGCAAATAAACTTATATTACTCATCTTCAGTACATTCACACACTTGAACATATATACATATCACATACAGTAACAGTCAAAAATTTGGACATACCCGCTAAATATTATTTGTTTTTCAACAAGCTAACAAGCCTAAGCATACCGCGAGGTTATGTAAGTACAGTATTAACTTGTAAACAAGGAAAGAGATGGCGTGCTATGACAGATGACCTGGCTCCCACAATCCCCTGACCTAAACCCTACACAGCTGGTTTGGGATGAGTTGGATCAAAGAGTAACAACAAGGTAGCCAAAATGTGCCCAGAACTTGTGAAAACTCCTTCCTTCAGAACTGTTGGAGAAGCATTCCAGGTGGCTACATCTGGACACTGGCTGAAAGAATGCCAAGAGTCTGCAATGCTGTCATCGAAGCAGAGGGTGGTGTGTAGCTCAGGGGGCTAAGGCTCTGTGCCTGTAAACCCCTAGGTCCACCTGCACCACAGGTGGCCGATCAATAAAATATCACTTATTCAAAAGGTTGTTATAGTCTAAAATTTGAAGAAATTGTGAGATGTTGAACACTTCTCTCGGAGAAGCAGTATTTGATATCTATTACTTGATTGCTTTGAGTCCTTTTACTATAGCTAACATAGAGACATACTGTATGTACTAAGAGCAGGTGTGTCCAGACTTTTGACTGATACTATACATATAGGGCACAGTCCGTTAAGCAGCATACAAGGTGCTACATTCATTTTTATAATGAAGAAATCAGTGTTATACAATATAACCCATCAATCCATTTCCCATAAGACTGTTCAATACAGTAGTGATTTAGGGTTGCAAAGGGGTGGAAAATATCTGGAAAGCTAGAGAATTTTGGAAATATTCCAAGTTGGACACTTTCCAAGGGAATAAATGGGTATATATGGGAATTAATGGGAAAACTCCTAAAATTTTGCAACCCAAGTAGTGAACCTGAAGCCAATCCCTGGAAGCAGAAAACACAAGGCAGGGTGAACCATATGGGTGAATGTCAAAAAAATTATTAAAGGTTATAATTTGTTTCTCTTGTTTTGTCAAAACACAAATATTACAAACACAAAATGCATGAATTCAGCCTTCTGCAAAACTGGCAGCATTGAGTAGTTGGTTTCAATTCAGAGTGAAAAATATTGCTAGGCTGCGATTTATTTTAATATATGTTCTCTCAGATTCATGCATGAATAAACAAAAACACACAAGTGCAAAGCTTGCATATATTCCATTCAACACTATTATACTGCAATGCAAAGCCCTTTGTTCCTGCTCACCCTCGGACTAGCTTGGGTGACACATGGCGCATTCTGGGATTCATGTCAAAGGTCACACACCCAAATGTGAACAAACTGGCGCACAGCAGGAGTGAGTCAGTGTCTATTCCAGAGCAGGGAACACCGTATTCTCCTCGAACACCAACCTGCTGTCGAATCCACAGTAAAGAAAGCGCAGTGAACTGTGGTATGCAGCTCCTTTACTTTAAATTCAAAGGAGTAAGTAGAGAGTATGTGAAAAAAAACAAAGGGAGATAAAGAAACTAAATAGTACTGCAGCATTCCAAACTCACACATGCTAAATATACGTGAGGAAATATTGTGTCACACTTGAAAAAAAAAAATTAAAGAGCAATGAAATCTAAACAGCGCTGATGATAAACGACAGCCCTTCACTGCTGCAGAGCCTCCCTCTTCTGGAGGGAGTCCATAAATAGAGGTTATTAAAAATGCATGCTTCATCCCTTAAATCATTCAGGTGAAGCTTCATGGGTGTTTTACATGGAAAATGGAAGAGTTCAATGTAACAAGTGCCAGGAAGAGACTTGGGTCTTGGTATCCTAGTTTACCTTTTAACAACATAAAAAACAAGTATGTTTTTTTATTATTATTATTCAAAGACTCACTAAATGAACATTTAAAATAAAAGTATCGATGCTGGAAATTGAGCAAAAATTAAATCATTGCGTCTTGCAAATGGCAAAACGAAGCAGGTCCATCAGTTGTGTTGCAATTCCAACCCGTTTTTCTCGTACGGCAACATGGCTGGTGAAGCGGCGCTCGTGCACCCCTACTGCGTTCTGCATGCCTAAACACTGCTGCTCAGTAACAGGTTTATGCACCTCTGCTACCCACACATAGTGATCAGCCAATTACACAACGTTCCCTTACTCCTAATCAGTAAAAAACGCCAAACTATGCTAAACAACCACGGGAAGGCGGTATGTGTTCACAAGGAGAGACTTATTTATTAACCAAGTGACTTTAAAATGTCCCTGAATAGTTACTTGCAAATGATAAGTCGAACACTTGACTTGCAGGCGGGCTTTGCTGGTGATCTGTTGATAAAAATCTGGTTGAAATAAAACATAGTAAATAAAAGTCTAAACTTCTGAAAAAAAAAAATCTGCAGTTCTTTGTCACAGTCATCAACAATCGAGATTTCATAGGCTAATTCTCAGCAGCTTTCTCCATTTACGAAGTATAACTTACACCCAGCACTTTCACATTTGATGACTTAGTCACTGATATCTCAAAACGCACACAATAAAACAGAAATGTCCTCCCCATTGGTGTAGTACCTTGGCAAGCCACCTGGCAGATGGCATCAGATAACGTGATGTTTGACATTGGGACTTGGTAAATTTTGCACATAATACATTTATAATTTCCTATTAGGCTGTGAAAACATACAAGCTTAATTTAAACTGTTTCACGTGTTGAACAAACTGGAAACTCAGAAATTGTGTTTTATGTTATATAGTATTAAAAGTAATAAAAGTAGTATAGTTTTACTTAATTACTTGAGGTTTAACAATGACAAAACTGAAAATAACAATATATATAGGGGACTTCATTTTCTTCTCAAATTGCATTTAAATCTTGCACTTCTTCAAAATATTGCACAATCAAGGCTAATTATCTTAACTCTAGGGTCATAAGGTCAATTGGAAGTGACTCTGGCAAACAGTGAGCTGCCAAACCTAGGAAGAGACCTTAAGATTTAACTATAGCTTTATGCATTTTGGACATACCACCTAAATCACTGAAGACCCATTGTCTGTAACTACTAATCAAGTGCAGGGTCATGGAGAGTCTGCAGCCTGTTTCAGGAAGCATATGGCAAGTATAGGATAGGATGCCAGTCCATCAGAGGGCACATACAAACACCACGGGAAATTCAGAGATACAAAATCAACTACAAATGCCTTTGGACCATGGAAAGAAACTGAGGTACTTTAGGAAAATGCAAATAAGTACAAGGAGAACATGAAAACTATACAAGCAGAGCCACCCAGGTCATAGATGGAAGCGTAAAAAAATTCCATATGTACACTGAACAGAGATAAAAGGTATCTGAGGTCATGATACTAGTGCCATAGGGTTCCATCTGATCACAAAAAATGTTACCAGTAAACTAAAATGCAGTTTAGCAAATAAATTATATATGAAAATATGCTAATATGCAGCATTTTATGGAATTTGCTCTAACAGCACAGTAAGTGGATACAGATCACTTTTCTACCAGTAAAATAAGCAATCGTACTAACACAGCATTGACTAACTGTATATTCTGCCACGTCTTAAAGCTTTGTAAAAGCAAATGCGGGCTAAACGTCATATTTTGATCAGCAGAAAGTGATTAGGAGCAGCAAGTGAGTAAAATTTAAAGTGGACCAATGGCAACAAAGCAGAAGGTAGCACAGTAAATACACCAGAAAACCAAAACATGGTGATGACGTCATGCTAATCAAACAAAGTCAATGTGAATGCAATTTACAGTGGTAACTCCATTTTTCACTTGCAATATTCTTAAGTGAAAATTCTAATACTAAGCTAATACTGGACATTTAATTTTCCACTTTTCAGACGGCCTGAACTTTCCACTTGTGTATTCTTACTAATGTCTTCTGTATTAGCATGTGAAGCTGAGCAGTATTAGATGTCCTTGGGTACCAACATAGCATGCCTGCCACAGGACAGCAAATCACACGGCACATATACAAAAGTGTCATGTGATTTAAAAAGCTAAATACTGCTGAAAATTATATGCATTATATGGATCATAAGCTAATACATAAATCTTTAATTATATCAAAAACAACATGTGTATATACATAATCCTCCACTAGATATACCGTGCCATCTGAATTAGTTATTTTATTTATAGCCCACCTTAAGTACCATGTCATACAGCAAGTGCCAAAGATACTGAAATGAATGTAGGACAGTAAGGCCAAGCCAGGAACTTGAAACGGCAACATTTTCCAGAAAAATGCCCCTTTATAAAAACATGAACCTTTGTGATTCAAAGTATAAACTGATAAGCCATTTATTCGCTCACTCCGAAAACTACACGTAACGTGCTTAGTAACACGTATTGGCTTCTGACGTCACGCGAAAAGAGAACAACGTGGTTTGCCTTTGTTCAAACGCAAAGCCAAATCTCCTGCCACCTGAAGTACAGCAGCACCTGGGTACAGGTGTTGTGCGTATCTTAATCGTTAATAATAAAAAAAGAAAGCGCTCTAAAACAGATGGCGTTACTCCACATGCTTTTATGTGTATCCTACGTGCACATGGTTATTATTGTATTTATATTGGTGATAAAGTAAAAATAAAAAATGGATGTTAGACGTGTTTGGTGCAATAACAGTCGATAACTGTATTGAACAAGTAACTACATGCAGTGATCCCGATGGGAGGTTTTTACACTGCTTACCTGGTTGGGGTTGCATGCCTTAAAAACGTGGCATGCCATCTCCGATTCAGGGTCCTCCGGCTGGCTTCTAATAAGGTAGGCAAAATATGTAAGGTCATGACTGTTATGGATGAAGCGTGATATGCACTGAGCCTTGTGTTCAAATATAAAAATGGACGAGTTGTGGTTATTTGCTGGGACGCAACGGATTATAGCAGGCGTGATGATGAGGTCGACTTCCCTGGCCTGAACCGGACCGGGCTCATTCTTTTCGCTTTTCCTGCGAATCTCTGCCACAAGCCAGGGCAGCATTGGCAGTGTAGTCCGTCTGTCCAAAGATGACCATCCCATGTACCACAGTGAAAAATTTTTATCTGGTTTCGTGGAATGATTCCCATCTTGACTGTTCGGAAAGTCCATCTTTTTACAATAAGGATTTTGTTGTACGAGTTTCTGCTGACTTCAGGTAAATGATCCGTTTACAAATAAAATGGTCGCTTAAAATATTATATCCCGTAACTTGGTTTGCAAATCAAAAACTTCCTTCCTAGTGGAAAAAAGTTACAGCAGAGTTTAACAATGTGTCCATGGTGCAGCTGAACGACCTCCGTTCACAGCCCTATTCTGAGGGCTGCATCTGTTTTCTTCCGGTGAAGCTATCAAATTGATAGCTGGACGGTATCCTTGCAAATAATCACTCTCTCGGAACTAGTTGCATGGTACGTTTGCCTTCTGCAACACTGCTCGCCGCTTAAAACCGTGACTTTCCCCGACTATTGGCGTGTGGAAACGGTGCGTCGAAAGCAAAGCAAAACATCTGCCAGCTTGTGACTTTAATCTGTTGTAGAAAAAAAATACACGGATCCTATAAATGCGCTTGGTGGATTCTTTGCTTTTGAGATCGTATCCTTAGCCATGTGCAGGGATGCGTCTGCCTGCGCTTTGTTATGCTGGGAAGTGCACCGCCAGCCATGCAGCACCGTTGAGTAACAGGCGATTTACCCGTGCATGGCAGTAGGAGGAGACCCGATAACGTACTCTTTTTAAGCCTGTCCCACACTATAACCTAACTACGCCCAGCAGTTCGGGAGGCTGGACCTTTAAAACGCAGACGCCGAGTAGGCAAGTCTGCCCGTTCGCTGTGCAACAGTGCATACTTTGCAAAGATTGTTTCCGTGTCCCACAAGGCGAGGCACTTGTCGAGAAAATCTTACGAATTAGGGCGATTTTCTGCAACTCTTCTTGTTAAGATCTGCGATATGCCAGTTATTGTGTATGGACTGTACGGTTACACTATTAAAAAAAAAGTGTATAGTCAAAATAGTTCAATCAAAACGAACAAACGTGTTATAGTTTCACTAACAAATGTAATCTTTTCGTGACAAAAAGCAGACCTTATAACACTAATACATGCAGCGTGCCAAGCAACATGTTTTGCTTTAACTGCTGTGTTATCTGTAATAAATGGACGTCTTATTTAAACTGTTGTGCATTACACTTGTATACATTTTGAAGAGCTGTAAGGAGTCTGCACCAAAATATTTTCATTTCCACCAAATAACAGAAAACATTTTCAAGCTAAATGTAACCAGAACAAAAAAGTCGATTTAAATCATATGCATGACATCAATAATAACTAGTCAAGTTATTATAAGTAACCACAATGGCTTTTTGATGTTAAACTTATTACCCACTACTAAACTGTGCAGCTGGGATGACAGCTCTTTGACGCTTGTAACAGGATGCCAGAGCAGGGAACCAGCTCCCCGAAATAGATAAAATATGCAGCACGTGTAACTCCATCAGAGTTGATCTGAGTACACAGCCTCCTTTAGCCTCCAACAGAGCAGTTTTATGGTCAAAAATTTCTGGAAGACTACTGAATAACAGACTGATTAAATATCACCAGCAAGGCAAAAACGATACACAATAAAGTTTAATGTTGTACTAATTTTAGCAAAGAATGTCTCCACGGCACTGAAGGTTTTGGTATTTAACTGGTTTGCTTTCTCAGTAAACATTTCTTTGTTTACAGTAATGTGGGAAATGTTCAAAAATAAATTTTTGAAAATGTAGCTGACAAGCTTGTGAATTATGGGGTCATTCATGAATTTATATAGGTAACCGAAGAGAAACAAATGTCCAAACCTCATTTACATTTGTAGGTATAACAATGTCAAGAATAAGAACCAAATATTCTTTTCAGCATCACACAGTTTCTAACACTGCTGCTATTTCTTTAAATTGTCTGAAGAAGTTCTGGAAAAGACGACACAAAAGGGAAAAATAACATGAGTTACAATTTACCCGTTAAATTATCTTAAAACAACAACAGAAAAAATATTAAACAGGTAATGCATTTTTATTTCTTAAAAAGACAAACCTGGAACTGTGGAACTGTCATTTCAAATGATTTGTGGGATATCTGCCCTGACGTGTCTGCGACTTTCAGCAACAGTGACACGTACGGAGAATTGAGGGAGCGGCAGCTATCTGAGCTAACTGCCATCCCCAGTTTCCATTTCACATCCACCAGCTGAAAGGAGGCAGAAGTGCAAATTGCTTGTCATCACCGTGTCTGAGTAAGATTACAAATGAGACGGGATCTTCATGATAAGCAGGTATCCTACCTGGCCCACGCTCATCGTGACCTGGGCCTCTTGGTGGGTCCGGATAACAGCACCCTGTTCGCTCCACATGTTATGTACAGTCTGCAGGGCACATTTTGGCCAGCCACTGCTGCTCTGATCAAGTTTAGAGACCAACTGTTCTGCAGTCAGATTGTTCTTTGCTGCAAATCTGCAGTTGAAAAGTAATAGGATTAAAAATGATATTTCCCACTAGTAGATTGTTCCTTTATGTGTTAAGCCATTTATTCACTCAAGTACCTCTTAATTGCTTTTTCATAACACATTTTATGCTGTTAGGATTTTTATACCTGAAATTAAAAGACAGCAGTTTAATAATGTCCTCAGCATCCTCTAGGTCCAATATAACTCCAGCTTTGTGAAATCTCTGCATTAATATAAAAGTAGAAATTGTTGTAACCAGCTACTGAACACGCTCAAGTTATCAAGCAGATACAAAAAAAAAAAACAAAAAAAAAAACGCACGTCATTGATTTCAGCCACATCGACTCCTTGGGCCCGTCCCTGAAGCTGATTTACAATCTGCTGACACTGAAAATAGAAAATGATTATGGTTATAAGATCTGCAAGTTAAACACAGCGTGCTGTACCTGCTAGCAGCGCATTTCTCACATATTGTAGAAGGCAGGACAGTGATAAGATTTATCTTAATAATGAAAACAAGCATATGTGAATCACCAGATATGTACCGTCATCATCTACCAAAGCTTCCCCCCTTTCTGTCTGAACCTTAAAATGTCACAATGCAACAATAAAGGCTTAGAACTTCTTCAATATAGTAAATTTGTGTTTTTTCACCAGTTCTACAAAATGACAGAAAGACCATTAAGAAAGGTTTCTATAAAATAAAGGTCTATAAATATAATCTATAATTTTCAGATTTTTTTCTTATAAGCTACTACACAATTGCATTCACGTTGTGTGGAAAGTTTCCTTCCAATAAACCTATAATCAGACACGAGACAGAACCTTGCGAGGTTTAAGGAACCAGTTGGACACGTGTCTAGAAACATAAGCTCTCTTTATAAATAATAAAAGTGCATCTTTAAGCAAAAACCGCAAACATTATTGGACTTTTAAAAATCCTTACTGTTTCTGCGAACACGTCTGGGGGCAACCTTCCGATGTTTTCGACAATTTTGGCAACACCTATAACACACGACATCATGTCTAAATATCTCGTGCAGCGAATGCTCGCTGGTATGTATGTGTATGTGTGTGTGTGTATATATATAAACAAGTTGTACTAATCACGTAAAAACGACTTCTGGTTTCAGAAACTTCTGCAAAAGTTACTGATTAGCATAATGCTCCTTGCAGGGAAAGGCAGTGTGTGAGGTTAGATTAGCATATAAGCGTCATGGACAATGCATAACTAACAAAAAACGTTCTGTTATCATATTTACAAAGAACATCTCACCAGACGCTACCACTCCCGGCATCTCGGACTTTCACCATCAGCTTCCGGGTTAGACATCCTTCTCGCTGCTTATTGGTTGATGCCTGGGTCCTTCGCACACTATTGGTCAAAGCCCCTGCGTGGATTTTCACGTGATCAAAGTCTAACATTACGACGTAAACTTTCGGCTATGTCTGTAAAGATGAAATTTGTAAAGTAGCTGTAAATGTTATGTACTTAGAGTGAACATTAAAATTGTTTTCAAACATATGATTTGCGGAACTACGTCTTCATGAGATCAATTATCCAGTTACGAAATAATACATGCTATGAATGCAGTATAACGAGTAATCCAGAATTATTCACCAATGGTCCCACGAAAGTGTTTTAGCTTACAGTCGTCATGTCACTTGCTACTGCATTTTCATGATTTCCTTTTACTTTTGTTTTTTTTTGTTTGTTTTTGGTGTCGTGCAAAGAATGCATGTCAAGGCTTGAAACGATTATCTTTCCCCGAACACGCGTTCAACAAAAATGCATTTAACTTCATTCGCGCTACAGTATTATTGCGTCCCCTAGCGATCGTTTAACGACATTACATGTATCGTTTTTCTCTGGCTGTCTGATAGCGCGGTGAACGTGAAACAATCAGCTTGACCGGCCAATACCAAGATAATGGCAATCATTTCATAGATATTTATATTTCCTTAGTGTATAAGTCACTAGTCTTCCGCAATAATAAAAAAAAGAAATGAAAATTAATAACACCAAAAATGCATAATGATGAGAATCATTTTATCCACCATGTTCAAAAAGTACAAGGAATTTGTTTTGGTTATGACAGGAGTGTACAATTTAACAATACTGTCGAGACAAAAATACACAAAACAATAAATAGAGTAAACATAGAAAGAGTCATAGAACATACGAGAATGTGCTATTAACAAATAAATATATAAATAAAGGGTGAAATGACAACATGTGGGTTACAAACAGTTTGGCGTATGTGCAAATAAGATTATAGTCAACAGGAGTTAAAAGAATCCTAGTAATTCTGATAAAATTAAAATACAGGAGAGACCATCTCATCGCCAAGAACCACTGCATCGCCATAATAGTTGCTATTGTAACGCTGGAAATTAGAAATTCACGCGGTCGTGAAATGTGATTTTCATTTTACTGCATTACATTTATGTTATTTTATATGTAATTATAAATGGTTGGTTTTAAATATGTATGACCTAGGAACATTATTCACTTTTTGGGAATAAGATATAAAATAAATAGTAAAAATCTGATATTATGATAAAGTTATTAAATTATTATTTTCTCCCCAAAATGTACATTCATTAAGGATGCATTGAACCAGCTATAGGATCTCTGATATTTTTGCATGGACATGAACTTTTATGGGTAATTTGCAGGGCAGGTTACCTTATCTGGCAGCCCTAGGTTGACTCGTAATTGCTGATGTAATTAGGCCCAAAGATTTCATTTTTCCCAGGGCGGTGTGGGGCCCTGATGTTTGCCTGGACCCTAAGCTATAGCCTAGGATGGCTTAGGCATTAATCTGCCCCTTGTGGTTAGCACTGCCACCTTATGTCTCTAGGGTCGGGGTTCGATTCCTGCTTCTAGCTCTGTTTAGCTGCAATTTGCATACTCTCCTTCTGTTTTCAATCAAAAAGCACGTGGTTCGGTGTATTGGTGCCTATAGTGTGTGAATGTATGCTTGGAGATGGACTGGCATCCAGTCCAAGGTGTTCCCTGCCCTGTAGCCTATGATTCCAAGGATAATATCAATAAAATTTGACTATATTTGTTGTCCTTTGCCAGGAACAACACTTTTGTTTTCCACCATATCACTATTAAATCATGTAGCAGCAAATATTGAAGTGTTAATCAAAGCTTTTTATTCATACATACACACGCACACACATATACAGGTGAGTGTGTGTGTAAAACTTAATTCGTGCCACAGTATTATTTTGGGAACACAAACTTTTCTCTTCTACCCATATATTAAGATATCTCCTTTACAGGAGCAATAGAAATTCTTATACTTTTTGTTGTATTACTGGGTGCAGCTGAGAAGTTGCTTTAACAATAGTTGAGTTATTTTCTGTTGATGCAGGAAACATAATGATGCTTGTTCTCTTAGATCTTTGCTCTCATCATTGAGATCCCTGGCGATTAGCGTCAGGTATTATTCTGTATTATTCTGTCTCTGTGTTACACCTAGAAGATCATAAATTATATAAAATTAAATTTCAGTCATATGCCAATGATACGATTGCAGAACTAAGGTGATGAATTTTGAATTCATTTGTCTGCTGCAAATATTTTTTTTTCCTCTGTCTCTTCTAGGTTGCAAATCAACAGATTGAGAGCAGTATAGCCTGTAACCTTGAGTCTTAGTGATGACATTTCATACTGACCTGACCTTACAGAGGCCTGAACAGAGTTCCATTCAGGGTAAGAGGTGTTTTCCATTACAACGTATGTTTAAGGCACATTTTAAAATGCATTTTACATGATTATTATTATGCTATTCTTAAGTCTTTGTTAAGCACATCTGGACATCTATGGTGAGAAGGGTGTATTCAAAATCATTTTTATAGAAAGCATTTGTTGTTTGTGAAATTACCTTGAATGTTCCTCATAAATCATTGCGGTTTCATGTTTGTTTTGTTTTGTGGCCTAAATGGTCACCTGTGGGGTCCTTGATTTCATCATCAATCGTTGCACCAGGTGTGGAAGTTTGCCGCTGTGCTGGGTTTTGGGGACGTTAAGAAGGATCTAAAAATAAGCACCGTAAAGGAATATCAAATGATTAGTTGGTGTGTCATGTTGCAAGTAAAGAAGTATACTGAACATTTGGGAGTGATTTTGTTTTATTAATGGCAACCCCTTTACATATTTTTCCCCAGCAATTTTTCAAATTCACTGTATTTCTTGGAGCTGTTTTCTTTTTTCGGTTCATATATCCACAATATACAATCCGTGACATACAGCAAAGAAGTTCCAAGGTTTTTGCAAATTCGGGCCAATATAAAAATGCGTGGTTAATGTTAAACCCATTAATTTTTCACAAACCTACTTGAGGAATGTAAAACTAATACAAACTTTTCTCTTTCTGTGGCCACAGACTCTAACTTCTGGGAGGTCCCCAGACATTCCCAAACCCACTTGGAGATGTATTCCCTGCAGTATGTCCTAGGCCTGCTCCAAGCCCCCTGTCCAAGTGGAAGTGAATGTCCATCCATCCATCCGTCCATCCATCCATCCATCATCTAACCATGCCCATTCAAGGTCACACTATCCCACGAAATACAGGGCACCTGATAGGACCCCCCCCCCCGCCCCTAGGTTGGCAAGATCTGCTGAGGGGGACCCTCTGGTTTGCAAAATATACTGTAGCTTCCCAGAGTTTATTTTCTTTGTAAAAGTAGCTTTCATTGTAATAAAGGTTGGAGAGCACTGATCTATACTATGAGGCTGTTGTGTGGCTCTGTCTTGGGTCTGTGAGAAAGGCCCTTAACCACAAAAACCACTCCAGAGCCGCTGGATAAATGGCTGAGCTTGAGTTCTCACATGTATAGTGTATGAGTGTCTCATAGAGAACAAGAAGGGGTATGAGGAAACCAAAGAATTTCATAAAGAGCTAATAAAAGTGTAATTGTGTTGTAGGGTATGCGTAATGGGCAATTTAGAGAAGCCAATCCACCCTATCAGTTTATTGAAAGAGGAAAGCAATATAAATGTTATAAATAATATATAACAGGTTCTTTTTTGTTTTCCTGTTAGGTTAGAAACATATTGAGTCTTTACTTCTAGGAGAAGATGTGCTGTAAGGAGTTGTGTTTATGTTACTCCACAGGCTGTGTTGAAGCCAGCTTGCGGTCCAGATGGCTGGCACTGACTCCAAGTCCTTCCACTTTCCGCCCACCTTCAAATCGCTTATATATATGTATTTTTTGAAGGGATACATGCAACGACATGGTTGCATGTCAGGTAGCATGTAACATTTTTCCCATACATTCGTTATTCAGTACACCTTTTGGCTATCTACAAAGTGACGGGCAACATTTCAGTTTTCCTTGTCAATGGAAATCACCCTGGCTCTTTTTGGAGATGTTACAGCATGGACACAGCGCTGCTCAGCATGGTCTAAGACCTGCTTGTTCCGTTTTGCTCCCGCTTTTTAGGTAGGTATCACGCAGCACAGTAACTGAGAAGCTCTTAACTCACTCGTCACTGTAGTGTTTCTTGGTCTGATGTCTGGAAACCCGTGAGGAGTATTTGAAACTTCAATGATGTGGTTTTGAGACATTTTGTGGAATAAAAGGCGAATAAAGATGTAGTGCCTGAGCCTAAACCATTAAAGTGCAATCTTTTCTATCTTACACAATGAATTGTTTTACTTTACCAGATAATTGTTTCAGATGTACAAATGTAGCACACAATGGCTTCAGATGTTCACACAAGACAGGCATCTGCTAATGAACGCTCCTTCGATGACTGTGAAAGTCGACTCTGCCTTTGATACTGCAAATGAACTGGCTCCTTGTGGGAGGAGTGAATGGTGCAGCCATCACCAATGGGAGACAGTAATTCATGACACACAGCTGTTTACTGAGGGCATCTGTGGAACAAATCCCAGTCAGGTGACTTACTCCCCTATGCAAAACCTGCAGGAATTCCTAGTCGCTTTAACCTTGGAAACCGGAATACAGAGATGAATAGATGTCCCTGCACATCAAATGCCCTTAAATAACTGATCCACTCAGGACCATAACCTGCTCTTTACTTAGTGGGATAGTTCATTTAGGTTATTAAAGTAAATAACTCGTAACCTGAAATCCAGGACAATAAAAATTTTATTCTGTTGGCAGCATCCGCTGGCTTGACAATGCATGGCTCTATTCTGTATCTATACACTCTGTAGTCTATCTGTAATTCATTCTCCTCAGGCCCAGAGGCACATTAACACGGTCAGAGGCTCCTGGGGTATTTGGGTTGTCAGTTGTCAGAGGGCCTCCTAGTATTTTCTGTGTTGGTATAGTTCAGTGTTTCCCAATCCGGTCCTCAGGGACCCGCAGACGGCGTAGATCTATCTGGCAGGGAGCTCGGAGGGAGCAAAAACACGGACCGTCTGTGGATCCCTGAGGACCGGGTTGGGAAACACTGGTATAGTTTTAGTGCCAATGATGTTAAAGATTTTATAAACTTTCCGCGTTAAATTGTATTTTCATCTGGAAACAAAAATATGGCGCAAATTATGTCCCATAGTGGTTCAAAATGGGACACAGAATTTTATTTTTATTTTTTCAGAATTAATGGGGCAACCCCATAAAAAAAAGGGACAAGTGACAACCCTAGATTTAAAATGTTATTAAACAAGGTTAGTTGAGGTCCCTTATTAGTGGAGGTCCCTGGGCGCTATCCCAGGTAAACCTGTGCATTACAGCAGCCCTGATTAGGCCCCAAATTAAAAGAAAGTGTATTTGGAAAAGTATATTTGCATTTGCATTGCTATGGCATCCTGGTATGAATTTGAATCATCTAACTTCATTGATTTCATCCGGTTTCCATCGAAAGGCTTGAAAATTGTCCCAAGAAGAAGAAGACTAGGGGTACACCATGAATGGGGCATCATCACAGGGCGCACTCATATACCTAATCACACCCATCCACCCATCCATCCATTGTCTGCCGCTTATCCGGGGTCGGGTCACGGGGGCAGCAGTCTAAGCAGGGATGCCCAGACCTCCATCTCACCAGCCACCTCCTCCAAAAGCTCTGGTAAAAAACCAAGGCGTTCCCAGGCCCAGGATACAATCTCTCCAGTGTGTCCTGGGTCTGCCCCCAGGGCATCCTCCCAGCTGGACATGCCCAAAACACCTCCCCATGGAACCATCCAGAAAGCATCCTACATAGATGTCCAAACCACCTCAACTGGTTTCTTTCTATGCAAAGGAGCACTCTAATCACACACAAATCCCAATTACGATGCACCAGAACTGCTATTTCTTAACATACTTACTTACTTTGGACTGTGGAAGGATGCTGAAATATTCAGAGGAAACTCACACAATCATCGGAAGAAAACGAAATATACACAATGCTGGTGTGAAGCCACAGTATAATCCAAGAAGCCACCATACCACCCTTGTTCAGAAAACTTTAAAAATAATCTGAAGCAACTTGAAGTAATAATACACAATTTTCTTGCAAATAACCCAACCCTTTGTAAACACTACCAAAAAATTATTTTCATAGTGGAGGTTAATGCACATATTAATCAACATGTATGTCCAACCAGCGTTTTATGTATGTAAACTCAAATAATAATCTGTGTAATAATGAGTAATTCATCACTCCATGCTTTTTTTTTTGCTTTAGAGGTTACAAAATGTTTCCTGTTGTCTATAGGAGTCTACATGACTGGCATTTAAAAAAGTTCGTTACCTAGTTCAGCACTGTCTTTTCATGACAAGCCCATAAAACAGAAATTCCGTGCAGCCACCCATTCTTGAATCATATTCTCTGTATGTACCTTGTGTCATCTACCTACCTTGTCAAATTCAAATATGCAGATAATTTGACTACCTTTGCAGCTATCCACATTACCCGTTGATACTGTTATCCCCAAATTTCCATATACAGATACGGGGTGTGCCTCAATACCAAGAAGGCAACGACCGTATTTGTGGCCTTGGCAAGAGCACTCTTGCTAACTTGCCTACTAACAATGAATTTGGGGAGCAATGTGTCATGGGACTGGTCTCATTCAGCAAAGATGCAACCGACGTATCCTTGATATTTGGCATGGGGCGAGAACGACATCTGGGGATTTTTACCGTCCTCTGTACTTGTGTTCTTAGTATTGGAACTGGTTTTCGACCATGGAAGATGACTTAAAACGGGTACGTGAGAACACAAGAACAGTCAAGTATGCATACTGAGAAACACCCACCCATTTTGGTACAATGTTGTTTTGTTTGAAATATTGCACAGGACATCTAAAATTGATTTCATTATTATTTTTAGAGCTGTAGAGCTGTGCGGAAAAATCACATAAAAAGACGGCTGGCAGACTATTGCCGCCATTGGGCCCCTGAGTTCAGGGGCGCTGCACACTGACTGACCCTGCATTGTGTCCCCCGAGCTTGCTCTCAACTATGCATGTGTCTGTGTGCCTCATGGAGAGCAAGATGGGGTAGGCAAAAAAATAACAATGTCCCCCAGAGATCAATAAGATGATTATTATTATTATATACTTAAAAAAAATCTTTATCATTTACACCACAAATGAAATACACAAACAGAATACGTTTGCAGAAAATAGTGTAACATTTTGCAAAAAAAAAAACAATATGCCTATTATATTCTAAATCATACTGACAGCCTAATGAAGGTTTTACTGATTATCTATACAGTGCATCCACTTGGTTATATTTAGAGGTCCGTCTCATTATAAATGTAGTTTGTGTGTTTTTAAAGGTATCGTTTTAAACAAATCTTCAGAAAGAGCAATAAAAAAACCAAACATATTTAACAGTGCAATGTTGCGTGTTGTTAACATAACGTTAATTGCGTGCATTTTTAAAATTAAGACTTAAAATTATGACCTGTCTCTTGGCCTGCGCTTCCTAAGCAGACTCGCAAATGCAATGAAACCTCACTCTTAGTTCCAGATCAAATCCGAAAATCTGTATTGTTTTTATATTAAGTAATATACATCTCGCTGTGGAGTTAAGAAAAGCGGTTTAGAATAAAAAATGTAAATAAGTCGTTGAAAATATTGATTTCGTTACTGTTCTCAGTGAGTAGCTGCTTATTAATGTGATCATTCGCTCCTTTGCGCCTCTTGGCTTTCAAATGCCTCTTTAATCCGCTAGAGGGCGCAACAGCCGGGACTTTTTAGCCCTTCGCAAGTGGTTTCCTGAGAAATGTGCTTCCTCCTTCGAGCCCGCAGTTTTCAGTGCGAAACCCAAGTTGCATGTGTAACCGTGTGCTTCGGAAATCTCTCCTGAAGCCTAAATGGTTATAGTGGCGGCGCCATAATTACGAGTATAATAAATGTACAAAACGTTGCAGAAAATAGTATAACATTTTGCAAAAAACAAACAAACAAACAAACAAACTGTTTGCGAAGGTGAGAGAGGAGGACGGAAAGGTGTTGGATGGCGAAAGCAGATAACGGGCATCACCCCTTTGCGTGAGAACCACTTTTTAAACAGGTCGGTCATTTATTTCTGTTGCATTTTTTTTTCCACAATTGAGAAACATAAAAAATAGTGAAAGTTGAAATTCTAGCTTAATGCAGCACAATTTTAACGAGATGTGAGATTATTGCTGTCAGCTTGGGATAAAAAAAAACGCAAAAGTCTAAACGTTGCCGCTGCTTCTTAACCTGCTCTCATTCGTGTTTGCCATAAGTTAACTGGGGCTGATTGCGTAGTTTTTTTAATAAGTTGAGCGGTGTTGAATGCCTTTGAATGCACATTTATTTATTTTTTTGTTTGTTTTGAACCAGGTGTTACTATTTGTTAATTGCAATAAAGGAACCCGTAGTGCGGATTGGGCCGTCATGGAGTGGAGGGAGCAGTCCGCAGTCAGCTGTGAATCCGCCTTTAGGGAAGCCCAGAGATGGCTCGAAGTAAGTTTGAAATCGCTTAGAAATAAACCGGATTTATTTCTCACTCGGACGATTTTGAATTTGTTTGTATCTTTCTAAATAAGGCTTTAAGAAGTATAAACCATACGTGCTTTACTGCGTTTATCATCATTGCATCTTGACGCCAGCGTGTTCGCACTATCTTGATATATATTTTTTTAAGTTTGTGATGAAGACCGTATAAAGCTTACTCGAAATATGCAGATACTGGCTCATAACTTAGAACTGAACGATGGAATAGACTGTTTCAGCATGTTACGTCCTGCAGGGTTTTAAGTATAGAAGTTTACCTTTAAACATCGAGAAATGCAGTGATTTTATATATATATTTTTTTAAGGGATAAGGATTAACTTTCTGTTGGGCTGCTTAGACCTTATCTTTTTAAAAACTCGATGCTTTAAGCCTCATCCTTTAGAAAGCTCTCATTTGTGGGGTCATGTCTAGACCTGCTGGCTATATTGAAAGGGCTTTTTGGGGGGCTGGGGGTGAACAAATATGTTATTCTTTTACATGGGTGTGACAGGTTAACATTCAGACCCAAAGGCAAAAAAATCTGTCTAGTGCCTTTTGTATCGGGCTTTCATAGGGTTGACCGTTATTGACCGTAGAGAATATCTGTCATAAGTATTTAAGTGTATTGGTTCTTAGTCTAATATCCCCTGATTTTATCGTTAATACATGCATGGTCTATAAAGCAAGAATGAATCTTTTGGGTTCCTTTATTTTCTTATATAAAAAGTGAATGAAGCATAGCCTAACAGAAGCACATTAATTAGCGTGAAGGTTGCATTGTTCACTTGATTCATTGATTACATAGGCCTACATAAAGTTGTCAACTGTTTTCTGTATACTAAGCTTGTAAATGGTCTCTCTCATGATAAGAACAGATAAGGTTTTCTTAATCCGGTTGAAATGCCTGGTTAAAAACGTTTGCTCACGCTCTGGGCTGGGTGGTAGTTACTAGCTGGTATGGTTTATACCCTAGTACACACACTGATATTGGGTGTCAATGCATAAAAATATTTTCATACTGACCCTGCATGCATGCATTTAACAGTGATCTTTAAGTCGAGGTATGGTTTTCTTAAGCAGATTTAATTTGTTTTTGGTTGCATTTTCTATTTCCAGTCTAAGAAATTTCACTATCGTTATGGGGGGGTTTCCTGTTAGTCGAGTTGCTTTTGGTGTTGACCTTTGATCCTGAAGTACCTATGTGCTTTATCCTTTTGTTAGTTGCAGCTTGTAATGAGCTGAATCTCATTTGAACAGTTACAATGTTACAATGTGTCTTTGCTGTTGCATCCCTATAAGCGGGGAGCGCAGTTTAGTGTGTTAATGAAACTTAAGTGTTTCTTCTTGTACACTGTAAGGCAAGCTATACTCTTGGTTTGTTTAATCTGTAGTCCGGGTGTATGGGGCCGAAAACGGACCAGCTTCTGTGCTTATATTGCATTCCTATGTCCTGGTACACAAATGAAAAATTGGCAAGCGTTAGAAAACCATAATCTCCTAACCTCAGTTTTTTTTAATCCTTTTCTGACTTTGGGGGAGAGTTATTTCAGGAAAGTGGCCCGTGCCAAGAACAGTAATTCCATACAAAAGGGTACACTCCTGTACAGCAAATATGGTTATTAGTTAAGGATTCAGTCAAATGAGTTGATAGATTAACTTCTACTGGGCTTACATGTGAACATTAATCGCATCTTCCGTTATGCCTGTTGCATGATCAGATGTTTAGATTGAGCTCTGCTTTGTCCGTGGTACCTGAAATGTTTGGCTGCTTTGTTAAGCTGGTTTAATCGTAATCTTACGGTTAATATTGTTACCACAAGGTGGTGTCGTATTGGAAGGAAGAACGTTCCATAGCACAGTGAATAAGGAGCTTGTGCCCAGTCAGGAGGCATCCTGCTTTCCTCTTGATCAAGGTACTTAAACTAAATCCCTTCAGTCAAAGTATCCTGCGGCATGAATATCTGAAATACAAAATGTGAGCCATGTGGGTCATGCTTGGTAACTACAGTTTGAAACCTTGCATAGCATGTAACCACAAACAAGGCTGGTAAGAGCTTGCGTACAATGCAGATTAATATGGGTATATGCAAATGATTTCTTAACCCTGGCTGAACATTGATTTAACATTAAAATTTTCTCCTGTTTTTTTTTTAAATCCCGGTAGTACAGCTTGTTACCCATCTAATACTTGTCTTTACCTGACAAAAATTGATGATTTTCTTGTCCTGCTTATTGAATTGTTAGTGGGGCACCATAGAGTCCAATCGGTGGCTCTAACGAAACACATATTGTCCTTATTTCATGAATCCAAATTCTTTCCCTGTGACATCAGTCCGCCATAGCTGCACACTAGGTTATTGTAGTGTCCGGCTGGCCTCGGTGGGGGCATAACCCCAGCTCTGTGTGAGAGGTGCTGGGGAGCTGCTGGTTGCCCTGGCAAATTATTAACTTATTTTTCAGCTCGAGGGACACGTTTGCTCTGAGGTGGCAACATTCTGGGGGGGCCTGGGTTGTTGGAGTAGGGAAAACTGTCTGGAATGCATCACATGGAAACATTCCTTAGTGTGGTTTTATCGTTGTGAGCCTTGGAACACCCCCAAGCACCACCACATTACCCCCTTGAGGATCTGACAAGGCTCTTGGGGCAGACGCCATGCACGGGTCAGATGCAGTAGCAACTGTGGCTAGTAATAAGTCACTACTTTCTGTAAGAAACCTTAAGATTTATGTCCTGCGATTTGTCAGTTCAGTGTGTGCCGTTGCCTGAAATTAGGAATGATTTAACTGCTCGTAGGGATTGTTTTTTAGTTTCCCCAGGGTGTGTCCGGCCTGTGGCAGGTACTGGTTATCATTCTATATGAAGTCATCTTTTAAAGCACTCGCATGAAGTGCTATTTTGGACATTTTGCCTGTTTCCGCTCTTAAGAAATCTTCAGCCTTTTCTGGTCAGATGAAACACAAATCTTGGTCCTAATAATAATTTGACCTAGATGAAGAACTTCAAATTTTCTTATCTAATTTACAAATCTTTGGTGTTTTCTTAAAATAAAACAAAAAAGCGTAGCCCTGTGCCTGAATCCACTTGTTAAAGCTTATAGTGTATAAAGTTTGTTACTGGAGCCTTTATGAAAAACCATTTCGTTTTACCAGGAATTTGAAAGCTGGCTTGTTAATTAGCTGGTCAGGGGTCACTTTCACCTGTTGCCTGGTCTGCTGTGCATTTCTCGTTAACGTGTTAACAGGGCCTGCTTCTGCTCCTCACAGGAGCTTACCTTTGTACTTTGGTGCATTGTGGAGGCTGCGAAAATCATTCTGAAACTTGTGGAAGTGTGAAATTTTCTAGACTCCGGATGAAAAGGTATGATGTCTCTGAGTGCAAAATTCAGTCTGGACTGTTGTCTTGCTTTCACTACCACTGCACAGTAAAAGGATTCCTAGATTTATATATCATACATTTTTTATCACAATGAGTTTTTGTGTTTATAAGTTTTACATTTTTTTTTTTGTAAGTAACTTTATTTTTCTTATTTTGAAGTTCTGTTAATTGTTTTAGGTCATGCGTTCCTTTCATTGGCAAAGCAGAGTAATATTTCTGTTTTTAAAGACTGTACTGGCATGTATCGCAAATACCAAATACCAGCAAAGTAGCTTTCAGTAGTATTGTATTTCCATATCAAATTACTGTGTGTTTCTTTTCTACATCAGTGCTTGTTGGACAGTAAACGGCTAAGTTGCACTGCCCATCCTGTTTTCATGTCCAGCCCTTTTTTTTCTTACTTTCGTTTGGCCAGTTGCGGTCAAAACGGTCTTACCAACATTTCTTCCACCCTTTCTTGCCTCAGTCTTGCTAAGAATGTGACATCTTGCTGAAGACTCATGGTTTTTTCTGCAATACGTTCCTGATACTTGTGCCTGGCACAATGGTCGTCTATAACGTTACGGAAAGTAGGATGCACCATAATAAAACTGACAGAATTATAATCACATTCCTGAGGAACATCGACTGTTGTTCGTTCTTCCCTTATTTTAAGACTAGTAGCTTTTTTTAAGTTTAAATTGTATTTGCCTGCATATGACTCACTGTGGGTCGTAGTTTTGATGCAGATTAGTGATCTGTATGTTCTTGTTTTTCTCCAAGTGGCCCATTGTCTTTGCATGAGTGAACAATAGCCTCTTGTAGTTTTAACTAGTGTGCATTCAGGCTTTGAGCAGATGGAGGAAGAAACCCATTCCATTTATTCCTATATGAATACCAAAATGTTGTTGTTTTTCTTCATAGCTTGAAAGTTAACATGCACGCAGCGTGTCACTGCTATCCTGTAATTAAGACCCTGTATTTTCCTGTGTGGAATCTTGATCGTGACACCCTGCGATTTTAAAAGCATATTTTATTTCCCTGAACCAGGAATGCGGTAGCATCTGTGCCACTTTATTTTGAATAGAGGCTAGTAGTTCACCTGTTGTAACGCAAGCAGGTATGTAGATCTCTCCCCCCCCCCTTTTTTTTTTTGTTACAAAGCACTTTTTTTTTTCCCCCTTTTTTTTTTTTATCCAGTAATACTAGTAGAAAGATTTGTTGGGTCTTATCTATGAAGAGAATTATAAATTAATATCGGTCATATGTATATGACTTGAGTTTTTTTTTTCCTCTTTTCCTCAAAGATTGTACATATATCTCTTTCCTATTGACGACAATCTATTGTCTTGTCATAATCCGTGTGAAAAAAAACTGTAAAGGATGTTAAGGTCATTCTGATAACCTTATCTATATTTAAGAAGCATTTTTTTTCTATGCATTGTTTTATTGGCAGAGTTGTTTGTAAAGCTAGTGTTTTTGTTTTTTTTTCCCCCCCCAAACAGATTGCTGTATCTACCTGAAAACACAAAGTGCTGTATTTTACAGATCCATTTAAAAGACCTGGCATGCATGTCAAGCAGTGAGCTGTTCAGCTGCCGGTCACATGGCGCTGCGCTTGAACACAAACCCTTAATTAGGCTGATTCGCATCAGTATGTGGAATTGGACCTCCTGACCCTGCTGGTCTGATGTTTCTCTGGCAACCCGGGTGCTTGAGTTTGGAAGCCATACACATTACCTAGGATTAGACCAAACAGAAAGAGACACGTCGTGAAGTAATGTGTGAATCACAGCTTGAGACTGTTATGGAAGACCAGCATCTAATGATTTTACATGCTTGGGCAATGAATACAGTAACCAAAGTTAAAGGAGAACATGAATAAAACCATAGATTCCAGTTCTCTTGAGTAATTTTTGAAATGCAGTTTAATGATATCGTGATAAGCGCTTGACACGTATAACGAAAGCTTTTATTTGTAAATTTGAAAAACAAATGGCAATAACCATTCCGCACTTCTGATATCAGCATGCCAAGGATGGTAGCCACTGGCTTAGAGCTACCTTTCATTGCTCTTTTGCAATTATTTTCAAAAATATACTTGGCTTAGATCTAGTTTTTAGAGATTCCAGAATTATAATGCACAAACCCAAAGTGTAAGAGATCATTTCTATGAAAAACACGCTTGAACCTTTTTATAGAAGCCATTTTCCCCTGTGGGTTTTCCAGTTGTACTAACATGCATTTTTAAGTGAACTCCTCTAGTAAGATTATTTTAGTTTTACTTTTTATGTAATTTTACAATTAAAAGCTTTTAAGAGATTCAACCATGTCTTAATTCTGTTATTCAATAAATTTATAGAAGTGCCGTTTGGGAAAAGTTATCCTTCATGAAACTGAATATGAGTATTGAATGAGAAAAATATTTCTATTTATTTCTATAACAAATATGTTTGGCAAAATTCCTTCCTGGAGCTGCCTGCTGTCTCGGCTGTGGTGCCCCTGTTCCGGCAGGTAGTCTGATTTGCGGGGTCACATTAGAAACGTTCTCTGATATAACAGCAGGGGTCAGAGTTTCATATGCCAACTGTCACACAAGTGCAGCACTGTTCATTTTCCTGGCTTATTTAATATGTTTGCAACTTATGCCCTGGGCATATTACTAAATAACCTTCACAACAGCCTGATTTCTGCTTTTTTTTTTTTTCCTTATAAAGAGAGCCTTTATCTATCCTGATGCATTTATGTAATTTTGGTGGCAGTGTCTAGGTTTCAGACAAATGGCTATAATAAAAAGTGGTTGTAAGGTTTTGCCTGCAAAACGTGTCTGGTAGAGGTAGTTCATTTTTATCCTGCAGTTTTTCACCAGTTTTTCAGAAGAATTGTGTATCCTTTTGACACTGCACTTTAAATGGATACTGAAGGACAACACGCCCTTACAACCTCAGCCTGACTGTTTCCTATTATGGCTCATCCTGGGCTTCAGTAGATTCCCTGGGCATGTCAAGGATGGGCTCTGCTGTAGTTTTGCGTGGTTTAATTGTGTGAAATTGCTGCTGCCTGGATCAAATGAGATCAGAGGGAAGTTGGATGCCCAAGTGAGCAAAGTATGTTTTGGTCAGGTGGTGACCTGGAAGGGCATGTCAGTTATACGAGTTTCTCTGTGACGTAAAATAGCCCTTCACCTCCACTGTTAAAATCGTTCAGAAGGATACAGGCTGTGTTACTGGGTTATGTTTAGAACAGACAACTGATGTCCTTCGTTTGATCTTTCACTAAATGTCATCTTGATTGTTGCCTTAATTCAGCACCAACGGTAGGGTTTCATGTTGGCTCTTAATTGTGCATGTTTTTGTCAGAAAAACAGCTGCGGTAATGCAGTGTCTCTTCTAGGCGCCCCCTACCGATGGCTGGAAATGATCAGAAAGACCTGCATGAGGCCTACATGTTGGTGTATTCTAACATTTCCCCAGATGGTCCTGCCAAACCACAGAGGCCGAGACCATCTCCAGCAGTGTGTTCTGAAGATTAGCAGGCAGTCAGGACAGCAGCGAGCTCCAAACGATGGCTCCCCAATTAACGGCATCGTGCTACCATTTCAGTCCTCTGAACTCGGCAAGAAGCAGTGGATGCTTTGAACCTCTGCACTGTCATTTAATGGTTCTTCTCTCTGCTTCACACAGGAGGTCACCAAGAAGAAATTCGGGCACTGGGACTTTCGATCAGCACTGGAGAATGGAGTCCTGTTGTGCGAGTAAGTCCGGCACGAACTTGGATGTGTGATTAACGTCAGCATGAGCTGGCTTACGTTTGCAGTTTCTCCCCTCATTACTTAACACATTACACGTGTTTCTCAGAACAGCCATTTTTGAAGGGAAACTTAACAGTCTAGTGTGAGTATATAGCTGCATTGTCATTGTTAAATGGCGACTGTGTCTCTTACACCTTTTGTATTCTTGCGTGAGAACTTCCAAACGTCTGTTAGGAAGTGCCGGTGTAGGGATACACTAAGCTAGGATTTGTGTCACTGGAAACAATAAATCCAAGGCTGGAGTCTTTCTGTATTGTAAGCGATTTTAACCTTCATTACGTTCCACTGGCTTTAAGGTTTAATGAAGACCAACCTGGCTGTCGCATGTGGAAAGGCAGCTGTTCTGAAGAGGTGCTCAGTATAAGCCCTTGCCAGGAACGGACACCTGACACTAGCCTCTAGCTCTTCAGGGAAATTATTTCAAGCTCCTGTCATGGCTCTGCCCGACCTGGATTGCTGCTGGTCAGCTGGGGTTTGGGGAAAGAACAGCAGATTCCGGTAAACGTGCTGGTAATGCGGACAGTTTCTGCACCTCGGGCTGAGCCTTTTGCAGACGTGCGTGGGCTGTGCGTTTTGAACAGCAGCAATTTTTCCGGGCATACCATTGCACTCCCACGGCTGGGCTGCTTTGGCCTTGGTCCTTTCTTGGGGGGGGTGACTTCCTGGATTTTTTTTTTTTGCAGAAATAAAATGAACTCTCTCCCTCAGCTCCCAGCTGAGCCCACTCCTAACAGCATGGTATACTTAGATCAGGAGGGCTGATCCCGCAAAACCAGCCCTTCTCAAATGGCACTGCAACATTAGCTAAAATTATTGCATGTGGGAATAGGCACAATAGAGTGACTCATTACCACATTTAACCGTATAACTCTTTCCATTTATATCACATAGCCCTCCAAAAACGTTTTTTTTTTTTCTTTTTCCCCATTGTTATTTATTAAACCTAATAAACGCTAACTGTCAATTTTAATGTTTAAGGTGTTAGATTTTACCTTGTGCTGAAAGGGTGATCTGTCCAATGCCCACTCAGAATCCCATTTCCTTCTCTGGCTACGCCTAAGGTAATTATTACATAGTTTTGTGTTTTTGGATACTTTTATGAAAGGTCAGGACTGTGTCCTTTTATCTGGCAACGTCAACATTAATCTGATTTTTAAATGAATTTTTGTGTTTCCAGTGACACTTTATAACTCTGTGGGAACAGGCAGGGCAGGATGCTAACAGCCAGGCAATTTAAGAATATAATAAGCCCAGATATGAGGTGGATATCACTTAGCAGTGACTTCCCATGATCCCACTGAAATGTCACACTGCTCCAGACGTGTGACACTGGTGTCAGTCTGTCCCCGGCTCATGTTTCTTTGTTCTTCCCTGGATTCTTGCAGATGTGATAAACCATGGCCATGTGGCTGAGTCGCGAAGGAAAACGCGACAGCCCGATGCAGCCGCACCATCACTGTTAGTCCTCATCGTCACTGAATCAGTGTTTGTTTTTTTTGTTTTTTTTTCCCTTTTCAGTCTGATCAACAGAATTAAACCTGGCATCATCAAGCGAGTCAACAGACTGTCCACACCTATCGCCGGCTTGGTAAGAGAGCGAGAGAGGTTATTCAGTTACACTTCTGTCGCCATATTCATGCAGTAACAATAGAACTGAAATATTGAGAACTGAAAGGTCCACACATAAGTTAGCGGTTAAAGTTAGTTTGGTGGGGGTAGGAGAAGGCAGCAGTGGAAGAACTTTGTCAGTCGCAAGTGTTTTGGTTTTTGTTTTGTTTCCCGTCCCCCCATATAACCAGTTGTAAATATTTCTTATGCTTGCTGTTAAAAAGAGAATCCCGACCACAAGTACTGGCTGCAGTGATGTCAGCAGTATGTCACAAGTACTAATTCCATTGTGCCCTTTAACAAGCTGGGAAGAACTGATTTAATCGGTCTTGCTGGGGGCATTTCAGTCTGCCCTGCTAATAATTTTAAGGTAAAGGTATGGTAAGACATCCTTGTGTGTTTACGGGGTGTTTAGCAGTCTGAGCGAAGGCTATGATTTCACTGCCAGTTGGTTTGGCTCCCGCACCATCAGGCGGGCGGCAGAGCTGGATTTAATTGCGTGCAGCTGTTTGTAGTGTGTTGAGAAGCTTAACGTCGGTTGACGAGTAGGAGTGTGCTGTAGACCCGACATTGAGGGTCATGAGCGCAGGTTTGATCTCAGATGTGTAAGTGTGCACGTTTGACTTCAGATGAGACTGTAGGGGGTTAATTGGTGTGGTGTTTTTCTGTCTGGGTTGGTCTTTAATTAAAATATACTTTGAACATTTGATTGACAAATTGATGCCTCTAGAGAGTCCTGTAGCATCAGAGAATTAGTGTGTAGCCATTTGTCATCCATGGCTATGGGTAAAAGTGGAAAAACTTGAAAATTTGAAAAGTCAGATGGTTGTTGAACGTCGTCATTCAGGCATTGGGATACTACCTGAAAGCACTCTTTGGCCCTTGGGCTAACCTTAGAAGTTGTGGCCAAATATGCTGCATTAGGTGGCAGGTGAAACGTCCACATGCAGCACAGTCTTTTGGCTGTGGGGTGGGGGGCACGTATCTCGAGGTCAAAGGTTTTAACTTAAAACCAGATTCTTTTTTGCCTGGAAGCTGCAAGTAAGGCAAGGCAAGTTTATTTATATAGCACAATTCAGGCACAAGTGGATCTTGCAGTTAGACAATAACCATAAGCACACAAAAAATTCACTGGTATTAAATAGGTGAGGTGAATGCAGTTTCTTAGAAAATGAAAGCCTCTTTTGAGGAGGTATTTTTAGCTGTCAAATATGAAAATATGGCCATATTAGTCTTTGATGCTTTGTTGCAGTACATCTACCAGAATAAAAACAGTATGCCTGAATCATCTGAGCCTGAAGATGTCGCATTAGCAAGGGGGAGGAAATGTCTGGTTAAGTGAGGCAAGATGGATTCAGGGCAGCCCTGTAACTTTCTACCATTGCTGGCCTCAACTGATCCACATCATCTGCTTTCCATGCCAGTGGGACTCTATGTTCCATGAAGGTTCTGCTGTGGCTGCATGGTGAAATTCCCTGGATAGTTGGACCTGCTTTTTTGCACCGCGGCTATGAGGCTTTTGCCCTTGTGAGGTGGTTGGTCTTCCCACATGAGTAACGTGCTTGACGGAGGAGTGTGCCTTGGAGGAACTCGGAGATTACTTCATGCGGTTCAGCCCACCATAAACCAGCTATAATTGACCTGGGTTGGGTAATTCAGAAAATGTTCTTTTATATGAAACCCTAAATTAAGTACGTTGTTGGATGTAAAATGAACCCGTCAGACAGGGTCGTTATCCAGTTTAACAAAGTTCTGCTCGGTGAAGTTGAATACCTTGTAGTTTTGTTGTCAGTAATCAGCTATCATCTCCTTGGCATCTGTTTTGTTTAATTTTACCTTTGCTTTCAAAAGCCATTTTAAATGCCCAATTATCGGATGTTTAAACTTGATCTTAAATATGACCATATGTGTTAAAGGGTCAAGTTAAACGGAGGACAGAGAATTTTGATTTTGGTCTTAAGTAGCTGACACATTTCAATGACGTCAACTTCTGTACTGCGCTTTAAACAAAATGGATTCTGTTAAGATGTCAGGTAAATTTTTAATATTTTTGACTTGGCTGTTCACATTTTGCCTTGTGGTCTGATGTTTTAGAAGGTTTCCTGAGACCACTGGTTCTGAAAATGTCTTTAATTTTGGCTCCTTTTGAAGTTTCTGGGAGCTTTTTCATTTCCACCGAACTTGTTTCTCGTGATTTTTAGTTATGTAAAGACTTGCATTCAGCTGATTTTTTTTTTTTTACAGTGTTGTTTAGAAATCGAGAACATTGTCATTCCCTTCCAAAGCGAGAAAATGATAACATTTATGTCTGGAATGTGTGCAGGTTATGCTTTTGTGACGCTAGTCTCTTGGATCATGGCTTTTTAAGATTCTTTTAATTCCTTTTTGAAGTAATTTAATTCATTACGTAGTTTTTTGTCAGTTTTAATACTGAAGGTTAATATTACCGTTAAAAATTGCATTATTTAAAAGTGAATTCTGTTACTAAGGGTGAGGTTTGCTTGTCAAACTGTAGCAGATATTCGCAGTTTGACTGCTGTTTTTTCAGGAAGGTATAACAATAGGAACTCAGAATCTGCAGGATACACATGCACTTGTCTCCCCAGCATAGCCTGAAGGATTAAGGAGCACTTGACATCCTTTCCAGGGTCAATTATCTGCTCGGTTCACTATGAATTACCACCTTAAAAAATGCTGGAGGCAACTGGTAGCATTTCACACAGACTGTGAGCTCAGTCTGTTCTCATATGGTTAGGAAAACGTACAGAATGTTGTTTTACAGGTAGACACAAGTACTGAACCTGTGATACTTTTGTTTTAGATCTTGTGGCAGAGCTGCTCAGAAGTTAGTCTGCTTTGTAATACACTGGAAACCTCAAACGCTGGATTACGTTGCCTTTGTTTTGTCCATAGACTCTCAGCAAAATGCTAAGAAAGTGAGACAGGCGTGTATAATACTCTCGGGCAGGTGCATAAATGGAGTGAAGTGTGTGGAATGGTGCCTGAGCTTTCATTCCCGGGGTGGTTTCCGGGTATTTGAAATGTTCAGGTATGAGCATCCATTTCTTATGAAATTCCAAGCAATTATGTAACAAATATGTATGTATATAATTTCCGAGGTCTTGATGGTTTTTTTTTTTCTTCCGATCTGTAGTCTTGGTCGTAGGCATGCCTTAAGTTTAAGATGTGATTTGAGAACGGTGTGTATGATTTTTTTTTCTTTGCCCCTCATTTGTTTGTAAATTCATCTTAAAATTTAAACTCTGTGTGTGGTGGGTTTGTCTTTCCACTCATACCTTTGTTTTGCACTGCTGTATCCATTATTAAAGTGAGGTAACTCTTGTAATCTGCACTTTTACAGTAAAAACTAAGCACCAGTCTCTCAGGAGCTGTAGCTTGCAGTTAATAAATTGAGTACTAATAATTACCTTGCAAAAGTAATGGCTTGTAATTTTAGCAAGGATTTAAAGAATGTTTATTCATTAAGAAGTTAAATGGGGAGTATCTACTTTAGGGGGGGTGAAATTAATGGGGTGGGGAGAATGAATACCTTCATAAATTTTAATTGGCAAAAATAGGAATATAATGGGGAAAAAATCTAAATACTGCTTGTTAATGAATCAGTCGTGCACCCCCCTCCCCAGATACACCATAAGGCTATAAACAGTCAGCGCATATACATGTGTAGCAAAATCATTGAAGAGAATTTTTGGTACATCTATCAAAACGCACTCTTCAGTCTCACATTGTATTGCCTTCACATAATAGACCTAATAGTTGTAAATGATTTCTAAGCGTTTTTCCGAATGTTAACCTAGCGACGTGGCCAGGACCCTGTAACGTTTAGCATGTTCCTGGTTCCT
>JAAGVU020000001.1:43616951-43641337 GCA_011763525.2 Mormyrus iriodes
TTTATATTCTCTTAGATATTAGGTGAGATTCGTTGAAATTATGTATATAAACACAGTAGAAGGAGCAGATCGTTTTGGAGACATAATGAAGTGCTTGACAACGCACAAAAAGCGCAAAGCACAAAAGTTAACTTTACACAGCGAAACATGTTGATGCTGAATGAGTAAGACGAGATGCTGGGTAACGCATAGCGGAATCTAATGCTGCTCTCCTTCGCTGAGCCAATCAGCACCCAGGATACTTAACCGCATGCTCTGATTGGGTAGCTTCTCAGCCATCCCTTGTATGAAATCAACAGGGCAGACAAACTGAGGAAGCATGAACCAGAAATAAAAAGACCCACTGTCCGCAGAAATCTGTGAACCAGCGAAAAATCCGTGATATATATTTAGATATGCATGCATATTAAATCCGCGATAGTGAAGCCGTGAAAGTTGAAGCGCGATATAGCAAGGGATTACTGTACATGACAAATATTATTTTAAGATTCTCTTAGGTAGTGCAAAAAACAAAAAAAAAATTAGGTTATCCGAGGGAGTGTAAAAAAGTTAAATGCAAATACAAACCGTAACAATATTTTTATGTTGTCTTTAGATATAATAAGTATGACTTATACTGACCATTATAATGCATTATGAAGGTATCTATAGTGCATTATAGATGAGAGCTTCATAGATCATTCATAATGCATAATAAGCATTTTTAGATTTTGACCTGTTCAATGCATTTATATACGAAGTTTTATTCTTTTTAGATATGAAAACAGGTTTGATTTTGATTCACTAAAATGATTCAGTTCAAAGGGGTATTTGTTCATGAATGGGACATCACTGTTGTTCACTTGGGTAGCTCATGCAAGTAGTGTTTCATGCTAAGCCCATACCATGTTGTACTTTGCGAAGCGCTTTTCTCTCTGACTGAAAATCATGCAAGTACAAATGCGATTCTGCATTGTCCTGAATTTGGGCACAAATGTATCAGTCGCGTTAGAACAAATTCACGGTGCTGTATCACTCGTTGAAGCAGCATTGAATGTACTTTCTAAAAAAGTTATAGGCTGTAGGTGACCTGATTTTAAGCTTGACCACTGCCAGTTGTCTCTATTCAAAGAGAATAAATAAGTTATTAAATTTTCTCTCCATACAATTTTATGTGACTAGCTCAACCACGTTCGCCTGTGCAGGTAAAGATTTTCACTGACAGTAATTTCTACATACCCATTATGTGCCATCTGTGTGTTCCCTTTTTATATTTTGAACTTTTAAGTAAATGCTTAATTTAGCAATATATACAGATGCAATATGGCAGTTAATTCATTGACCAGGAGTGGATTGAATGGCTGGGAGATAAAATGATAAAGATGATTATTGCAGTACTCTTTTCCTCTATCTGTATAACAATTGCTTTATTCAGATTTGATATGAAATACAGCTGTCACGATTACTCAATTTTAAACTCAATTACTAAAAAGCAGGGATGCATTGATCCCACTTTTTCTGTCCTGATATGATACCTGGGCTTTGGGTTTCGGCCGATACAGAGTACCGGTCCAATACCAGTGTTTAATAAGCACTGTTTGGTTTTCTATATTGGTGAACAAAGCGTACACCCAGGTGTACTTATATTGGTAATTGAAACTGAATTGTTTATATCTAACGTTAAATATGTTTAGTCGTTTAATGTCAGGCATAAATAATGCTTCAGTTTTATTTTCTCTTGCTTCTCCAGAATTTGCGCTAAAGTTCATACATTTTCATACATATAAGCAGTTGGTCACTTTAAGTGATTTAACTTAGTTGAAACCTGAACTTTCAGCTCAATCATTTATATCAGGCTTCGCAATTCTCAGCTTGAATGGTCTATACAGAGGAACAAAACCTTGACTGTAAATGCTGATTTATACTTCTGCGTCGAATCTCCTTAATAAGCAGGGCGTAGCCACGCACCCTCTGCCGTAGCCTGATGCGAACCTCCCCAGAAATGTAACTGCACGTCGGAGTGCGACTGGTCCGCTTGGCCATGATCATTTTTTTTCTTTTTATAGGAGCGAAAAAAGCATATAGCCAGGTGTACTTATATTGGTGCTACTATTAGATATATAAATAACGCATTGGTTTCTTTTTCTCTCACTTCTCCAATATTTGCACATACCATACAGACCAAACCATACAGTCTGACAAAATGCCACGGCTTTGAATTTTAACATAGCAATTAAGTGGTATCGGTCTTGGTATCGGACAAGTTTTACGAATACGAGTATGAGTTTTTGACTGCAGTATCGGCCCAATACCCGATGCTGGTATTGGTATCTGTGCATCCGAACTAAAAAGCATCGATTTTTGAAATCGATCTGTGAACTCTGCAATATGGTGGTAGGGAGACCGCGCATAACAGATGAAGGTGAAAGTAACGAGCAAAAACCATCAGTTGTGTAGAAGCACTTCACATTAAAAGTGGATGTAAATGCAGTCGTCCATCAGTATTGCAAAGCATAACTTAAATATCACCACAGCTCAACTGCAATACAAATATTTCAAGAAATATTTCCAGGTTTGACGGACCCACCCAGTAATGTGAGGTTAGCCATAGATATGTTACATTTAGTAGCCTAGCCTTTCGTCATCACTTTGACTATAAATATAAATAATTCTGCTTAATTTACTTTTTACAATTCCTCTATGTCAAAATAATCGCTGCTAAAACAAAGGTTAACCCTGTCGCTTAGCCGATAATGTGCACATGATACAGTTCATGTTAATCATATCATTTTAGTAATTTTTATGAGCATATTGTGTGGTGTCAGTATAGTTGAATGATATTTTGAGTGTTTTGGATATTTAAAAAGTTGAAAACTTGAGTCAAATATAACTTATTTGACACTCTCTTGATGGATAAGTTGGTGGTATTGTCGTTAGTTGTGCCAACAGACACAAAGTAGTGCCGACAATCACTTGCCTTTGCTCAATATCGTCTCTCTCAAATACATAATATTTCCATACAGCTAAAGACGAATGGCTTTTTGTAATCAGTTCTAGTTTGTGTTTCGCTCCTTTTCGTTTTAATTTCTCACGAACATGCCACACTGTCTCTTGAGTGAATCAAATAGGAAGGATGAGTGATTGATTGTCTCACAGTGCATGCAGTACTCATGCAACAGCGGTAAACTTTAAGCTTGTTTTTTGACATTACTGATTGTTTTTGCATGATAGAGCTTTAGTTGGCATCTGCAGATGGCACGGCAGATTGTGTTTACTGTCAGTGGTTTCTGGAAGTATTCCTGGGCCCATTTAGTAATGTCATTGACATAATGATGCCGATGAGTGATGCAGTGTAGTCTGAGGGCCCAAAGACCACGGGCAATAAAGGTCTTCGGCCTTGTCCCTTACACACAGAGCTCCAGTTTCTCTGAATCGTTTGACGATGTTATGCACTGTAGATGATGAGATTTGCAAAGCCTTTGCAATCTGACGTTGAGGAACATTGTTTTATCTGTGAAAGAGTGCGTAAAAAGATTGCGGAATACTTTAAAAACATTCATATACATAAAATATCATGTGATTTTCAAATCTATTTCACTTTATTCAAATTTAAAAACGTCCCAACTTTTCCTGAATTTGTGTTGTAAGTGAATTGCCTCTTTGGCTAGACATTTTACGCCTGTTGAAGTGAAAGGGATTGAACATCCTTGATTAGCTGCTGGAGCGGCTTCTGTGACGCTGAAGTGCTGGTTTTTATTTGATGCACACTTCCAGCCTGAGTGCATGAGTTTTTGAGAGTCTTTAGATGGGCTTAGACCTCGGTCAGTCATGGAAGGGGATTAATATTTTGCTTGAGACAGACTTGCTTTAAATTATATAGTTAGGAACTCTTTGAACCTCAAGCCTTAATTGAAATCTGCTGATTTTTAATTGATATCTGCTGATAGAGATGGAACAGGAACAATTTACTTCTGTTCACTTTGCCCTTTCTAGGCTGCAGTTTTACCACCTGGCTAGACCATTTATTTCTCCTCCCACAAGTACACACAGCGCACATGTATTAGAGATACACTGATGGAACGGCCAGGGACCAGAATTGACCGATTTTCAGCGTGGTCAGCCCGGTCCAGAGACCGGCCAGTCATTCTCATGTATTTCCGATACTGAACCGGTCCGTTACGTGCATATGTCCCGTGTCATACGCACAACGGTGCAGGCAAAACTCACAACTGCGTGCTCACTCACAGCAACATGCTAACGTTGTTAGATGCAAAGCTTGCAATTTGTAATACATGTAAAGCCAAAGTAAACCGTGGGGGAACCACCGCGAAAACGTGGTGAAACATCAGAGGTAAACTTCAAACTGATTATTAAACATGTACTATATAATCTTGAAAAGAAATAATCATTAAATTGCAAAGCTAGCTCTATTTTTTTCCTATGAGAGTAAAAATGTTTTGGGCAAACTTTAACCTCCTGCAGTATGATGTCCATGCTTAATGAAGGTATGAAAAAGCCAGATCTTAAAATAGCCTGCTAGCAATATAAGAATTGTTTGTACATAACATGCGATGTTGGTATTAATATTATCCTCCACCTATTATTTAGAACAGTACACTTCAGTTTTATTTTGACGTTTATAACCTTTGAACTTTTTTAAGCCAAAAAAAGAGAAAAACGTCTGTCATGTATGATTGTGTGTGTAACAAAACAACTGGTGAATTTAATCATACCGGAAAATGATACAAGTAACTGACATTTATTTAAATCTGTTGCACCTGTTGTTTGGTAAAGTAAAAATATGTCAGATAGTTGTGTGTACAGCAACAAATTTTCAGTGAATTATTTGTATTTCTTTCCAGTCACAGAGCACTTTATTTTGAGACATGTTTATTGAGAGAAGATCCTGTAAATGACTGCAGTTTGGGGGAAATTTTAACAATTTTTTTTAATTATGAAACAAAAATTTTGCATTGAAGAAAAGTATATCTTTTTTGTCTGTATATGCTGACAGTTGTAGTTCTGAGACAGAAAATCGGAATCAGCAAAAATTTGGTATCGGCAGGTCACACTTACAATAAAATTGGAAATTAGAATCAGCCAAGAACTGCAATCGGTGCATCTCTAATATGTATGCCTCTGCCCTCTTCCTGTGTGACATCAAGCCCTGAGTTTTACATTCATTGATATGCAGGGACAGCACCTAACTCTTGCCCTCACATTTTTCATGATAACATTTGTTTGACGTTAATTTTGATGCTATTCAACAGCATGTATACGTCTATCACATGTAATGCTACTTATTTGGCAAAAAGCAGTGGCAGGTTTTTTTTTTTTGCTATTCATTTTAGCGAAATACATTTTAAAGATTTCCAGATAAAATTTGAACAATTTCCAAAAATGAGAGTTGCTTTTGGAACAGCACTTGCAAAATGTCAAGAAGCTTATGAAAGATTTTTATAATGCAGACTTATCGCAACAGTGGATATTTTTAGAATGCAAGTAGTCTTTTGTGCAGTTCCCCAGGAAGATATTTTTTAACAACTCTGTATAAGTAGTATGCTGTTTTAATAATAGAACTGCAGCAGTGTGCAGAGCATGTTAAGGTGCTGAATGAAATCTGCTTTTGCCTGTAATTTTTTTTTTCTTTTAATTTTTTTATTTTTTAAAGATTTCCATCTTTAGAGGGTCATGTGTGGCTGATGTTATGATGTCTAGTTTTTTGTTTTTGCATAAGCGGATATGTCATGAACAGCACCAGGGACGAAGACCAATGTGCACTTGTCACTCTTTTGGCCTGTCTGACCCACCTGCTTCCAGTCTAGCTGTTTGTGGGTTCTTGGCCTATTTTGTCATGATTGCCTCCAACCTAACCCCTTCTGTGCTCCTTCTCTTGGCAACAGGGTGGACCCTATCCCCTACGACACTCCCAAGCCGGCTGGCCACACGCGCTTTGTTTGCGTCTCTGATACGCACTCCCGCACAGATGGCATCCAGATGCCATATGGGGATGTGTTGCTCCACACTGGCGACTTCACTGAGCTGGGCTTGCCTTCTGAGGTCAAGAAGTTTAACGACTGGTTAGGTAAAGACTTTATTATTGTCTATTCCTCAACCTGACCACAATTAACCTCCGTTTCTGTGTAAGTGCCATACAGTATGTCCTAATTCAATTAAATGGGTTTAGTTACTTTTGGGGGCAGCATGGTGGTGCAGTGATTTTAGCACGGTCTCCTCATACCTCTGGGACCTAGGTACAAGTCTCCACCCGAGTTCCATGTGTTTGGAGTTTGCATGTTCTCCCTGTGTTATTGTGGAGTTTCCCCCCGCAACCCTGAATAGGACAACATATAACATGGAAGATGGAATGAAAATTACTTTTGAAGGCTGATAAAGGAGAATGCTGGTTTTGTGTCCTCTTTGAGATTAAAGTGGCATCAACAGAGGTTTGCTTTCTCTGGCCACATTCTATATATGATGAAATTGTGGCTTTCTGCTCATAACAGGAGTTGCTATTAGGGCACCTTCTGTATTTTCCCTTATTATATGTGAAGAGAAGTGGCTCTCCTCTGTGAATGATTAGTGTTGTTTCTCTCTGCAGTTTAGCAGTCTTATGCCATTATTTACCGATGGATTTATCTGGACTAGAGCCGATAAGCTTTGTGATCGGAGTGTTGTCTGTGTTATCTGTTCTCCTCTCGTCTCCTTTCCTTACAATCAATTTAAAACATTTCACATTTATAACATTTCAGATTATGTTCAAAATAAATTGATTGTTCTTAATCTGTGCTGTAATCTTAAGGAGTTTCTTATTCTCACTAGCCTTGCAATTTGTGTTTTTCCTTGAATTGGGTATTGCTTATTTTTTACCTAATTGAAGAATGTGTTCTTAATGCTTAGTGTCGACGGACAATCTTGCAAGTACTGCTATGCTATTGGGAAAAAAATGTGACACATCACAGGGGTTCTGTGGGTCATTAAATGGAAAATGTAGGCCTTAAATTGCTTTAAAAAGCTTTGTTTGATTCCCATGCGCATTAAAAATTTCAGTTTTGAAGAGAATTACAAATTTATGTTGAAATTATATAATCCATATCCTTGATTTGCTGTTGCAAAATACGTACATTGGTCCAATAAACATGTGGAACCAGTTTTGCTTCTGGCGGGAGCAAAATTGCTGTAACGCCGGATGTTTGACAGCAGCAGGCTGGGAGTAAAACCTAGATGATCTGAGAATGTAAATTTTGTAACATTGCAAAGAAATGGGGAAATTCAGATTCAAATGCAAAGTGGCTCGAAGATGAAGAATATTGGAAATGGTTGCAGCCCGTTGGTGGTCAACGTGGAGAAGCATTTTTAAGCATTTGTAAAAAAAAAAAAAAGTACTTAAGCTAGGTACAATGGGCATTGATACCGTTAAATCTCATATGCAGTCCAATGGCCGCAAATCGGCAGACAACCGTGACCGACAAAGTAACCTCTTCAGCGACCACTGCTACCACCACTAACACCGCAACGGCTGCTGTAGTGACAGCCACTTCAATCGGAGCCGCTGCTGTAGGGAAATTGAGCGACCTTTGAGCAGCGTTTTGTGCAAGTGCGATGATGCAGGTGGAGGTGCCCTGGCGTGTGAACACTGCAGTGCGGGTGGCACCATTCATACGCATACAATGAAGGTGTTTCTAAGTTGTTCTAGGCAATGTTTCCTGATTCAGAATGCATTCATTCTTTTATTTAGCAAGTTAAAACTATGTAACTTCTATAGCCCTTGAATTTTCCATACATTAAGGGGGCAGTTCACCCCTGAACTGTATCCATATAGGTTGTTCTGCTGACAGTTATGTAGTTTTGGAGATATTGGCGGTAGAAATATCAGGCTTCTCTCAAATATAATAGGGGTGATTGGCATTTTTTCTTTGGTGATTATAGTGCAGGACAAATACATTTTTCAAAATTCAACAGCAATGTCTCTTACCAGAAATCATGACCCAGGTTACTCAAAATAATCCACAGACTTTGTAGTAAGCAGTTTAATGTAGGAACTGTTTTCTTCTACAAAACTCCACACACCAAGTGTATTACTGCACATAGGATAGGAGCACCGATATTTCTACAGTTGATATCTCCAAAACTAGGCAACTCCCAGCAGAACAACCTAGATGGATGGATAGCCCCTCTAAAACATCTTTTTCGGCTTTGGGGTGACCTGCCCCTTTAAGTTCCAGCCGTTTAAGTTGAGTTAGTTTTTTTTTTTTTCACTGCCCAGACTGATATAATTTGGCGTTGTAGTTGAAGGAGGTCACGTTTAAGTACAATTTACACAAACAAACTTAATGACATTTTTCCAGTCATGGCCTGATATTTTTTTCCAGTATGTCTAGCATTCAAAATCTAGTTGATGGGTACTTTTCTTAAATCAGTTTTGAAATATCTGTGAATTTTGACATTTTAAGCTCTCCTCAGCCATTTGTAATTCAGTTCAGACTTAAATTATGTAGATCCAAGATTGTCACAATGATGCAATGATGATATGGAATGATTGCAATTCAGAATTTGAGACATGGGGATTTCACAAGTTGTGTGTGTGGTATCCATGGTGGTTACAGACATGGATTGTGTGTGACATTAAAAAATGTTAGAACTGGCATTAAAAAGCATTAAATTAGATTTGCTGATACCCGCAGAAACCCTGTATCAAGTAAACTGGGCAACTCAGTGGTATTGTGGGAGGACGCAGTATGTCCTTGCTACACATCCGAGCGAGCAGTTTAGTTTAAAACCAGCAGCATTTCTTTCACCAATGGGCCATGTGTTCATAAAAACACCCTTTCCGTCCCTTTCACCTTTTGCAGGATTTTTAGAGAAGCTGCCTCCATAGTGACATGATAAATTGTTGTCAAGACTGAGGAATACCCACTATTGTGTTATGGCCAATAGCAGATTGGCCATAATTGATGAGTTTTGAAGGTTACTGGTGGAACTTCCCTTGCTTTCCAGTTAAGGGTCTTCATCTTGTTTAATGGACTACATGGCAGTACTTTCTGATTGGCCCTTTCTGTGCAGGGGGACTTTTGTGGATCTTCGAGGAGGGCCGATGTATGCATCTTCATGCCCTTGCAGCTGGAGCGTACCCACTCTAGACTCTAGGCATGATGGCACCAGAGCCCTCTGCAGGGATTAAGATCCCCTTCTCTTGGCAGGACAGTAAAGAGAGCCGCTGGCAGCAGCACCCCAGTCACGTCTGAGCTTCCTCCTGTTTGGATGCCATCATGTTGTCACGCACTAATCGTGTCCTGAATCACACCAAGGAGAAATATAGCTCTGTGGAGCTCCTGTTTAAGGCGGTACTCAGCAGATTAAGAAGTCAGCTGGCATCTTGTCTTGTTGTTTGAGTATTTGCCCCACTGTTTCAGGTTGGGTTTCAGGCTTTTATCAGAGGAATTAAAATAAATGGAAAAATTAGTATTGCCTCCAACAATAACTTCCATCACAACAGAGCACAGCTTGGAGATGCTGCTTCATGTCATTATCAGGTGGCACAGACGTCTTGCACAACAGCCCTTCCTGTTTCACAGCCAAACCAAAAAGATGTGGCAGAGGGGAGAAGCAGAAATTTCCAGAAGCCTGACCTTGACCGCGGCTTGTGGACCCTGAAGTTTATGCATGTCAGCTAAGGGCTGTTGTGAACATGAGGCTTGGAGATTTGACATGAGACAGGGCTTGTTACTTTCCTAACAGCCCTGTTCTGTTGGCTTCAAGTGTTAAATACTGAGGGGAAAAATGACCTTGCAAGTTCACCTGAGCTCAGTGCTGTCATTCTGCTACTTCTAGAGATTCACGAACATGCACAGCTCCATATAATTCAGGACCTGTTCTTTGGAGGCTATGCTAGTGTTAAAGCCTAAACTAATCCTCTAAAATATTTATATATATATACATATATATAAATAATGTGTGTGTATATACACTATATTGCCAAAAGTATTGGGACACCCCTCCAAATCATTGAATTCAGGTGTTCTAATCACTTCCATGGCCAGAGGTATATAAAATCAAGCACTTAGGCATGCAGACTGCTTCTACAAACATTTGTGAAAAAATGGGTTACTCTCAGGAGCTCAGTGAATTCAAGCGTGGTACCATGATAGGATGCCACCTCTATAATAAGTCCATTCGTAAACTTTCCTCGCTACTACATATTCCACAGTCAACTGATAGTGGTATTATATCAAAGTGAAGGACTTGGGAACAAGAGCAACTCAGCCACGAAGTGATAGGCCACGTAAAATCACAGAGAGGGGACAGCGCATGCTGAGGCGCACAGTGTGCACAAGTCGGCAACTTTCTGCAGAGTCAATAGCTACAGACCTCCAAACTTTGTGTGGCCTTCAAATTAGCTCAAGAACGGTGCGTAGAGAGCTTCATGGAATGGGTTCCCATGGCCGAGCAGCTGCATCCAACTCACCAGGTGCAATGCAAAGTGTCAGATGCCGTAGTGTAAAGCACACCACCACTGGACTCTAGAGCAGTGGAGACGTCTAGCAGTCCAATGGATGAGTCTGGGTTTGGCGATAGCCAGGAGAATGGTACTTCTTGTGCTAAGTGTAAAGTTTGGTGGAAGGGGAATTATGATGTGGGGTTGTTTTTCAGGCATTGGGCTTAGTTTCAGTGAAAGGAACTCTTAATGCCTCAGCATATGAAGCCATTTTGGACAATTTCATGCTCCCAACTTTGTGGAAACAGTTTTGGGATAGCCCCTTCCTGTTCCAACATGACTGCGCACCACTGTACAAAGCAAGGTCTTTACAGACATGGATGAGCGAGTTTGGTGTGGAGGAACTTGACTGGTCTGCACAGAGCCCTCACCTCAACCCGATAGAACACCTTTGGGATGAATTAGAGCAGAGACTGTGTGAGTTAGGCCTTCTCGTCCAACGTCAGTGCCTGACCTCACAAAAGCTCTCCTGGAAGAATGGTCAAAAATTCCTATAAACACACTCCTAAACCTTGTGGAAAGCCTTCCCAGAAGAGTTGAAGGTGTTATAGCTGCAAAGGACGGGCCAACTCCATATTAAAGACTATGTATTAAGAATGGGATGTCATTAAAGTTTGTGTGTGTAAAAGCAGGCGTCCCAATACTTTTGGCAATATAGTGTGTGTGTGTAGACACACAGACAGACAGACACACAGACACACACACTCTACATACAATATACATACATACGTCAGTGAGCCAAAACATTGAAGCAATAAAGATCTGAGCAACTTCGACGAGGGCCAGATCATTATGGTCAGACGACTGGGTGAGAGCATCTTAAAAACAGCAAGGCTTGTGGGGTGCCCATGGTCAGTCATGGTGAGAACCTACTAAGAGAGGCCCAGGAAGGAAGAAGTCATGAACCACCGACAGGGTTGGGCAGGCATGACTCATCAATGCGAGATGTATTGTGGTATAAATAGTAATTTTGGTGATCATGGGAGTAATGTCATGACAGTGCTTGTAGTCCTGCTGCATATAGGACTATGTAGCCATGCATCAGACTTGTCGGTTCAATGCTTCCCTCAGATGTCTGACATGTACTTTACAGGGTTGTCGTACTCGACTCAAGGGCTTGGACGCGAGTCACATTTTTGTGTGACTCAGACTTGAGACATACGTGACTCAGACTTTCATTTGGATTTGATAGTTTTTTTTGTGACACTGTGATTTGTAATCTTAAGACATCTGAAGTTTGTACTGCACATTAACATTTTAAAATGTGGACATCTACTTAATGTATCTTCTACTGCTTATTAGGGGTGGTGGAGGAAATCAAGCTACAAATCTCAACTCTTTAAGGTGCCGGTTTTTAGATGCATACTGCATGTTAGATTTAAGGTTTTTAGATTTTTATCCGCATCATTTATATAATGATACTGTACACAGCTAGATTTGATGCTATCGGATACAGCATTGTATTCCCTGTACAGCCCCTTCACTTGCTCCGCCCATCTAATCTGTACTCGTCCCACACTCACCCACTTGTATAATTTCTAGACGTACTGGTTAGATCACTTGGAAATGTGAAAGTTTTTACCTGAATTCTCCAAGCCCTTGTTGTAATGCCTAGAGACTTTCAGACCTACGTATTTATTGCACATTCCATTTAAATGATTATTTACATAATTGCAGAATCTTTCCCCACTAGCTGACTACTTGTATTCCTTTATATATGTTTTAAGGTCTATATTTGAAAATGTAATTTATATTATTTGTATTTTAATGTTTAAATATTTATATTCTTTTTATTTCTTTTGCACTATGAGTAAAATCCGTGACATAATAGTAAAAACCATAACAGATACAGTAATGGTACATGCGGATGTTTGGAGGGACCACAAACTTTATTTTTTTTGGTGCACATAATGTAACTCATTTATATTTAATTGACCCTTTTATCAAAAAAGGCTTACACTAGAGGGAAGAAGTAGAATTTGTATGTTTCCTGGGATTTGAACCCTTGAGCTTTGCATTGTTAGCATAATGCTCTATTTGCTGAGGTGCAGGAGAGCTGTTGAAGCAAAACTAAATTGTGCTTTAGTTTAATGTGTTCATGAAATACTCAGTTGACCTCATCGTTGCACAGGTAGAAAATACCAGACACATCGCATTACAGATTGGTTGAAAAAGGACATGGCCTTTTATTTTTAAATACGGGACAATCATGCAATATATGCGACGGGAGCAAACTGTAATCCTCATTTATCAAGAGGCTTGTTCCTTTCGCACAATAAAAAACTGAATAAAAATGTTATTTACAGTATATACACAGTATTAGCTACAGTCAAGAACAGTATTTACGAATCAAAATACTTTTTATGCTAAGCTCTTTCTCTTGGAGTATACCAATTCCTTGCCCACAAAACAACGAGGAATATTTGTGAACAAGTGACTATCTTGCCTGATGGCTTTACTGACGTTTTGAATAGTTAAATGTGGCTAATTTCTCTCCTTTTCAGGCACCCATAGACACACACAGTTGAGAGTGAAGCTTGGGGTCTGAGTGCACTGTAAAGGCATTTATCCAGCAGTCCTATAGAACTTCATATGATACATTTTGCTGAATGAAAATATCGCGGTCTAAAGGGCATATTGCAAGTATACCTTACACACTCAGTTCCAGTTTTGCTGCCCACTGTCAATCTGATCTAGCTTACATTTTTTAGGTTTTAATTAGTTGAAGTTTGGCGCCCATACAGTGCCTCTGCAAAATCTGGGAAAAAAAAAAATCTGTAATGTGTTTTTCAGTTCTTTTGAGTTACCGTCTCAAAACAAAGCGTCTTAGGTAGAGGAACTAGTGCTAACACCATATTTATTCCCCAAACTTTAGGGAATCAGGGAGTACAATTATTTTCTATGTTGGAAGTTTTATTTTAGTGGGGGGGGGGAAGGGTATCTGACACTAAGAGTTTCTGTATGGTTTTTTTTATTTAATGGAATATTTAAAGAAAATTTTAAGCTCTGCCCCTTTTAATTATGTGTTTGACAGAAGCCGTGTAATTTTAGGGGGCTTTCAGTGCTTCTGTGAGAACTGGAATGATATTGTAAGAATGCAGGCCCTTGTGAATCATCCCTCTTTTGTTTGAAACGGTGGCAGTTAACAGTGCCATGTTTGTTGGGGTTCTGTGATAAAACACTAGGATCTGAAATGGTTTTAAATAAATATCCCTTGCGGAATGTAGTGCTCCCCCACCCCATGCTCCAGTAAATACATGGGGATTTTAATTGAACTCCCCTGAGCCATGCAGATGGCATAAGCAGTCATTTATTTTACCGCAGTGTTTAACCCACAGTTAAACTAGCCTCATTAGTGATGCAGTGTGGGCACACTGGGCCGACTCCCTTGCCTTTATTTTTATTTTTTCCTTCAACAATTGCTTATGGAGAAAATAAGAGGATATCAGCGACCCTATAAAATGTTTTGATGTCTATAAAATACTATGAAAATTTCCTCCAGAGTCTGGGAAATGGAGTCAGCCAACACTAATTACATTCCCCAGAATTCATTGCTGCACCCAGACCGTATGGTGTAAGCCAATTGGAGCCGCTGATTCAGTTTTGTGCAGCGCAGGAGCCTCATGTAAATGGATATGTGATGCAGTTAGGAAAGGCTGCAGGATTTTCAAATTGAGAGAGAGCTGCTTCTCATTGCATTAGCAGTGGGTGATGATGCTGCGCCTGATTCCACATACAATTTGATGGAGGCTAGGCAGACTTTGGGGCCGCCAAACACAATAGGAAGCTCTATGCCTGAGGGCATGAGACAGCAGGGAGGGTCCTGAAGGGTCAGCCAAAGCTGCATGGCTCCCGTTTCCCTCCAGCTGTATTAAGCGGCCATGTTGAATGGATCGTATTTCTGGCAGTGTTACAGATCACCTGCAGTCCTGTAATTAATGTGTGTGGTTTAGAGTGATCGTTATGCTAGGGAAAAGATGCAGGGTGGTTGTAATAAGTTAACCCTGTTTGTCATAAATGTTTTTTGGCATTATTTCAGTTATGAAAATAATGTTTTTCATCTCATCCCATATCCCAAGAACACCCCAAAGAATAACTGGCATTCATTTACATCAGACATTTATTTATACTTTGTCTTATGTTGTGTCCACTTAAAAATGTTCTTGTCCTCAAAGTGAAATCTCAAGCATCTCTCTGCTTTAAAAAGAACCAACTTTTTTGTGATTTCAGGTGACCAGGACACTGGACCTTTCAGTGAAAGAAAAGGTCAAACAAGAAATTGAAAAATGTTCAAACTGACTCTAATAGATGTTCTTTGATATTTAGGTCAGCTTCACCTCTTTGTATACCCTTTCTATATAACCTGCTGTCCACTTTCCTTCCTGTGATGGTAAAAAAGGCCTCTTCATTGTAACTTTAATCCTTTGTGGCATATGGTTCTGCATGTGTCCCAAATTATAATTATATATAATGAGATATATATATATATATATATATATACACACACACACACACACACACACACACACACACAATTTTGTTTACTGTTTGCACTGTGTGTGCAATCCTTGCACTTTGTCCTGTTTTGCACAATGTTTGTCTGCAGTTTATGTACCTTCCTGTTATATGCAGAAGAATTTTGCCCCAGGATCAATCAAATTCATCTTATAAAATCTGAGAGGTTGGGGTGTATGGGTGTAATAGAGCTGTTCACCCATATGGTATGAAGCGGGCTGCTTTTTCTGCCCACCAGACTCTGACCCTCGGCTCAGTGTGCCAAGAGCACTATGCGTCTGTTTATCCATCAATCTGTGCCGCTCACCTGATGTCTGTGGGAAGTTGAAGGAGCAGGCAGCATGGGGTAATGTAATGGAAATCTGTGTCCCCAGGGGGACAGAGATGAAATGCTGAACGGCTGGTGAATTATCCAGCTTGGCCCCCTGCATCATGACAGCCATGCTGCTGTCAGGAGTCTCCACACTGAGGTGCCATGTGTCGCAGAGGGAAGCAAGCTGTATGTGCCAGTTCAGTGTGCCATTTTTAGGGCAAATTTTTGTCATTCTGGGTAATGTCTTACTGTACTCAGACTATCAAAAGTGGTTAAGCTAATGCCAGTGCTCTTTTTCATAAAACCACATTAATTCAGCATGCTCATAATATAAATGAAACCCCTGTTTAATGGCTCAGAGTGCTCCGTTTGCATGGTTGCCGAGCTGCATCGTAGATTGTTTGAGTGCTGAGCATTCTTTGTTTTGAAGCAAAGCATTTGGTCAGAGAGCGTGCTTTCTCTTGTTTCACTCCAGCACCCAGGTCTGTACAGCCTCTTTCCTGATTTTGCAGCAGGCCAAACACAGCAGTATTGGTGAAAAGGAGACTGACGTTCCCTTAATCCCTATCGCCCCCTGTCTCCCACCCCAATCTTCAACACCTTACCTCCTCCACTTTCATTGTCCACATTTTTTAAAAATGCTGAAGTGCAATACTTTCCATCATTGCTGAACTTTTTTTTTTTGTTCTTCTCTGCAGGCAGCCTACCATATGAGTTCAAGGTGGTTATCGCGGGGAACCATGAGCTGACATTCGACAAGGACTTCATGGCTGAGCTGGTCAAGCAGGATTATTACCGCTTTCCCTCAGTTTCCAAGCTCAAACCAGAGGACTTTGACAATGTCCAGTCACTCCTTACGAACTGTATATATCTTCAGGACTCTGATGTGACGGTGAAGGGATTCCGAATATACGGGGCACCCTGGTAAGGACATGTCATTGTCAGTGTCATTTGTGTGCCAGAAAGTGCACCACTGCTTTAAATTCAGTTGTTTACATGAAAATCTGCATTTAATATTTTGCCCTGTTCTGTTTTCAAGTATAATTCCGCAATTTTTAGCTATTGTCATACTTGGTGAATTATACTGCAGAGCACATTAAGTGGCTGTGTTGCTATGTATCACATGGTCAGCAGCAGTAGTATCAGTGCTGTCTTCTTGACACGCTCACGTTCTTGGTATTACACCCCCATCACATTCACATGGGTCTGGGCTGAGTAGCAGGTGTATTTGAATAAAGAGAGTGCTGTCTTGGTGAACCTGGTGAGGTGTAGGTCCTGGGAGTGAGGCCTTGGTGAATGCGGTGAGGTGCAAGTGCTCGGAGTGAGGCCTTGGTGAACGCGGTGAGGTGCAGGTGCTCGGAGTGTGGCCTTGGTGAACGCGGTGAGGTGCAAGTGCTGGGAGTGAGGCCTTGGTGAACGCGGTGAGGTGCAGGTGCTCGGAGTGAGGCCTTGGTGAAAGCGGTGAGGTGCAGGTGCTGGGAGTGAGGCCTTGGTGAACGCGGTGAGGTGCAGGTGCTGGGAGTGAGGCCTTGGTGAATGCGGTGAGGTGCAGGTGCTGGGAGTGAGGCCTTTGTGAACTCGGTGCAGATGCTATGTGAGGAAACTGAATTTGAATCTTTTTTGCAGTATCTCATATGTCCATCCACATGGAGCCAAAAATGCAGGTTTTTTTTTTTTTTTTTTTTTTTTTTTTATTTGTCTTTCTTTGCACTCAGGAGTGACCTGAGTAGGTTTCGCTTTTTTCACTGGCGGCAAGTTGCAATCCCCTGCTCGCCACTGTAGCCTCTCTGCTCATTTCCCAGACCATCATGAGTCAAGCTGACAGCAGCAGAGAAACAGGAAACATGGGAAATCTGAGAGGCCCTTTGCCCCAGAAGGAAGGATGCCCCCCTGTGAACCATTATTCTGATAGCTGTTAAATGTCTGTTGTGACACTAGGGTGAGCCTTTGAATGGGAGAGAGCCCTGCCTCTTGTCAGCCCCTCTTTCTCTCTCCTTACCAGCTGATCCAGTCCAGGTGCCGCCTGGATGGTCAGGTGTTGGAGGAGAGGATCCTGTAGACAGGCTTGCCTCAGAAAATGCAGCTTTATCACAAGGAGCATGCTGTAAAGGGTGGAGGTTTTTTGTTTTTTTTTTACTTTTTTTGTACTTTTTACTTTTTGTATTTACATTTTTTTTTCTGCTTGATTTCCTTGTTGGTGATTAAATCAAGCACTCTGCTGCCAGCTGAAATAACATTAGATATATTTTGTTCTCAAAAAACAAAAGATGCCTAAATGCTTGATGGTGACATTGGTGTTGGGTAATTAGGCACCGCTTGAGTAAGTGATACTGCATGTGTGCATCTGCATGAATGGCATATGGCCAGACATTGGTCTAGAAGCAGAAAACGCCCCCCTCTCCAGTTGACTGGCATTACATTGCGTGACATTTCTCTTGTCTGATAGTGGTGTGGTGTCATACAGTGGTTTTTGCAAATTGCTATGTCCATGCACCTGTATATCCCAAAGGCATGTTTCAAATGATGCAGCCTATAAATTGGAGAATGAGGCGTTGCTGACACTGGACCAACCTGGAGTCTATGGTTTCCCTGGGTATTACGCCTCTTCGGCAGGGGCTTGGCCGGTGTTGTCATTCAAAAGCACTCGCACCGGTTTTTGAATTTATATCATCATTACTAATTTTATCACTGTAGTTAATTCAGGGTGGAAGCTCCTGGTCAGAGTCTTTTGAGAGTCTCTTAACCCTTCACCTGTCGGTGCAGCCCTCTTTTTCAGCTGGTTTTGGCTCTGTGGACTCCCACTTTAGTACCTGCGGCAATTATTTGCAGTAGTAATCTTATTTCTCTTTTTCTGTTGACCTTGCAATTTTGGATTCTTGTGCCAAAAAGGGCTGTCATCTTGGTCTCTTGCTGTTCCTGTCAGAATACATGCAGCCTATGCATCAGTGAAATGTAGACAAGATTGTAGGCACTGGGCTTACTGTGGGGGCTTACAGTCTCTGGGCTCTCAGATAGGAGACAGACGTTCAGCCTGGCAGATGCCTAGGGTCAGCGCACACGTGCATCATTTGATTAGTGGGGTCAGACGTTCACATGCCCACAGTGCCCGGCCTGAGCAGACCATATGGTATGCAGACAAGTTTCAGTTCAGCCTGTCCCACTTGGGTTGGGGTGGGGGTGTTCTCACCTAGGGGTAGCAAGCTGGTTTGTCATTGCACCTTAGCTGCCACACATCCCTGTCTGAATGTGTGGCTTGCCAGTAAAAGATTAAAGTCAGGCATGACAGAGACTGCTTCAGTACAAGTTTAAAAGCAGCCCTGACCAAGCCCGAGCAGCCATGTCCTTCTCAGATATGCTTTATAGCAGAGTTCATACATTGCCGAGTATAAGCCCTGGAGGGCTCCTACTGTGGAAGCCTTGCCCGTGAATGAGGGGGAAAAGTATTTTGTTGTTTGGGTTTCCTCGTGAATGTAAATATAGGGACTAGATGCCCTCACATGCCACTAGTCTGTGAGGGTGTAATGTTAGGAGAGAACTGGCGCCTCCCCTTCCCCCACCCATACGTGGTGGGGGCGATACCATGATCATGAAGGTGGTTCACCCATGGAGAGGCTCAGCCATTCCTCTGTGCCTGCGATCAGTAGGTCGCCAGTACAAGCCTCAGCAGAATAGTAATATCTCTGTTGGGCATTTGAGCTGGACCAGTAAACCCCCCTCCCCCTCCCCCCAAATGCTCCAGGGGCACCAGACAAATGGCCTGACCTCACATCACTCTCACCTGGGGAGGTGGGGGATGGGGGTAGGGTAGTACACCATTGTGTCTGAGTTCAACATGGAGCTCACCACAAAGGAATTCCCAACCATGCAGGCTACAAGTGTGGATTCTGTTTCTCTGAAACTTGGAAACTCTCCGACAGGCTCGTTATAGCTCACTTAAACCATCTAACTCCTTTCATTTATTTGTTGGCTAGGAGTTACCCCAGCAGTAGTTTTATTACCCCAAGTTTCCCTCAGGACATTTTGTTGCAGTTTCTGTGAAATGGGTTAACCCATTCATTTTAATGATTAATCCATCTGTCACTCCCAATCACCTCAGTCCTTGGAGGAACCACCATGATAATTAACATTTTGTCAAAATGTTTTGTTTCTTTTCGATGATCAGTTAGTATCACTAGTGAGTAGGGTTGCATGATATCACATCGTGATGCACTCGCGATTATTTGGCGCATGCGCAGTAATCACAAAGGCTTCAGATGACACGTGAAACATTTGTCTGGACACTGGCTTTTCGGTCCTATACGGGCGTTTACGCCCCAAATTAGGTAAGCAGATTAATAGTATGCCTAAAATATTAATGAGATGTGTATTGTGATGCCCAAAAGTTAGTGATCTTATTCTTATGTTTATTAAATTCGGTTAGTGTAGCATGCCACATACTACTGTTTTGGTAAATCAAAACAAAATAAATTGTTTGTATTGTGGCTTCACTTTTTGCAGTTTAAATTCCCACGCATTTCTTAAACAAAAGGATATGCCGAATTTATTCCGATTACGAATACTTTAGGCATACTACTAATCTGTTTACCTAATTGGGGGAGTAAGTAAACGCCCGTATAGGACCGAAAAGCTGGCGTCTGGACAAATGTTTCACTCGTCATCTAATGCCCTGCTGCTTATTGCGCATGCGCCATATAATCGCGATGTGATATCGTGCAGCCCTACTAGTGACAGTATTTGAAAACATAGATGCATGGGTACAGCATGGCCTGTTCTGAAACTAGCTTAATTTCATTCAAAAAAACACTTTAAGGAAGTCTCTGTGGCTTTTGAAGAAGGAAGGGGGCAGGCTGAGGAAAATTCCCGTTCTCTCTTTCAGGAAGTATCCATAATTAAGAAACATCCTGGTTCCTTTTTGGGGGCAGGGTGCTGGCCCGGCCTTGACCTTGGTGCTACCCATAGGGAAAAGCTGCACACAGCAGGCCACTGTTCCCCCTTGGCCCAGCAGAGAGCACAGACCAACCCAGCCCCCCCTCACAAACACTCAGGGCTGCTGCCAGGCAACTCATCCACCAAGGTTATGATATCCTGTTTTCTCATTTCTCAAAGCTGTGCTGAGTGGCACCAGCTAAGCGTAAGTTCAATCGTAAAGTCAGGTGTAAAGTCCACCTTAAGTCTTATATTGAAACTAGCTAGTTTGAAACTAACGCCGTGTTCTTTGCTGGTTGCACCACTGCTACTTAAGTTACATCGTAGGTAGGAGCTACTAAAGTAAAAAATTGTCACACAGAATGACATTTTCACTGTGGCCAACCAGCAATATCACTGTCTGATATTACCGGAACCAGCCCGCTGTTCCACGTTTGTCGAGTTGGGGTTATACATAGCTATCGATTTTGTTTTCTCTGTATTTGTGAGAACTGTTTAAAGCACAGCTGTAATGAAACCCGTAATGTGCCGTGTACGATGCGATGTAAGAAGTGTGTTTGCCAGGTGATTCGCTAGGTTTGGTTTAGGAGCACAATGGGTCACAAAACTCACGGCTGGGCTCATATCATGGTATTTGAGTCATGGATTGGATAATTTTTAGGATCACCAAAAAAGACAAATATAACATTGCTTTCCATTTATTACTTAAAGAACTGTAAGGAAACTCAAAGCGCGGAACTTTCAACGTGCCAGTTTACGTGAGCAAAGTGCTTTGCCTGTCTTTTCACTACAACTCTGCATCGGATGGAAGTCCATAGAGGACATACATCATTGTCTTTTTCTGTCTTGTGTCGAGTGATTTCAATATAGCCAAAGTTGTTTTCTTAAGATCTCAAAATAAGTTCTTGGAAAAACAAAAGTTGTAATTAGACACTCAAACAGCATGTGTCACAAGACCGAGGGAAGCGGATTTTGCTAAAAATGCCATGGTTGTCATGCTATTGCATTTGTGCAGTTTTTTGTTATCGCATTCTCACAGAAAATCTAAAATTCCCAGTGTCCTACACATAAGCAAGGGATTCCGTCATTGTGAGAAATGATTTTAAGTTTTAAAAAGTAACAGCAGCAATAAAAGTGAAAATAAATCATGGTTAAACTTGGGTAAATCTTCCCTGGTTCACATACAGGGGCGAGAGATCCGTACAGATTAACCAGTATCTGTTATACCACTAGTATTTTTATTACATTTGTGTTAGTTAGACAGACATTTATTGTAGGTGCTTGACAGTCATTCTGCTACATGAAATACTCGAGCTCAATGAATACAAACGGGGATCGAACCTGAGTGCAGTCTCACACATGGGGTGTTAAGATGATTACTTCAGAAGTATCAGAGCTTTCACCACTGCACTTAATCGATAGACTGTAGCCAGAGTGGCGTCTGGAAATACTTTGGCCACGTGCCAAATTAAGACTGTAAACCACAAGACATGCAATCCTGTATGCAAGTTGTGCCACCGCACAATACTGACAAAGGAGGCAAACACCACTGAAGTGGAGACATGACATGCATGTTTTTCTACGCTTAAAACATTTTGTTGTTGTTGGCTAAACGTTTCTGCATTAAGACGCTGGTCTGCAATTATTTTTACCTGTGGGTTGTGTTTGTGATACAATCTTGTGAGGTTAGGTTCATTTATCATTGATCATTCAGATACAGACTTTTAGAGTCGCGCATTTGTTGGAAGAATACATGTAAAATTATGAATATCTGTTGTATTATACATTGTAGTAGTAATAATATAAAGTAACATCTAATTCTTAAGTTTTACTGCTCATGAATATCTCTGAACATGACTACAGTGTGATTACAATAGTTACTGCTGTCCTTATTGTGCTTTAATTGACAATGCAATGCGAAGGTGTTTTTAGATATAGTGACATGACGTCAGGGTGAGTTGTAAAGTTTTTACTGCAAAGAAAATTGCTACTAAAGCTTTTTTGAGGTTGCACTATATGCTATGATGAGTATCAAAAATAACAGTGCTATTCTAGGTATCGTATTGAAGTTACTTATTTTGGTATTTTGACAATACCGGCAGAAGTAGCCACCAAAATAAGGGTTTCAATGCCTCTGGTAAATAGTCTACCATTAGTGTATGTTACACTTCTTGCTTTTATGTCACAGAAAAATTTGGTCATAGTGAAAAAAAGAAATAAACACAGTATAAGTATTTAGACATAAAAATTATATTTTCAACCATGGACTTTAAAACATACACAAAATCGTCTGCCACCCCTATATGCCCTGCGTAAGCTGGCAGAATAGACAACTCCTCCAATCACCACACTAAAGAGGATGGTTAGTTCAACTCTGTTTTTAATGATTGACTGAAAGTAGGTTAAAACACTTTTGGGGAAGCTACTTTTAAACGGCAGCTTTTCAAGCTACAAGCAACTTATGATTAAAAGTAGCTAAGCTACAGCCATGCTACTGCCTTATATAGTAGTTAGTTACACTACAAGCTACACTACAAGAGAAAAAGTAGCCAACTATATCGAAGCTCATAATGATTTTGTCTGGTAATACTTAATATTTGTGCTTTAAGATACTCTTAAAGCAAATTAAAGTTGAACATGTTAAAAGTTGAAATGAAAATCTATATTTTTTTAACAATGTAATATCAAATCACAGGTCTCATCTGGTGTAAACCAAAAGTACTTCACAATTGCTGAGTGAAAATTAGAAGGTTTCCAACAAAAAGAGATTTTGATAATCTGTCCAAGAACCAAAGTGCTCCAATGCATTTTAATGAAAGTGTCTAAAATATTGTTTGCTGTGAAGTATTTTTCAACCCTTTAAAGTCCATCCCCAGAGAACTGAAGCAAAACGCCAATCAGGAACACCTGCTAGTAATACCCATCTTTGTAAAGAGAGAGAAATAATATAGGTCGTCATTGACTTTCGACCGCGATCTGTTCCGACTCATTTCATTTTATATGCAAAAATTATCCTATGTATAGTATACTGTATAATAGAATTATATTATCTTTAAGTCATATTGTTTGGTGTTTTTAATATTTTCTCATTATTTTCTTAGTTCATTATTGTTATAACCCTTTTATCACCATTTAAGCAGCCAAGACACAAATGGATACGAATGTATACTCTACTGTAACTGCTGCGAACAGTAGCCTGAGCACGAGGTGAATGAATGAGCATCTCGCGGGGATGCTCGCGCTGCAGGCAGTTGGCGCAGATACTGTCATACACTCACATGGGGCAACACTCGCGCTCCCAGATGCGCGCAGTCATGGCCACATATCTGCGGTTTCGGATCGGTCGTAAAGTCCATCAGTCATAAGTTGCATAGGTCGTAAGTCCATGACAACCTATAGTTTTTTTTATGATGTAGCATTTGACCACATGACATCGCTATTTGTAAAAAAAAAAAAAAAAAAAAAAAAACGGTTACTGGAAAAGCTACAGATATGCTACTGATTTATTGTCGCTAATTTTACTCAGCTACTGCCCAACCCTGGTACAACTACAGGAAATGCAAAATAATGACTTTCGGTATATCAATAAAATGAATTGGAAATTACATTGGTGTTTTAAGAGCATACTACATCTGTTTCCAAAATGCACTTAAATATTAAGACGCGTAGTTTTAGTCAAACCTATGACAATGGATTCTCATCCAGCTCAGTACGCTACAAGCTAGTGCATGCTAATGAGAATACATGTAACAAACTCGCAGATTATAATACGACATTTGCACCACCTCAAACTAACATCTAAATATATAAAATTCTTTTCGCATTTGAAACGGAAATTACGTATTACCACAAAACATATTATAATACACTACGTGCGTATGACCGGAAACAGCGTAACTAGTGCTTACTCTTTCTATGAAAACGGTGCCGGAAACTAGTCACTTCGTCCACTGTTCGGGTGAAGTTCCAGCGGCGTCCTCCGAGGAATACGTCCGATGAAAGGTCGGGGGAAAAAAAAAAGAAGAAAAACTGTCACCGACTCCAATGACGTTCCGCTCCGTGCAGAGCCACCGGTCCACTATTTAAACTTCGTTGCCGTTCGTTCAGTCCTGTCTCTCATTCGCCATTCCTATCCCAACATACCCCTCTTCCCCATTA
>JAAGVU020000001.1:43650103-43674716 GCA_011763525.2 Mormyrus iriodes
GTGTGTGTGTGTGTGTGTGTGTGTGTGTGTGTGTGTGTGTGTGTGTGTGTGTGTGTGTGTGTGTGTGTGTGTGCGCCACATAGACTGGGGCGGGCGTGCTTCTGGATAGACCTATTAAAGCAAACAAAGGCCTGTTGCATGTGAGCTGAGACCCCCATGCCACTTTGTTGGCAACAATATGACCCCATAGACCTTTGCTGGAAAACCATTCATAGCTGTCCAGAAATGAACCGGCTAAATATAGTGTCACACGCAAATGTCTCTCTCTACTGGGCTTGTTGAGGGATCCAGAAGCTTGTGATGCATATGCAGATGAGGTTCTTGAATATCGTTGATATTTTATTCGGTTTTGTAATCCAGCAGGGCCAAGTCATTATGTAGGTACTGAGAAATGCATGCCAGCAAGCTGACTTTCCACCTACCGCGTCGTAAAACACAATGGAAAAAACAATTAAACAGGTCGTGTTCCTTTTCTTGTAGGTTTTAATCACCATTTACTGGTTGGGGAGGAAAGCACAAGCTGACGCTTTCTACAATGGACCTCACCTGAACCTGAAAGCCTTTGAGGGATTGTTGGGCATAGCACTATCTAAGGTAACGTTTTTTGAAGCTGCTCTTTGACAGTATTGATATTGACACACACGTTCTCTGAGTAGCGTTGTGATTTTCTGTATTGAGTCCGTTTACCTTCAGATTCAAACAATGTTCTTGAGTGCTGCTCACTTGCTTCTAAAACTGAACGAACACTTTGTGTCGCAATGAATTTTCCATCCAGTTATTTTAATAATGTAAAGTTGACAAATTTCTATTCAGATTTTATACTGAAAAGTTGCATACCTAGTGAATTAAACCTTGGCTTCTGGTTTGACTTTAACGTAACACAAGATTGTGTTTTGTGACAGTGCTGGTTTCACTTGTGGGGAGTTTTTAAGGCTGTAGAACCATACATTCCTTTTGGAATGTTTTTCTGGCTAAAGCAAATATGTTAAACCTCTGACATGAAAATTTAATGATACAGAAGGCAAGATGTATGATAAAATATGTAATATAAATGTACTGAAAATAACGTAACATCCATTTGTGGTGCTGAATTTAATCCCTTAGTTGGATATAGTACTTTTGTTTTGGCATATTGATCATGTTTATGCAAAGAACCAGTGAACTTCTGTTACTTTTTTAGGCATTATGAAATGAATTACTTAAGGGCTGGTGTAATAAATAATTGACTGGGGAAGTCTTGCTCAGTAGAGCTGTCATACTTCAATATGTTTGACCTAAATTGGAGAAGGTAAACAAGTTAAATTGCAGAATCGTCTTTATTACAAATATCCACACACACAAAAAGTTGATCATTTGTTGTTCCCCTTTGTTTTGGCTTTTACATGAACTGTTTGTCCTTGGCATATTAACCAGGACCGCAAATATTTCTACTCAACTTTTTTTTTTTTTTTTGATTTCTTGCAAGTAATGAAAACACACAATATATGCTGCATTCGGTAGTGTTTTGTTTCAGTGCTGAAGGAACGATCGCCTGATCTCAAGTATATCTGACCAGATCAGGGCTAAGAGTAAACCGCACTTCTTTTGAAAGGCTTTCACAAACATGAGCTGAATGGCATGTTCCAGGCACTAGAGGATTCGGCAGGGCAGAAAGGCAGCATTCGGGACAGCGGCTTCGGCGACGTCTGGTACGCAGAGAAAGACGAGCTGTTCCCCTTGCAGTCTGGGCACAGGAGGGAGGATTCTCTGGATAGCCTGGACTCCGGGGAGTCCCGACCTCTGAGCATCTCGTCTGACGCCACTCTCAAAGGCAGCAGCGAAGGTGTGGGACGCCTTATCATGCAGCATCAGATGTACATTATTCCCCTTGCACAGTGTTGATCAGTGTTGGTGTTTTTTTTTGTTTTTTTTTTTTATTTAAATTATAGTACAGTACTGACACGGTATATAAAAGTGTGTACTAATTATTATTCTTAGATACGAAAATGGATTATGTTCTATCTTCATGCCATATGATTTTTACGTTACCACATAATATTGAAAGTATCACTCCCCCTAGTGGCTATCTGCTGTTTTTAGCGAAAGTATTGAACAAACTATAACTGTTACTGGAAATCCTTGGTGATTTTAAACTTGCAAACTTCCCAGGACAACTTTTTACGTAAAAAAACCACTTGATGCCACTATTGCAGATTTAAATTTTATTTAAAGGTATATATTGCATATTTCTAAAATATTCTTGTTGAAATGCAGTATATCTAACAGTTTTTATATATTTTTTATATGTCTGCCTTGCACAAACCTGCACATTTTTTTTTCCCAAAATGTGATTGTCAAGCTGTATGTTTGTCCACCTCGCATGCATTCTGTGGGCTTGGCTGTTCTGTCTTTTCATCTCATCAGGGGATTAGAAACCAGAATGAGTTTTTGATATTGAAGTTATTTTTTTTTTTTGTTCTAATGTTTGAAAATCTGGATGTAAAATTTGTCAGAAATTTCCGTTTTTTTTTTTTCTTCCAAAGTATAGTCTTTTAGACTTTGCATGCAAATCAGACCAGGAACGTCTCAACTTAAATTTCAATTCCATAACTTGCTCTCTGGATTGCAAGATAATGTTACGCTAAATTACTGTAATAGCCCGACCTTTGCAAATGGGGATTCTGATGTTTGATAAGAAGGTAAAATTTGCTGGGAGCTGGTATGAACTTTTCCCTCCTCGTGCACCTATGTGAGAGATTCCTCCTCATTTTCATACCGTAGTGCTAATGACAGTCCTCACTAGCTTGCCATGCTTTCGTCATTATGTACTGTTCCAGCCAATGGTAGGCCGCAAATGTGCGCTCATCACCCCGCTTCTGCTCACCCCCCCCCATCCAGGCTGCAGCAGCGACACAGAGCCAGACCTTTGCTTCAGGATGGCCGACAGCAAGGAGACTCTTCAGTACCGCCGCTCCCTGGTTATTGAACCCAGGAGCACCACACAGTTCAATCAGTTCCTCCCCAGCAAGGACAAGCAGACGGCGGGATATTTCCCAGCACCCCTGCGGAAGAAGCGGGCCGAACGGCACGAGGACAACAGGCGAAGTTGGGCCAGTCCGATGTACACTGAGGAGGATGGCACCTTTGCTAGGTAACGAATCCCTTGTTTCTGGGTTACTTTTCCTGGAAGTAACATGGGAACGTCGATAGATGGAGCATAGGCAGTACATACTAGTGTTTGTGTGGGCAACATCTGCAAAGGATTTGGATGCTGGTTTCCACTTGTCTCGCTGTGCAGAAGCCTAACTTTTGTTTTCGTTTGAGAGAGTTAGCCTTTAACATGCTCACATTCCTTCTCATACGTGAATTGGCACTGCTCTGTGCACTGAGAGGACTTCTTCCCAAATCTAGAGTTATTTAGTTTGTAAAGCACTCATATTGCGCTTGTCTTTTTGACGGGTTTATGCAGATGTTTGACACCCATTTGCTTCTCCTACCACTGTTTCTTGGTGTGTTTTTTTTTTTTTTTGTATGGGCACAAATGGTTCTGCCGGCCATTCTCAGCAAGGACAGATCTAGTACAGGCCCCGCCCACCAGAACGGGTCCGCCTCTTTGGCCAACCCACTGGATTGGGCGTATGAAAGCGAGAGCGACTCGGACGCGGGTCGGCCAGAGCCAGACGTGGTGCTGGATGACCTGGCCAGCCGGAGGTTCCGTAGCCCATCCCCAGTGCCTCCAACCAACTATGCCATACCCATGAGCCCACGGCTGCTGAGGGCCCCTCCTCTCTTCTCCAGTTCTTCTAATACCCTGCGAAAGACTGTGGCCTTCCTCAGGTCAGGAACCTGCAAGAGAGCTGCGCTCGTCTTGCCTCGCTCCTACTAAGAGACTGCCGTTCTTGTGAACTCTAACTCTCGTGCAGTGACTAACGGATTGGTTGAGTCACTAACTTTCCCGTTCGGGTTTACCAGCGCCCCAGCAGAGTGTTTTTGGATATTTTATTTTACTATCACAGTTTTCCCTCTCCCTTATCCAATCCATGGACCCTCAGCTTGCACTTCACTAACCCCGGCATGCTGGCCTGGAGGCAGTGTGTACGGAAAGCGTGAGTGGGCCTCGCTGCCATGCATACTGTGTACCATGCACAGGATAGCCTCGTCTTGCCTGACACACTTGGCTGTGTTTCAAGCAGCTGCACCTCTTCATCGCCCCCACCTGGCAGGACACGGGCACATGTCGATGTCCCCTTCAGTGACCCCTACTACGACTCAGAAGATGAGGACGAGGACGAGATGGGCTATGCTGACCCCATTCAGGATGACCTGTATGCACGCAAGATAGGTCTGCCATTGCAGCCCTCCATCAATGTGTCATACAATAAGTTCTTGCCCAAGTTCTGGACACCAGAGGAGGACGCACATGTGAGGAGGATCAAGCTGGGGTCACAGCGCCGTCCATGGTACAGGAAGATGCAGGGCTTCAGGTGTGTCTGGGGTCGGAGCCCTTCTGCCAATTCCCCCGTCACTTTGCTTAGTTCTGTACTTTTTCATTTTGTGTTTATACATTTTAATTGGTGGTAATGGTATAGGGGCAGTGTGGGGTACACCGTCTGTCAGTGTTTGTTACTTGGGATGGGTTTCTTTCATCTTCTAGTTTCACAGAGTGCACTCTCTTCTGTTTTGCTCTTTCATTTCCTGTTTCACTTTTGCATTGTCGGGCTGTATCTTCTTTACTCTGCTCTGGTGTCCTTTTGATTTTTCTCTCTACTTCCTCTGATCTGCACCCTCCTCTCTTCTGGCTATAGTAAAACGACCTCCAGTTCGTCATCAGAGGATTCGGACTGTGATGTCAGTCCCTGGCATGCAGCGCCCCCGTCCAACCGGCCGCAGTCTGACACACCCCCCAGTCACCCACATGCACCCGGAAGCCCCTCCCACCCGCACCTCCACCATCTCACGGCTCAAAGGTCGCCGCACGATTGCCAGAGGAAAGAAATGCATTTCTAATGAGTCACCATCAGTATAGCATTTTCCTGTGTGATTTTACTGGAGTTAAGTATTAATAGACAATTATGATGGACTTAATAGGTTCTGGCAAGCTAATATCACGTAATTACGTAGCTTTTCTGAATTTTTTTTTTTTGTCCCATTTCCCCCCGTATCTCAGTACATAAATATTAAAGGTACTGTGTGTGTTTGGCCAAAAAAGTATTTTAAACACACTGTAAAGGTAATAAGCCAGGAAGTTGCCCCCCCCAATCCACCCCCCACTTTTCTCTGCAGCTTTTGGCCTTGCTTTGGTATTCGGTTCTCCTGCATTTAAAACTCTTCCTTTCTGCTTCTCTCTCTTCTTGCCCACATGCAGTTCTCACATGCTGCCACTCATAGTCACACAGCCCCACACAAGCTATACAACCCCACGTAAGTCAGTGTCTCCCAGGCTAGACCCCTCCTCCAGCCCCCGGCTCGTTAAATGTACAAAGGGCTCCACCTTGGAGTCCCTCTACCCCTCTGAGGCTTACGATGCCATGGCAGATGACCTCCCAGATCTGGAGAACGATGACATGTTTGCCCGTCGCACCCATAATTTCCTCAGGGGAACGAGCCTCGCCAGTAGGAAGTTTCAGAGCAGAATGAATGTTGGTGCCTCCTCATGGCCAGAAGTCACTATAGTCACCCAACCTCGGAGGGCCGTGTCTGTGACTCCAGACATAGAACGAGATGACCTGGTCTTCCGCAAATTAAACTTCCACAAAGCAGAGCGCCCTCGATCTGGAGCCCCCGACACTTACCAGCCCATGCCCATTCCAAAGCCTCATGAACTGCCCAGCAAGCTTCAGTCGCGTCTCCTCTGCATACCCTGCCCCCCCGCATCAGAGGATGAGGCTCAGGGTAGCCAGGAGGAGCGGGTGCCCGCTGAAGGCGATGACATGCTCTTCAGGAGGCTGACAGCCGGGAACCCGTCCACAGCCTGTCGAACGGCTCCAGTCGTGCCTGCGAACTGCAGCGACAAGGACCTGACCAAGTGGCTGGCCATCCGTGAAGCCAGCCGCCTGCGCTATAAGAAGAAGCTGATGGTGGAGAGGTTAGGCTTTTGCAACCCTAAGGAATGACTGGCACCCTCACTCACTGCCACCATCATGCATCCATCCCTTTTTGTGCTTATTGTGAGAGAGCTTTAACTTCAGTAGTTCTCAGCTTTACCAGTTCGCATGTGAATGTTTCAGATGGAATGCCAGTATGCACTACATTTGGGGACTGTCGATGGGGAAAACTGCTTAATTGACTCCTCCAATGCAACAAAGTGTTGATCATTATTGTCTTAAAGGTGGCATCAAGTTCTGATCTTAAAATATGGTTTACAAATTAAGCTTTGTGAAGAAAGAAATTTTGACTACTCATGAGTGGGGGAAGAATTATTTTGATGAATGGTGGGGTATCATTATTATAACCAGTAATTTTATTAAAATTATGAACCAAATGCTTCTGTACTGCAGTTACTGCCATGACCAAAGTGGAGAAAAGCAGGTTATCGAATCTGCCGTTTTTTGTTGAATTTAAGGCTGACATTTCCCTTCCTGTACTTATGACGAATAAAGACAAAGTAGTTTGAAGCTTGTGTAATTGGTGCATTTTGGGATTCTGGCTTTCAAATCACTGACGTTTGACTTGGCGAAGGGGTTATGTTCTTGGAGCTAGCTTAAAAAATTAGCACGGACCTAACGACTGCAATGTACAGAGAAACAAGGAATGGTTTGACCATGAGTAAGATTCAAATATTTGACAAGGGGGTAACAAACGTGCGCATTGAAATGGTGTGAATTAGTGTTGGGTAATGCTCCTCTTTTGCTGAAATTTCTCATCCTTGTGTTACCACGTCAATCAGACTGTGTGTCTAGGACCAATTTTGAAGTCCTTCAAACAGCTTTTAAAACATTGTACTTTTTCCCATAATGCACTACAGAAGAGCATCTTTTTTTTATTATAGACACTAAAAATATACTGGAAATGCCTAATTTTAGATGCAAAGAGACACAACCAAGTCCTTTAAAACTTTTGTGTGGGGAAATTAAGTGTTTCCAATGACGTCATATTCCTTACCGCTGTCTCCACCTAAAGCAGTTGTTCTGTCTCTCTCTCTCTCTCTCTCTCTCTCTCTCTCTCTCTCTCTCTCTATATATATATATATATATATATATATAAAAATAATTTTTGCTGCCCACCTCGGAGACTGACTCCATTATTACACATGCATTCTGTCTCTTATTACGCGTTCTGTCTCTTATGATTCAAAGCAAAGAGGAAAAGCCATGCTTGTGTGTTTCCTGGATTGCCCTTTGACGTTTTTTTTTTTTTTTTGTGCAGTATTAATAGCCATAAGACTCCCTTGAATGTGCCGTGTGTGTGTGTGTGTGTGTGTGTGTGTGTGTCCGGTGACTGTGGAAACTGGGCGATGGGTGCTCTGGTGTGACCCAGTCTGTCTGTGGTTCTCTCTTGGTCTCCTAGACTGCTCCAGAAGAGCTCTGGTAGTAATGGGTGAGTCGAATGCTGCCTTGAGGCATGCATTGCCTGTGCTTTGTGTTCAACCCCCCCATTGGTGTTACTCAGTTTGTGTTGTGCTGCTTTGGATCCTATGGTATACAATTATATTGTGGCGGGGGGGTGGGATTTTATGTCTATTAATGACAGGCGGATAAGTTGTTAAAATTGTCATTGAAGTGAGTGGTATTGTGATGCTTTTGAGAGCTTTGGACTGTGATGATGCCTTGTATCTATAATAAGTAAGTTGAAGGTACAAAGATTCAGTGTCGAGGGTTTTAAAAATAAGAATTGCTCAAACAGTTTCTTCTGTTTCATCCCTGCTTCATATCATATTGCTGTCTAACTTGTCGTGCATGTGCGTGCAAATTTTATTCTGTGGCCCTTGAGTCTCGTGGTTCATGTTTTTGTGCGTTTTTGTCTTAACGAGATGGAAGTATTGTTTCATCAGTGCCCTTTGAATCCGCACGTCCAATCTTCCCGTATGCCTAAAAGAATCCTGTTTGCGGGGGAGATAGGAAGGGGAATATCTCTGGAATGATTTGCACTAGAAATTCTGCTTTGTATGTGAGGAAATTGTAGGTAAATTAGAAATGCCTCAGTACTGGCAAGTATCAGGAATGTGATTGTATAACTGCAGAGGAAATCTGAAAAGCTTAGGTAAGTGAGAATTGTGCCATACTTAGGGTAAATTTTTATTCTGCTGCTAGAAGTTGCATTGTCAGGGTTTTTGTGTAACATTCTCTCTGTCCCAAAGAATCTCATATCCAGGATTTACTTAAATTGTCAATAGTTTAGCATAGTCAGGTCCTTGTGGAAGGACTATAGCTCCTGCTTTTCTCCCCAAACCAGAGAGGGGAGAGAGAGAGAGAGGGATGGTTGTGCACGTTGGTTTTTACATCCTGTTATTCCGTGGCCGAAACAGGAGCAAGTCTGTGAGCGAGATCCCAGAGGAGCCTGCTGTGCTGCGGCAGGTACGCTACGAAGATCTGCAGAAGATCCGAGCCCAGGTGAAGGAGTGTGAGGACAAGTGGCAGGAAGTAAGTACACGGGCCGTCAGGGGCGTTTGGCCGACGGGGGGGGCGGCAGAGATGACCCCGTCAGTAAAGCTGCTGCTTTATGTCTGTTCCGGTCGAAGATCTCAGAACATCAGGCAGAACAGGGTGCTGCGCAGAAACTCACATCGGCCTTAAATTGTAAACCCTTAAACTCAGTATAAGCAAATGAGCTTTTTATAATTTTTTTTTCTTTTCTTTTGTAGTGCCGCAAAGTCAAAAAAGCAGGTTATTTTTGGGTAATGTCCAACGCCTGTCTGTGTTTGCTCACAGAAAGGAGGTTCTTTGTTTGCCTGACAGCCATACGAAGAGCTAAAGATAAACCGTCACTGGAGAGACTGACCCCCAGTGCGTCCTCTGTGAATGAGTCTCTGGCTCGGCCTTATTCATCATGCCTCCCCTCCTCTGCTGAGAGTTAGCTTGGCTCTTTATGCTCTATGATGTGGAGCAGCCAGATATGTGTTACTGTGGATCTCCGTGTGCTCAGCCGTCGTGCTACATGTAGGTCACACCGATGGCCCGATGCACGTGGGATGGCAGGCGGGTGGAGTTAGAGGCGCAGAAGTAGGCCACCTGAAAATGTAGCACTCTCTCCTTGGCCACCTCCCACTTGTTCTCCACCCCGCCCTGTGGCCACATGTCTCTCCCCCATGGAAGGGTGAGCTCTCCCGCAGTTTCTCACCCACCCCCGTTCTCACCAGGACCTGACCAAGTGGAAGAACCGGCGCAGGAGTATCAACTTCGACATCGTGAAGAAAAAGGAGGAACGTGAACAGATGGAGCAGATTGCCAGTGGGAGAAGCAGCAGGGGGCACAAGACCTTCAGGGAGATGCAGGAGGACAGGTGTGGGAGTATGGCGTGGCACCCGGTGTCTGACACCCGGGGAGGGTCCTCATTGTGTCCGAAATTATGTCTGTCCACAGCTGCTTTGCGGTACTTTGCTGAAATGATTTGTATATCTCTCTGCCGTGGTTTGGGAATCGGTTTCACGATGTAAATTTTGTCAGCTGGTGTGTTTAGGTATCGAAAGATTATCTAGTGGCGACTGACTATAATGTAGTGTTGTGCGGATTAGCTAATCTAATGGGCTCTCATTTGAATGGGTATAGGTCTGAGTGTCATTCGTGCACCACAGAGGATTTTTAAGGCTGTTTTATTTTTCATGCTGGGTATTTTACATCGTGTGCTAACTGTGTGGATGTGGTCTCACAGCAGAGGGGGCTGCCACTTACGGAGTGTATGTTTATCCTCTGGGATGGTGTAATAGTGTAAGCCAATAGCTTCTCACTCCTCCCTGGTACCCCTCTTCCTTTCTCCTGGCAGGGAAAGCAGAGAGGATGTCATATCCAGCACAGACGACAGTAGCCCATATTCAGCCTCTGAAATAAAACCCCCAGCCAGGACCCTGCCGGGGCAGAGCTGTACTAGCGATACTCCCTGCAAACCAGCTGACCAAGCCACTGTCCCATCCGCGGTCCCCTCACAAGAGAAGAACCGCCACGGTCCCTCATTATTGCCTGATGGCCCAGTCGACATCAGTCGGGACAACTCGGGCCGCTTCGACACCAACCCGATCCAGCCTGCACTCAGCAACCAGGCCAGTACGATGCAGGAGAGCTTCGTCGTCTCGTCCAACAGCAAGCCTGAAGAGCATCGCACCTACAGCTCCGGCCCTTTGTACCCTAGCCATTCAGTGGATATAAAGCCCGGGATGGCTCGGGTTTCCGTTTCCCTGCCCAGGAGCTACCATCGGTCAGACAGCTCGCGCCTCACCTCTGTAGTCACGCCCCGGCCCTTTGGGACCCAATCTACCAAGGTCTCTTCCCTCCCGCGGACCTTCATCGTGAGTCACTCCACCTATCTTTATGTATGTGGTGTTGTTGTTGTTGTGTTTTTTTTTTGTCTTTTTTCCCCTCCCCTTTTCCCCGTGATCTGGAAATCGATCACTAAGGGGCAAAGGACACGGACAATGTTGTGTGCATAGTTGTCTCAGAGAAGCCTTATGTTACCTGTTGTTACCAGATCTCTTTACAGTTCTGCTGAATAATGAAAAGGCCTTCAGCTTAATCTCAACTTGTTTTGCAATGAAAAACGTCTTTTAAAACTATGAAGGAAATGTAAAAACAGCATTTGACAATTCTGGCAGGCTTACCACCGACTGCTGATGCGTAGTTTGTGAAATAATCAGTTAAATAGTAGTAGGTGATTTTCTGCAGATGGACGACTCACACAAGCGCTTCAACGGTGAGATGGAGACCCACAAATCCACCATCCCCAGCCGCTACAGCCAGTTCATAACGTCTGAAGACGAAACTCGCTCGCAGTCCAGCTCCGTGCAGAGTAGTAATGAAGATGAGGATGAGGAAGAGCACCAGGTGGACCAGAGGAACTCCTCTTCTGCACCCCAAACAAGTCGGGATGTCCTACAGCCTGAGTCGACGCCCAAGCTGAACTCTGAGAGTAACGCTGTACTGGTGAGATTTCCCACAATCCTGTCTCACGTCCAACACGCATTTCAACCAGTGCATGCTCAGTAACGCATTATTCGGCAATCCTGCTTTTTGAGGACAGTCTGGTTTAGCACAAACAAATGGTTTAGGTTTATAATGCATAAAAAGTTCTAGTCATTAAATCCAGTCGAGCATGCTTTAACGTGCTGGCTTGTTATGCTATATGAAGAATTATCCAATCGTTTTAATCTGAAACGATTCAGTTCCCTCAGGATCGCGACCAGCTGTTTGCAGTGGTCCTTGCATAGTACCTTCCGTGTAACTCAATCTGCTATTTATAAGTGTGCCTCTTCTCACTGGGAGTTTTCGCACGGGCAGGTTTTTGCACTAATCTCACCGTAACTCGTTGCGCGCGTGAGGCCTAGGGATCGGTTTCCCGTGGAAATGGGTGACACTGGATCCGCGGGTGTCACCTTCTCTGTTTCAGGAGTATTACCGGGACATGAGAGTCAGCCTGAACCAGAAACCCAACAGCAGTCAGGACTTCGGCTTCCAGACCGATTGGGATTCCACCAGAGCCCACATCAAGTCCATTGGACAAGGTAAAGCGATCACCTCTTCCCCCAGACTGCTTACAGGCCCCATACTGGGCCATTAAGCTTAAACATCGTCTGGCACAGGCAGGAAAGGGAGATGCAAGGACCATATGTATACAGTTCTCTACTAGTTTTTTTTTTTTTAATCTTATTTCCACTAGTCTGCATGATGCTTATTTTAACCATAAAATATATTTTTGACAGCCATGGATCCATGAGAATGTGGTTAAATGTTTCAAAGTTGTTTGTACATAAGTTTTAAGAGTCTGCAGAGTATTCTGCTGGACAAGAACATTGTTATAATGTCATCTATTCATTCAGTTATGTTGCATATCTCCTGCTTTTGACTTAAAACTGCACATTCTTGACTGTCTGCATAGAAGCTTGATCGGGAAAAGATTGGAGTGAGTTTTTTTCTTTTTTGCCGTTAAAATAGTGTGGTATTTTATGCGAAGTAGTTGTGCCTGTTTGGCGATATGGCCATGAATGATTAATTTAAAGAGAGGTTTTCCTTGCACCTGGGGCTTACGAGCCGATTGCCTGGATTCCACTGAATATGTAGACCAGCTAATGAATGTGACTTAATACGGGGTTTGTAGGTAGAATGTGTCATATTTTGCTCCTTCTGCAGTAGCCTACAAAATGGGGGAGATTTCAGATGGTAGCTGCACTGTGTTCAGTCTGCCAGCTAGTAACTGATCATTTTCATAGCACATGCCAAGGTTATATAGGACATAATCCTTTCTAGGTCATATCTGTTCACTACAATAGCTTTGGAGATGTATTGCTGGAACACATGCAGTTAAATTTTGTGTACATGCCTAACACTTGAAGTAATTTATTGCGGGTTGCATCTTCAAGACATCAGTCTGAATTTGAAGAGAGTATTGCTTTCAAATACAGAAGTCCTATAAGGAATCTGTGAACAGCCTGTGGGAGGGGCTTTGGCTGAGTGGGAGGGACTGAGCTGTATGGACAGGTGCGTGGGGCCCGCTGCCCTGGATTAGTGGGGTCTCCTGTGCTTGTGCTATGCCCTGGAGAAGCACCATGCTGAACAGCAATTCGCCTTGTCATTGCAGGCAGCCCTGCAGAGCTTTGTCAACTGCAGGTAGGCGATGAGATCTTGGCAGTAGGTGGCAGGCTTGTATCAAAAATGAGCTATGAAGAGTGGAAGGGTAGCTTGGATACCGCACTGCAGCAGGGCAGCCTGGTGATGGATGTCCGTCGCCATGGGAAGAACAGTAAGTTGGCCGGGCCTCACCCCTCTCTCTTTCCATTTGGTAGCACCCAGGAAAAGCACCCACACCAATGGGAAACTAGATCCATAGAGCAGCCCCACCATGTTGTGCCTACTGAGTTGTCACCTTAGTGATCATCTAGGTTAAATGCATTGTGGGTCTTTAAGTTGTCATCAGTAAACCTCAAGCAATTATTAGTGAATCTTGAACCACAGTTACATTTTAAGGATATCACATTACTTGCTGGTTTTAGGTGTTCCTTTGTGACAGCTTTCCACTCGATAAGCTGTTAAAGTCTGTATTTCTTTAGTAACAGGCAGACACCAAAATATAATCTACTGAGAACGCTCTAATCCATGAATCACCAGTTGTCGATGTACAGCAGTCTTTCTGCATTTGAAGTAATTGCTAACAAGCTTACAAATACAGCTGAACATCTATTGAATAAAATATTTTGATAAATTCTGAATTTACCTGATGAAGACTGATGATAAATAATTTGGCAAATAAGTAAACTGGCAATGATGCGTTAAACAGAATCCATTAAAGAAGACTGTAATCCTGTTAGTAAAGCAGTTGTCCTAAGCTCTGGTGTAGACTGCCTGACTGGGGAAGGTGGTCTGTCTGTTATGCCCACTGAACTTCTCGAACAACATCTCTTTACCCATCACTTGTGATGGGGTGGAGAAATGACTTTCTGAAATCCAGAGTGGGTGGAGTTTCCCAGTCACTCCATGGTTTAGTTTAGTTGGGAACCAATGAAATCTTCACGAGATATTTGAGTTAACCTATTGTTAATTGGTCATTGACAGATGCCACCTACTGTGGATCTCGATAGCTTTCACTTCTGTGGCAATGTGTGTCAGATGCTTTGCTAATGTTCTGTTTTCAATTGGACAACCATTCAGACTGGGACAAAGATCTACCTTCCCTACCATATAAAAGCCATAAAACCATCAATCTGACCAGTATGGATACAACACTTCTAGGTGGCCCAGAAAAATATACCAACTCCAGTGGGAAGTTTGCTTCCATTCCACCAACGGAAACTGTAACAAACACAGAGATAAGCAGCCAACCGCTTAAAGTGAGTATCCAATACAAAGGCGGAATTATGAGGTGTTCCACTTGACTCTGAAGTCAAATCTGTGAATGACATCACTCAGGTTAACCATGTTCCAGCACAGGAAGTCGGAAAGCCATTCTGCAATATCACCTTTAGCCAGGTGCATTGTTAGCAATGCAAGTTGATTTTAATCCAATTTGATTTATTCTTTGCGTGGTATTTTGCTCATACAAACACCGTAACATATCCACAGATAGATGTTGGACAATACTTTGTGTACTATCAATTTAATGACAAATAAGGTGCCGTTAAGCAATTTATAACTAGCTTACATTTCTGTTGATGGTTCCTCTGACTTTCAAGGTTGGAAATGTAACTTCAGGGGGTATTCCAGTTAAAATTTCTGACTTGGAACTTGGAAATTCCGACTTCCCAGTTCAAATGGAGCGCACCATTATTTCCATTCAGTGACATCCTGTGTAATGTAGTGAACCTATTAGCAAAGGTTTATTTAAAGGAACTCTTGTTCTGTTCTGCAATAGCTTGTAATGTATTTTCCTTTTGAGCATCTGTCTGTAAAATATAATGGCAATTGTTGAAATATTGAGCTATATTAATATCTATGCGTGGTTGCTTCCTGTAGGATCAGGCCCCTAAGGGAATTAACGGGGGTTTCCAGGATGGATCAATGGGCATGAGAAACCAAGGTAAGGCGCATATGGGGTCTGCGGTTTTAACCTTGCATATATCAGTATGAAATGGCATTTGGTCTCTTCCCTGTTTTGGTTGTCACCTTATCTAACGCTGGCAAGTTTGTGATTCATTTGAATCTGATCTGCATTTGGCTTTTGCATCATGTAATAAAATGGGTATACCTGCAGGTGGTGTAGGATAAGTTGGGGAAAAATGTTTCTACCGCAGTGCAAAAATCTTATCAGTCACTTCCAGTGTTCACTGTGACAGTTATCGTGATCTTTTTAAGTTTATGAATGAAGTAGAACCTCCTTGTAGTCTTCCTACATTTTACCTGTTCTATTCCCATGTTTTTCCTGTTTTAGAATTTGAACCCATAGCTTTGCGAAACTTTAAACGGAGATCAGAGTTTTTTGAGCAACAAGGTAAACTCTTTACAGATGGCGCTTACTCATTAAGAGCTTTGGGCTGGGGGGAGCTTTGGTCACCGGGTTCTCGGTTCCTAGGTCTTCATCTCTGCCATCCTTTCACGTAACTGCATCATAACACCCCCTGTTCTTCCTTCAGTGTCTTCAGAGTCTGCCTCGAGCTCGCTGGTCTACCTCTGTGGTAAATCGGAAGTTGCGTGTGCAGTGTCCGACACTGTCCCCTTCACTTTGCTGACATTTAAACATAGGTTTCGGATGGGAACAAAACCAGGTTTTAGCTCAGTGTTTCCCAGTCCAGTCCTCGGGAACCCACAGACAGTCCATATTTTTGCTGCCACGTTTTGGACTATCTGGCAGGGAGCTTGGAGGGAGTAAAAACGTGGACAGTCTATAGATCCCCAAAGACCGGATTGGGAAACACTATTTTAGCTCTTTTTGAAATGATACACAGTACAGCATTCAAAGGTTACACTCTGCTGTATTTGCACCTCATAGTACACAACTGCCAATTACAATAACGCTGTTTGTGTTAACTTGAGTTAGCATGATATCGACTGTAACAAAGCATGTGTAGTTCAGCGGTGGCTATGTTGCCTAAGATGGCACCTGCCTCAGCACTGATCTGAGCAGATTTGTTGAAAAGTTGTTAGCTTCAGTGAAAGTGGACTGCTGCACTTTGTGTAAGAACACATACAGAAGTTGGTCAACTTCATAAAACCGAATTAAGTGATTACTTTGTACCATGACGGACGATGAAATTGGTCACCAATTGCATAACTTGTAGCGCCTGGTACTTTGTTAGACAGGGTTGTTTCTACATGAATCCAAAGATCCAGCTTCTTGTTCAGCCTTGTGGGGTGCAAATACTAACGTTTGTGTATTACGTAAAAATTTTAAAATTCTTCTTCTGGAAAATGAAGAATAAGGGGGGTTAGAAAACTTGGCACTTAAAATTTTATCCCAGGGAATGACCTCCCCCCCCAATAACCTTTCTGTGACTGGTGCCTTGTGGCTTTGTTTGATATCTGGGTTTGCAAAGTGCCTTTCCCGGCTTGCATGCTCTGCCTGCTGCGATTGTGGTGATCATGGCTCCCACTAATGGCCAGTGCTTCTGCATGTGTCTGTGAACGACGGCTCGTGATTCTCTCGCCTTGGACAGTGGCTATTTACACATGTTCCTCAGTACTCATGTCTTCCTGTTTTTGCATGTTCCTCAAGCGAATTTGTGTGGAGACCGAATTTTGGGTACGAATGACTTTTTTTTTTTTTTTTTTTTTAATCTACGGTGCTAAGGGGTGTTCACTCTCTCATACAGCCCGTTCTAACATCTTGGGAATAAAAAACATTGTGAGAACTTTATATATATACTTGATGAATTGTGATATTTCTCAGCAGCATTCCAATAAAAATCTGTCCGTCTCCCCACAGGCGGCCCAGACTCTGCAATATCTGATGTGAGTCCTTCATAATCTCCTAATTCTTGGATCATTACTTTCTTATTGGTGATTTTTGGAAGAATTGGTTCTAAAGCCATGAGGTCAGAGTTTTGAATTACAAGTTGCACATCCAGCCATTGCACTCCATTACTTTTTGGTCACAGTTTTTATCGGTGAATTGCATTTAGTACTGTTTGTGTCACAAGGGTGACTGTTTGGTCTCCTCTCCCTCAGCTTCCAGTTCCCTCTATCAGCATGCCCTCCAACCGTTGGTCCTGGGACCCCGAGGAAGAGCGCCGCCGACAGGAGAAGTGGCAGAAGGAGCAGGAGCGCCAGCTGCAGGTTCTCAAAGCACCTTCTCAGTGTCACTGCTAGAGGGTTCCATCTTGACGTTCCTCATACCTTAAGTGGCGTCCATGCTCCTAGTTTTGTCGCGTAATTAGTGTACAATGGCAATAAATCATCTATTCATGTTTGCCTATAAATTTCAAGCATTTCGGTTTCTTGATAAATCTAGTAAAGGATCGAACGGCGATAGTGGAATCTATCAGAGAACACCTCTTGGCAGTCCATGAGCTTCAGAGTGTCAGTTTGGATCTCTGTCAAAGAACTTTAGTGCCTGTTGAACTTTTGTATTGTAATTCTGTTGTCTGTATTGATTTTATCATATATAGCTGCTTTTCATTAGAAGAAAAATCACAGGTGCTTCTAGTATGTGAACACGAGTGTCCCACGTTTGATATTTCTGTGAGAGGCAGTTTGTCAATTCGACTGCGGGGTTTGACGACATCTGCTGCCAGCAGAGGTGGAAAGTTCAGGTCCAGAAAGTACAAAACCACAGCAAGGTTTTGTTTCAGCCAACCGCAGGCAGTTGAGCACTCTGTGACTGTGACTCTGTATACTCAACTGATTGGTTGAAACAAAACCTTGGTCTGGATTTGTACTTTCTGGACCTGAACTTCGCACCTTTTGGCTGCCAGTGCGTTTATACCCACGCTGTTGTGTGCAGGAGAAATACAAACAGGACCAGGAGCGGCTGGAGGAAACATGGCGGCGTGCGCAGCTTGAGGCCATGAAGAATGACACCATCCACAGCGAGGTGGGGCTGCCTCCGTGTCTGTATTAATGCCTCCACAGAGTTGCGACTTGGTATTGCTCATATTTAGCTACCCGTTCCATGTCACTATTTCCAGCAGTATAACACGGTTGTTTATGTAGAATATAGGGGTTCAGCTGATTTTTGTTTTGCTTAGTTTGTAGAATTTCACACTTCATCTTAATGATCCTGGATGAGAGCGTCAGCTGCAAAAGTCCATCTATCTGATTTCTGTAACTTGATCCAAGCTTGGCTAGCAAGTCTCCTGAGCTTATGCCAGACTGCATCGCACCCAAAACGGGAGACACCGTGGATGGGATGCCAGTCACCTGTCAGACAAACTAGGATAGGCGTGACTATATAAAATATGTAAAAGTTATGGTTCTTTTGTTAATTTGACTTGTACTCCTTAAGTAAAGCATGGGTAATGCTGTGTGGCTGGAGAGGATATAGGCAGTGCCGACTGATATAACACGAATTTAATTACCCCTAAATTAATTAAATCCCCTAAAATTTTACAAATATTCTACGTAATTGTATTCATATCATTGACAATCTCATGAAGTACATTTATAATTAAGATGCAGTAAAATATTGAGTGTCAGTAAGTGGTTACTGTCCCTTTGCAGGACTGGTTGTTGTTGTGTTTCTCAGTGGAGCTGCAGATTGTAGCCCAAAACCAAAGGTGACTGACTGTGTGCATTAACTTTATGGCACTAGTTAGCTATCAGCTGTGGAACATTTTTGCATATTTATATTTGCTGTGCTGAAAAGTATCCTGTTTTGGTTTAGAACATATTCTGATCAATAGCCAGTAAATTTGTCATTTTGCTTGCGTGCGATAATACTTAGTGGGAATGTTGAGTGTAGCTACTTTGTTTCTCTCCATAGGAGCAAATACATTCTGAGGTGGAGGCCAGGAGCTTCCTGACCCTCTGCGGCCCCTTGGTTCCTCCAAGAGAGCATACCCTTCCTCCTCTTGAGAAGGATGGGCAGGAGGCAGCGGGGATCCAAAAACAAGAGGAGAGGAGGCAGAAAGAATGGCAGGAGGAGAGGCTTCAGAGGGAGGAATGGCAGGAGGAGAGGCTTCAGAGGGAGGAATGGCAGCAGGAGGCGGCAAGGCTGCAGGGGGAGCAGAGGAAGCAAGAGAGGCAGGAGGAGGAGAGACGTCAACAGGAGAAGGAGGAGGAGCAAAGGCAACAGAAAGGCACCGAGTGGCCGAAGATCCAAGAGGCAGATGAGGAGCAGCGCAAGGAGAGCAGGAGGCTACAAGAAGAGCAGCAGTGGTAAGGCAGATGGAGGGAAGCATCTGCTGGTGCTGTATAGTCACTACGATCCATCCCATGAGGCTTTGCACACGTCAGGGCACAATTCTGCTTCCCCCATAGAAACCACTGCTTTATGCAATGGCTGACTGTCTGCCTGGCCTCCTTCCTCTCATGCCTGCCTGCTCATGTCTGCTTCCCTATGCCGTTCTTTCTGCTGCTGTGGTGCAGGTCAGGGCCTTCCTACGGGTTCGCCAAAGTGCTGCCTGAGATTTCCATATCAGACAGGTCAGTAGGAGTACGTCTGTCTCCAAGTCCGTAATGAGCTCCATCTCCAGTCAGACCTTTCTTCATACAGAGAAGAAATTCGCAACACTTTCAGCCCTGATATCCCACTTCTAGGCACCTCTTTGTATATTCTGTGCATTTCCAGCTGAGTTAGTTAGTAATTTGTGTTAAGTAGAGTGAAACAATTGTAATATAAATAATTCAGATCGCATTAAATACACCCCTAAGACTCAGTAATTTTTGAAATGAATTAAACTTATTTCCAAACCAAATTAAATTAACATGCATAAATATTGGTTTTAATTATTTTTTTCCTTTAAACGGTTGGATTTAATTTGAGAATTCCCTAATTGCTTAAGATTTGGTAAACAAAATGCAAAATGTTCCTTTGATCATTTGTTATTGGTATTGAACAATCAAAATGGCTGTAGAATAGTCCTTGCCTCTTGCATTTGGTTCAATGTGATGATAGTCTCACTATTCATATCTCAGTGAATCGCAATTAAGAGTGCAGCTGGAGCTGAAGCCATCATTCGCCGCGTAATAATTTGGGTTGTCAGGGGTGAAATGCTGATTTATAGCAGTAGGAAAGCACACCACCTCACCGTGTGTAATTAAGCAAATGAATTATTTCAGCCTTCCAGAACTGTAGTCTAGCCCCCCCTTTATTTCAATGCTGTTGTCCGTTTAACGTGAAGGGCTCCATTCCTGTGCGTATTTGAGTTTGACCAAATCGAAGTGCTCGCTCTTAATCTGTTGTGTTTCTGGTTTACAGGGCAAAATCCAAATCCACTTCAGAGCTTGATGATGTTGACAAACCAGGGGCAAAGGGTGAGTTTTCTTTGCTGAATAATTACAGTGAGGAAATGTAAGTCGTAGGGCTGCACGATTAATCGTTTTTGAATCACGATCTTGATTCGTACCCCTGTGAAATCTCATTTTTACATGACACCGATTCTGCCATGCTTGCATGAGCGGGGAGATTTGTTGCATCAAACCACATGCTCCCTTTTAACCCTTGTTTATTTTACTACATCCATTCTAAATTCCAGAATCTATAGAATCTAACCTCATTTTGAAAATGGACTGGGGTCACTTCAACCCCAAAATAACACAGGGGTTAAGTTGCATCAACAAATGACAGGACTGCACTACACCATGTTACAGGAAGAGGAGGCAGAAAAATAGGTGCTGTAGTAAGGAGCATGTGAGGTTTGTTTAGTGGTTCTTGCATTTGGAAATCCAACATTATGCAATGGCATGCATTGTTCCTAACGGCTAAGCGGGGAAATCATTCTAACACTATGCAGAAATGTGGGCATGATTCAACATTTTCCACGGTCAGTCTCAGGGTCTGTCAAACTTAGCAGGTCATGCTCCATATAAGTCACTTACTAGTGATTCATCGTCAATTCCATATAATTCAGCAGCTCGAGAAGACCGTTGAATTGCTACTTATGTGTCGTTACCCAGGTATAAATGTCTCTGCAGAATACTACTGCTGTCTTGACCCGCTGTTATCAGCAGCCGTCGTATGGTAACACAGGTTTATAGTGACCATTTGCTCATATCGTTGCATGCAGTGGAGAGCGGTGGTATGAGCGAGACCCTCTGGAGCAGGGACAGCCAAAGGAGGAGGGGCCCAAGTTTGTCTCCGGCTGAGCTGGAACGCCAGCAGATCCTGCAGGAGATGAGAAAGAAGACTCAGCTCCTGACAGACAGCAGCTGGATACGCCAGCGTAGCACCAGCGTTAACAAGGAGCCTGTCAGTCTCGTGGGGCCCATCAGGAGGTCAGTTCGCCATCTGGGGGCTGGATTCGCAAGGACAGCTTCTGCTTGATCAGGGCTAGGCAACCCTGATCCTGAGGTGCCGGTTTTCCATCCTACCTGGTCTCTAATGAACCTCACCTGATCTCAGGCAGATTATCAGGTAGTGTAGAAAGCCTGCTGAATACCGGCACTCCAGGATCAGAGTTGCCTACCTCTGTGCTAGGTGTATTACAGTGAAAATATAAGGTCGTGTGACTGGTCTGTTACCATTAAGCTTTGACTTCCATTGCAACGACTCCAGCCATCGATGTCTGAGTAGAGGTCTTCCAGAGTTTTTCTGATAGCAGGATCTTGAGCTTACAAATGTTGATGGCAAAATGGATTTTGGATAAAATAGTAACAAACTTGGACTGTTCAATCAGAGACTTTAAAACAAACGCAGCTAATGTGCTTTTCCTGCCTATAGAGGGGAGTCTCTGGATAACCTCGATTCTGCCCGACCCTGGAGACCCTCTTCCTGGACATCAGGACCAGCCAGTTACAGTCGGCCACAGTCCTCCTTCTCCAGCTCCGGTTATACTCGCTTTGGTGCCTCCACTTTGCCTACCTCACTGTCCACTGGGTCCCTGAGGCAAAATCTGTGGCCTCCTGCCTCTTCTCCATCCCCACCTGCAGGTGGCGCCAGCGAGGAGTCACTTTCTAAAAATTATCCCTCGTCACAGAGAAGCAGGTATGAACAGAGGCTTATCGAAATGCTTGTGCCCACTATACATGTTTGTTCTGCACTTCTACACTAGTATTTTATCCCAGCTCAATGAGTTCTGTATATGCAGCAAGCTCTACTTGTTAGGAGAGACTGGGGACGATTGTGGAACGTGGTCAGTTGTTGAACAGACTTAACACATTTCAGCAACTAACCCCAGCTATACGTCGCTCCACTTCTGATAACTCAAGGCTCCTAAAACAACCCTGACGCTTATGAAACACGTCCTACTAAAAGTATGCAGACTGAGTAAATAGATCCATCAATTTTCTATACCTGCTTGTCATGGGGGAGCCTGTCCTGTAATAGATACCGGATTTGATTTAGCAGTTGTTCCAGTCTCCCCATTTCTGTATAACAATGTTTGTGTACTTGTGACTGGTTTTAATAGCATCACTGAGTCTGTTTAACCCCGCTAAGTGTAACGTGGATTTCCTGTCCTTCAGCGGTTAGCGGGGTCTCTCCTGTTACTGAGGGAAGCCACCCACCCCTCCTTAGAGTTCTCTTGCGTCATGCTATGCCTGTAATCTGTGACCCAGGTCAGTCAGTGGGAGGAAAATGTGTACGCACTGTGACCTCCCGCTGGGCAAGGGAGCCGCCATGGTCATCGAGTCTCTTGGGCTCTGTTATCATTTGAATTGTTTCAAGGTGAGCGTGAGGTTCACATCCAGCTTGTCCGCAGTTCTTACAAGCTGTCCTCACCTTTCTCACATCAGCACTAACCTGATCTACGCGTCGCGTTCCGAATCCAAGCAGCTCTGGAAGACGCTCAAGGAAACAAATGGTCTCCTCAAGAACCTTTTCCCCTTAAACTCAGACACATTATTTTGATATTTCACGATACATTGAGACCAACAGGCACAGTTGATGGACAGGCATGTCTCCACCCACCGGTCTAATTTTAAACCTGTAGATGTCACTCAAAATCGAAGTGGATGGCAGGGCTTTCAACAGAACCACATGATTCACCACATACTTTAAAGTTACATTCTATACCTTAAGTTTGACAGCTTCTGTGGAGTAGCAGATGTTTCCAAGGTCTTCATGAGTTGCCTATAGTCTGTCGTTTTCACTTAGGAATGCTGAAGTACCAAAATCTTCTCCCCGGAATGATCTCTGCATTGGCTGCGCTGCCGTACCCTGCTTGTGTCCCATCTGGCTGTCCATCACGGGGCTGCTGTTACTGCTGGGTTCTCTTCACAGGGAGATACTGTCTTTCCATGTGGCTGTGGTTCGTGGTGGTGATTTTCCCCGCACTGTCTAACATCGCCGACCTGTGGGTAGCTTGTGGGTAGCCTGAGTCCTCCTGCGTCTGCACTACCACTGATGTCATACCTCCACAGGTTGTTTTATGGGGCAATTGGCATGGCATCAGTCTTACTTTAACACCCCCCCCACCCCCTCCCCCCCCCAGTGCAACAGCTGCAAGTGTGATCTCGGCGGGTCCGAATCCGGAGCAGAGGTCCGAATACGGAATGGACAGCTCTACTGCAACGGTTGCTATGTCAGATTCAAAAGTGAGTTTGCATCTCATTACATGAAGTGTTTTGGTTTCATTAGCTTTTGGTTGCATTAGCTTTTGTGTGTTTGAGTTTCAACTTCAATAGGTTTTTCCTTTCCATTTAGCTGGACAACCCACCTCCATGTGACCTGACCACATTACAGCAGATTGACGAAGAAACCGCTTAAGAGATTTAAACATGTTTCATTAAGTGCTTCAAATATTGCAATATGAGTTGTTATACTCATTCAGTTTATGATTCTACAGGTCCTGATTATATGATGGAAATTTTGGTGTCTTGTTTGTAAGCCAAGTGGGAATATCGGAGATTTGTGTGTGGTGAATGTCTTGTACAGTGAATAAGGGACATGCATGTACCTGTGTATATATAGGATGCTTTATTAGAAACATACAAGATACATGTTCTGTCTAGCAATAAGTGATTTTCTTTTGGTTTGACTGATTTCAGAGTAGCACTGTTAAATTGTTTATATTAAAGTATTTGAAACTTGCTGTTTTAGTGCTTCCTCTAGTCCAGAGTATTCTTTTGTTTCATCCTCCAAGGTTTGTTTCCATAGACATGTATTTATTTTATATCTGCCTTTTCTTTGTGATAGTGAAACACTACAGTAAAGCATTTACATTTAAAACCAGCATGAATGGTGACTTGCGTCATATGTGGAATCGAAGACAAACTAAACTTTGTTGAGTAATGTTTGTAAATAAAATGATCAGGTCTGCATATCTGAAGGTTCTGAGTGTGTGGTTTTGGGGTGGATTTTGAAAATGGAGCTGTAGTGTAGTTTTTTGAGCATTGAATATTTAGTTTGATTATTATATAGCTGAAAACAAATAGGTGTTCTTGTGCATTTGCAGTATGGGCTATAACTGATTGTATTTTATGATGTAATTTGTTGACATACACCGATCAGCCATAACATTAAAGCCACTGACAGGTGAAATGAATCACATTGATAATCTCATTACAGTGGCACCTGTCTATATATTAGGCAAGTGAACAGTCAATTCTTGAAGTTGCAGTGAAGTGTTGGAAGCAGGAAAAATGGGCAAAAGTAAGCATCTGAGTGACTTTGAAAAGGGCCAAGCTGTGATGGTTAGACGACTGGGTCAGAGCATCTCCAAAGAGCAGGTCTTGTGGGGTGTTCCCTGTATGCAGTGGTCAGTATCTACCAAAAGTGGTGCAAGGAAGGCCAACCAGTGACCCGGCAACGGGGTCATGGGTGCCCAAGTCTCATTGGTGCATGTGGGGCCCAAAACCCATCTGGTCCAATCCCACAGGAGAGCTACAGTAGCACAAATAGCTGAAAAAGTAAGTACTGGCTATAGTAGTGAAATATCCGAACACACAGTGCATCGCAGCTTGCTGTGTATGGGGCTGCGTAGCCACAGGCCGGTCAGAGTGCCCATGCTGACCCCTGTCCACTAGAG
>JAAGVU020000001.1:43696254-43759745 GCA_011763525.2 Mormyrus iriodes
TCATATTAAGACACATTAATACCAACTAGTTTTAAGAATAGTGGAATGTTACACTTTTTTTCTTCCTCCATTTGTGGTGCCCCCTGGATGGATGGCGCCCTTAGCATTTGCCTATATTGCCTATGCCATGGGCCGACCCTACAGGCCGGCATGGGGAACTGACTCATTGATGGACTCTGGCTTTGATCTTGACCAGAGTTTACACCTTGCTTTTAGCGAGCAAGCCCACTCTTTCTTTTTCTATAATGGTAGCATGCCCAGGGGGGGTTGGGCAACCAGTTGACCATGGACTTCCAGAAGAGTTTTTGGTTCCTCTCCTCCATTGTCATCTTTCTTTCATTTTCCCTGTTATTGAATTATTGTGAATAAATGATGCAGGAATGTATTACAACACACTCATGTAAAGCATCTTGGGGCAGCACTGTTGTGAAAGGTGCTATATAAAATATATAGAATAGAATAGAATAGAATTGAATTGAGGGGGTGGCATGGTGGTGCAATGGTTAGCACTGTTGCCTTGCACCTCTGGGATCTGGGTTCACATCTCTACCCAGGTTCCACGTGTGTGGAGTTCGCATGTTCTCCCCATGTCATCGTGGGGTTTCCTCCGCAGACTCCAATTCCCCCCCCCACCACAGTCCAAAAACATGCTGAGGCTGATTGAAGTTATCAGATTGCCTGTGTGTGACTGTGCCCAGCGATGGGTTGGCACCCCATCCTGGGTTGCGCCCACAGTCTCCGGGATAGGCTCTGGACCCCCCTGTGACCCCATATGAGATAAGTGGTTACAGAAAATGGATGAATTGAATTCATGAGTGTAAATTTTGGTATGGATGGTAATAATATGTCCCTACCAATATTGTGGGAGTACCATGTGTGTTTTGGGGGGTTCAGGGCTCATTTGGGTACCTACCAATTTTAAAACCAAACCTATGCCCTTGAGTCCATTCCAAGGCATACATCTGCAATCTGTGCAAATCATAAACACAAATTCACCAAACTGCATGTGTTTGGACTGTGAGGATAAACCAGAGTACCCAATAAAACACCGCACAATGGGGGGAGAAGGGGCCAACCGCACATAGCAAGGGCAGAATTGGTACGAGATAACAATCCTACTGAGTGACATGCCATGTGACTCGCCACCCCAGATCTGTGCTTGCCTGAAGCAGCTGTCTATATGTGCTCCTCACCCAATCAAGTCATGAACTGTAATTACTAAGGTCACCATGGAGACAGTCTTTCAAGAATTGTAATACTGGCAGATGTCCATCTGAACAATACGTCTTTCCTAAAGAAAAAAATAATCTGAACATTTCTAAGAACTAATAGTTCTTTCCTAGACGTTGCTGGCCAGGCTGACATTTCTACAGTTTGTCATTTATGCTGAGAAAAATAATGCATTACATACGCAGTTACCCAAACAAGGTGACACTTGACTAATGGGGTAATTAAGTAATTAAAGGGCCATTAAAAAACGACAGACTGGCCCTGTTGTCTATTATTTTGGCTACCATGGCTACAAAATAGCACAGTAACTTTGAAAGAAGGGTGATTGCTGTGGTGTGTCACTAATCAACACTGACTCTTTTCTTAGCCTTATGCAAAATAATGTGGTAACTGTGGATAAGAACATATACATTCAGACTGAACGTAAGGCTACATTCACATTGCAAGCCTCATTGCCCAATTCAGATATTTTTTGCTCAGATCGGATTTGCCTTTCTTGGTGGTTCAAATTCATAATTACAAGTGACCTGGATCTAACTGTAATGTAAACGCATCTGTCCTCCAAAACGGTTCGCATGTGCACATTGAAATGTTTCTGCATGTTGTCTGCGTCACCAACAACAAGGACATGCTCAGGACATGCTCAGGACATGAGTATGGGCAAAAAGCCACACGGATACGGATCTTAACGTCTACATTCATGTTGCACGGCCACGATTCGGATACACGCCGATCTAGGGCGACATATAAAAGTGCCTCAAATCTGATTTGAAAGGATCAGATTCGTGTGTCCACACAGCCCTTAAAAAGTCAGATCTGAGTCACATTCATGCAAAAAAATCGGATTTTCAGCTTGGAAGTGCTGCAGCCTCACTGTCCATGTGTTAACTTGAGTCGTTGTGCAAAAACAGACGAGAGACTCAAGAATCAGCTTACTGAGAAGTTATAAGTGTTTCTGCCAGCTGGACTGCTAATTTTCCCTTAGTAAATGTTCTTTTCTCACTAGCAGTTAGTAGCACAGACCATAGAGAACCTGATGGAGAGAGATTCACCTAAATATGCACTCTTATGGCCAAACTGATGAAAATAATATGGGCTATGATTGGCAAATACATAATTTGTAGTATTAAAAGCAAACTTCAGTATTCAGTAACAAAAGCCACGATAACTATATTTCAAGAGTCTAAACTATATTTCAAGGATTTATATGTTAGGTATTCTCTGCCAACATATAATTCTGAAAAATAAAAAGTGTCTTAGGATCATGTTTCCAACAGTAAAGAAAAATAAATCTCTCCAGAGGGACACAGCATTCATTCAACCCTTTACTTATGCCATTTTAAACTACCAACCGACCAAATAAATATTCCCTTAGGAGGGAGATGCACGCACCAGGAATCATTCTCATCAGATCAATACCATCTGCTCTATAATTTGTGCTGATGTCTCCATCCGGTATGGTGTATTTACCCATGCTGTGGAGGGAATATTATCCCACACATATTTCATGCATGCAAGTAGGAGTGAAACAGTAACCTTCAACTGAACAGAAAAAGCAGTGGAATTAAAAAGCACATACCCCAATACTAGGCACTGCAGAAAACCCTGAGTATTCACTTTTTGTTCAGCTATACGAATCTATAGCTGCTGAATGTGTAACAAGCGAAGTAGTAAGCCATTCGTCTGCAATGAAAAATATTCAGTGCATGGCACTCTTCTTGTTACTCATCACAAACCTGCCAGCAAAAAATGTTATTTTTGATAAATTATTAATAAGGGATTTGGGTGGATAGAAAGCTGCCACTGTGTAGCAGAAAATGCATAAAAATATACAGGGAAAACAAAAGTCGACAGAGAAAGAGACTGTTCTAGTTGAGGAATCCAGTCTTAATGACGTATGAAGGAGAGGCATTTGGGCTGCCGACATAACATTACACCAGGCTGGAGTTCAGGGGTGTGGAATACAACCCCTGTTAGAGACATTTCAGGATCCCCACCACACCTCAGTCTGAATTAATTTAACAAACTATTTTGGGATCTTTTTTCTACAATGGGACTGAAGAATCACTTGAGGGTAACCCCACAGGACTGAGATGTTTAAGGTTCATAAGATCAGGAGATATTCATTTCATCTTGTAAGTTCACCTCAGTTCACTCCTTATTTACATTTCCTAGTTTCAAGTTTGAACTATTAGCCTTTGAGCAAGGCCTTTCAGCGGCAAGCGAAGGAAATGAACGGCCTACAAGTTCTAGAACTTACATGCAGCATGCAAAGTGTTTAAATCTGCCCCAACCATCTGTTCCATTTACTTTCTATAAAATTTTTATCCATTGCAGGAACATGTTCAGTCCAGGACCTGTACAATGATGCAAGGATGCAAAACAGAGGCACCCAAGACAGAATGCCATGCGATTGCTATCTACACATGAATGGACAAAACATTTCCCAAACCAGTTCTCACAGAAAATAATCCGAAAGCTATAATATGTATTTCAATATACTTATATAAGTATTGCAGGGTGGCATGGTGGTGCAGTGGAGAAGTGGTTAGCTCTTTGCCTTATACCTCTTGAAACAGGTGCCAGTTGTGTATGAGACCGCATGTCATAGTGGGGTTTCCCTCTCCACAGTCCAAAAGTATGCTAACGTGAATTGGAGTTACGAAATTGTCTGTAGGTGTGACTGGTGTGTGTGCACTGCAATGGGGTGGCACCCCATCCTAGGTAATTCCATGCCTTCTGTCCATAGCTTCCAGGATAGGCTCCAGACCGCCCCACAATCCCGAATAGGACAGGCAGGTACAGAAAATAGATAGCTGGATGGATGGATATTAGTATTGCAATTTCTGGAACTATTTTTGTTGTTTAAATATTATTTAATTTTAATTCTGCCAATTTAAACCTGCTCCGTAACTGAACTTGAGAAAATGCCCTTCATTTTATTAATAGAAAGTAGTTTCTACCTGCCTGATATCAGTTGAAGAACAGCATTTAGCTCAAAACAATGCAGGGCTGAAATGACAAAAATGTGATGTGATGTAGAATATAAAAAGATAAAAGCAGTGAGAATTACGCATATCAGCTAAATATTTTGGGATAACAGTTAATCGGCTGAACTATCTCGTTACGGACTGACTATTGATAATGATGAGGTAGCTGTGGAATAAAAAATGATGGTAACACAGGGTGTGTTCAGAGGCAGCCAACTGGAGTTTTTAAAAGGGAATAATATCCGGTTGGAAAGTCACAGCAGAATATCCATCCATCAATCTTCCATAATTGTTTATCCAGAAGAGGGCGAGTCTGTCTATTTCAGGATGCAGGGGGCATAAGCAAGGGCATGTCAATCCATCTCAGCGCAGGCAATCACATACTAAGGGCAGTTCCGAGACGGTGCTTCACCTCACTGTGTCATTTCTGGACTACTGACAGAAGTGTTGAGACTCCAAATCCTGGAGGTGTGGCACCGTCGTGCCAACCACTAAGCCAAAGTTTACAGCAGAATATGACATTTCATTCAATTTAACTGTTTTAACATCTTTTAACAAGACTGTGAATATCTTGGATATGCTGAAGGTGTAATCCAAAACGTGTAAATATACAGTGAACAGTGTACCAGTGGGCAAGGCAGTGCTGGGGACAATGGACAGTTACAGTCAATGTAATCTATTTTGGCTTTAAATTTGTAACACAAACTTTTGATTGTGAATACTTCCATAAACATTTATTTATATAAGAAACTCACTTTTTGGCCAAATGAGGAACTGATCCTTTAATTTTGCTTGAATATCAACATCTTCTGCATTTTTTCTGATTATCCTGACTTCTCTTTTTATAATACTATGATAATTCATGTTGACTAAGTCAGCCATTCATATTTCTGCTTTCTTGAATAATACCCAATTTCCTCTGAATTCCTGACGTTATTAAAAAATGGTCAACTGTTGTCTTGGTGATTCTATGAATATCCTCAGTTTATTACTTACAGGAAACAATATTCAAAATTAGCTTGAATTTAACTGGATCAGAGCATTGAAAGCAAAAATAATAAGGAAAACATCCTTCAAAGCTGATTCACATTCCCCGTTGAGAGCTTGAGAGTAAAACCAAATGAAATTCCTTTCTGTCATGGTACAACAGCATTTAACATGCATGACGACTCAGAACAAATCACGCTTTTACCTTAACTTTACCTCTTTCGGAGGGTAAAAATCATTAAATATGTGCTCATCATACTCATTCCACTCAAATATAACAGGCTGAACTTCAAAAAAATATCAGCTTCACAATCAGAGTCAGCTGTGAAGGTGGACGTTTTAGACTTTGAGAAAAAATTTGTGGTATACCAGATATAAAAAAAAATAAAGTTATTGTGCACATTGTTATGAGGGTGCGTGACGGAGGGAGCGGTTAAAGAGTCTGATTGCGGTAGGAAGGAAGGATTTTCTGTGGCATTCAGTGGAGCACTTTACACTGGTGAATCTGAGACTGAAGGTGCTTTTCAGCTCAGTCAACACACTATGGTGTGGATGATCAGTATTGTCTATGATGGCCTGAAGTCTGGACAGGGTTCTTCTTTCCACCACGGTCTCTAAGGTATCTAGTTTGTCACCCACCACAGAGCCCACCTTCCTGATCAGTTTGTTCAGTCAACTTTTGTGCTGCCTCCCCAACATACCACAGCATAAAAAATGGTACTGGCTTACCACCGACTTAGTGGCAGTAGGTTGCCAGTTCAAATCCCGTGATTGATAGAGTGAGTGTATCAGTGTTGGGCTTTTGAGAAAGACCCTCGACCATAAAAACTGCTTCTGGGGTGTTCCATAAATGACCGACCCTACACTCTATATGCGTGTCTCATAGGATAGCACAATGGCAAAAAAATATAAAATTGTCAAGAGTAAGTTTTTGTGCAGGAGGGAACTGGAGTACGTTGTGGAAAAATGCAGGAATGCAAAATCCATGAACAAAAATATATACATTGCCAAGTACGCAGGTATAACTCTTACTGCATCCAGAAAGAGATCAAATGGCATGCAGTGGCGACTTAGCTTCCCGGTATGCTGGTAACAATTCCTACAGTATGCGCTATGGCTCACCATCATATGACGAACTCCACAAAGCACACAGTGTATACATTAGCACATTCCCATGAACCTTCACACAACTATGCCAAGGCGAATTATCAGCTCAGCATTTTCCCACTCATGGTTAGCACAACCAGCAATGTCCCACTTCAGCCTCCTGTTGGCCAAAACATCTTTTGGGCCACTTGACAGTCTCCCTCCCTGGCCTCCCCAAACTCTTCCCATGCATAAGCCTTTCTGTGGGCTTTCTGCACTGTTGGTAAATCTTGCCAAATCTAGGCAACCCCCAGCAAACATTGCCCATTGACCTGAGAATGTTCCAATACCAAAAATACAGTATTCATTATGACTATGGCTTACATGGAAGTCTAAGAACAGTTTACCAACTGGATTTAGATCCAGGTGGATTCCCAGTTGAACTCCTTTTTAATTTCTATCCTTCCCCACATGTGCCTTGAAGTAGTCAAGTTAGGCCACAAAGTCCACAAAAGGTATACAGCATCCACTTTATAAAGTACGTACCAAGTACGTACCCCTTTGCTGGGACACACTTGAGGGATTTCTCCATAAAAGACTCCAGAGTATGATGGACACAACAAGACGCTTAGTTCCGGAGCCCAAGCTATATGTGAAAGTGAAGCTGACTGTATCTAGCTGATACCTACCCTATCAGAGACCCAATTTTTCATGTTCCCAAAGTCCGTGTGCATCGCCAAGGTCTGATCAGTCTGGAAGCTGGACTGCGATTGTAACAGGCCCTGCACGTAACCCTAGCATCCTCCTTGCAGATGGAGTTATTTCTGTGAAACTAATCAAATAACGATTGCCAGCCCAATTTAAACTGAAGTCACTGTTCTGTAACAGGGGTAGAGTTTGACATTTTTGTACACTGTATATAAACCAAAAAGTCTAAGGTAGCTGAATATAGTTTTCAGATATACTGAAAGTTTGAGGGGAGCATACACACAATATGTGGAAGTAAGCTGAGTGACAAATGGAAACGTCTGATTCCTGTATCCACAGAAGATGTAAAACTGGAGCGTGCAGTGTTTTTTTTAAATGTGAAATGCCTGCAGAGACTCATTTTCGCCCCTTTAGCACTAAAATCTGCTTCTGCGAAATCTACAATGACAGTCTCTGTCTTTTCATCTGCCTTAAAAGTACATCTGAGCAGTGTGAAAGTCACCTGAATCCTACTTATACTTTTAGCACCTGTAAGTATGTAATCATGACGGTTTTTAAGAGGTTTTTCTTTTGTTTACTTTTCAAAATAATAGAGCAAACACTTTGTTTTTGCCAATGCAGCAATATTTATGAAAGGTGTATTAGTAATGATGCGACAAGGAAACTAAAATAGAAGTCTGTTCAAAATCCTCTCGTAGCCCCAATACATGCCAAATTGCTGTCTCTAAGCTGTCCATAGCGTATGAGTGTGTGTGTGTGTGTGTGTCCTATGATATACTTGCACTCCAACTTGGGTGTTCTGGATGCCTTGAGTTTTCAGTTTCCATTGACAACAAAGAATTACATATTAACAAAGATAAGGTTTTGTCAGTAGGAAACAGTCCCACACCCATTTGCTTTATACAAATAAGTCTACACTGCATACTATCTAACTTTATTTTGTTTGCCTTTTTCTTATACAATATGTCAAGTCACGTCTTATTTGTATAATTTTGAATTGTGTAACCAATTCCAACTTCCTTCAGTGGCAGAGCAAGGACACTATTGGTAAATGGAAAGGAAATGAAAACACTGTCCTTCTTGCTTTTCATGTTTTTGATGTGTTTCTGAGGAAGTTTACTTTGCAAAAAAAATAATAATAATTTTTCTACACCCATCTGAGTTTAACCCAAGGCCAAAACCAAAACATCATCTTCAAAGTTTATATATTTTCAAAGGGGATTTAGTATTTTCCGGAGCAGAACACACAAGGCAGAACTTTGACCTATATTCTTTGGATCTTTTTAGTTCAATCACACAATTCTTATCCAGGAGGTTTCCTCATTTCTGCTTGCTGTTGCAGGCTGCTTCATATCCAGGCATATGTCATTCATATTCAACATGATAACAACATCATGACACACACACATGTTCCCAGCTTGCATCCAGACATCACACACCACATTTGTGTTGCAAAATAACATCGTAATATCATTATGATGGTTTTGTGTAGAACGCAGGAGTGTCTCTGATGAAAGGCAAGATGTCCAGCTAGATCCTTTCTTGTTTGAAAATGACTGGCACATTCATCAAGGTCCATTCATAGTCTCTTCTATAAAACATGCTGTAGTTTTTCAGGGAAAATGTCTTGGTTTTTCAGAATTACATTTCCTTTACCATTTTGTGGTGCTAATGAAATTACACTGGGGCTGCATGTTATTCTAGTATAAACAGACAACAGCAAGTATATTAAATTCCATGGTCTATTCAGCCAGTTTATCTTGATGCATACTGCCCCTTTCTTTATCTCGCCAATGTGGTTAACCCGATCCTAAAAACAGAAATAAGTCTGTGTGCTATTCTAGACCATAGCCACTGTATATTATGTATGTTTGTTTCTGCAGTGTAAAGTCTACTATTACTCTAACCTTAAACCACATAAAACGCAGCAAGTCTGGCATCTGTATCTCATTAAAGAGTTTGATGGGTGGGAAAGAACAAGCAGTAAATGCCATTTTGGAGCCCGCAGGGGATATCCATGTGATTCCAGAGATGGGCAAAAACTACATGGAAATTGAAGGCCACAAGATGTCAGGGGAAAAGGCTGCTGTTTTGTGATCTGTGTACTTCTGTACTGGGAGCAACAAAGTATTTACTCTTATCAGAACTGGGACCTCAGTAAAAGCCGATTAAACTAACTTAAACTTTACAAACACTCTAATGACATAAAGAGGAATACATTTATTTGTTTTAACAGGTTAAGGAATACAACATTAAACAAGTGCACACTGCTTCAATACAACAAATGTCAAATACAAAGACTTATAAAGTTTTAAAATTTGGTAAGTCACAAAATATTTCTATATTTAAAAATACACAACATACAATCCTAAGACATTTTTTGTGTGCTATGTTTCATTTGGTTAACATGAGTGTGTTATAGTGGGAAATTACTGGACAGATTAACGTATCTATCCTAAGGCTCTGTAATGCCAATGTGCTGACTCAGTTAACAACACTCATTTCTCGTAGTTCTCAGTCATTTCAACTGCAAAAACATTTAGCAGTGCTATGGAAAGTAATATATAATAATCTGTTATATATACCAACAATTAGTGGCAAGGGTGACAGATGCATGTATGATACATATATATGGCCTCAAATTTTTCGTCAAAATAAGGGGCTACATACTGCAAAAACACACACACACACACAACTGCATTCAAGTCTGATGCAAATCAAACAGATGACTCCACGGCTGTAGTGTGAATAAACAAATAACCTTCGGTACGGTCTATATTTATATATAGTACTTGACATTTTATATATTACACATTCTATACTTCGAAAAATGCAATATGTTGAAATACACACGGGGCCGTATTAAATGAAGAACATGATACTAATATAAAAAGGAATATGCCCATTTTAACGGGAGTGTTACTGTTCCTAATGCAAAAACTGTATCTATTTACAAAACATGTAGAGTATATTCTGCTGTCCATTTCTTGATCAACAGCACACTTGCGATTCTTAATTTATAGATCATTTTGAGGGTTAGTCTCGACAGAAGACGTACTCCGTATAGCTGGTCCAGATCTTGTCTTCGGTCGGGTCGCTGCTCGCATAGGCGCAGGTGCCCGTGGAGCTGCAGGCCACCATGTGGAAGCCAACCTCGGTCAGTCTGTCAAACGCCTGCTCCAGGAAATTAAACTTCAGGTAATAGCGCGACGTGTACCTCTCCGGGGGTCTGTCCGGGTCTCTGCTCTCATTTAAAGTATCCCCAAAAACCTCTTTGGCAAGAGATGTCTTTCCACACACAGTAATCCGTGCAACCCTGCGGAATTTTGCATCGGTTTGTATATCTCTGCCGATGGTATAGGAGCCCCGGTATCCGATCGTTATGTAACCGGACTTTCTGGACTCCGTTGAGGGGGAGCGCGTATGGCTCCCCGCCGGGGACGCGCCGGAGCCCCCCACCGCGCACTGGAGCGCAGCCTCCTCGGGGTCACTCGGGCAGATGTCCTCGCTGATCGAGTTGTCCTTGCTCATTTTCGGGTTTAGGAGCTTGGATAGGTCGCGGAGCTGGAAGAAATCGGCTTCTCTTTGCAGCCTGCATTTTTCCGGAAAGTAATCGGGCAGGACCAGGGTGAGGTCCCGCAGGTAGTCCAAGATGTATCGGAACAGAAAGCCGTCCCTGTCCAGGAAGTAGCGTCCCTTGCTGTCCCGGGGCAGATCTTGGGGGGTTTTCTGGCTGAACATAGTCCAAAGAAGAGAGTCGGGCACAGCTATTAAAGTTTTATGCCGAGTCACGTAAACCTGACCCCCAACGTTTAGCTCAATGATTTCAGAAAAGGTGGAATCCTTGCCGTTGGACAGTCCACGTGCTGTGCCCTGCAGAGCCATTTCTGCTCTATGGGAATACAACCAGGAAATCTCAGGACAATGGGAATCAGCATTTAGGGGTTTGTTTATGTACCCTGAATGAGCTGGTGAAGGAGGAGCAAGCGGGCGGCTCATGTGAATGGGAGCTCAAGGGATTAACTCATTCCTTGCACTCCGTCAAGAAATACGTATTGATGTAAAGGATAACTAGCAAGTTATTTTTAGGATGATCATTCGGACACGTAGGATATGGTTGTTTCCCACGCAATTAACAACTTATTTCTGTTGACTTTTAATGACAGTAGTATCATATTTTATTTTTCCTTAACTTAAAGTAATGCATAAACCACTGTAGTGAACCACAAACAAAACACAGTCCGTTCAGCCTATTACCCATCCATTCAACCATCTATCTAACTTTCAGACTCTTGTCCAGCAAAGAGTCGCGGGGCAAAATAGAAATGCAAGCTGAATTTTTTTTTTAAGTACTCCTGTACACACACACAAGCATATATAGAGAGGGAAGTCTTGTGTAAAATATCAATTGCCCTTCACATGCATACATAGAAAAATGAGACAATGAGACAATGAGGTTCAAACTATCATAGTAGTTAAAAAGTCAAAGCGACATCTAGTGGAATTACAATGCATGCACTTATTTTACGCGTATCATTCAAATTTGTACAACTGAGAAATGTGTCAGAAATTTTGGCACACAGCGTCTCCACACACACACACACACACACACACAAATATATATATATATATATATATAATTCATACACTTACTGGCCACTTCATTAGATACACCTTCAGAACTGCCTTAATTCTTGGTGCCACGGAGTCAACAAAGTGCTTGAAGCATTCCTCAGAGACCTTGGTCCATGTTGACATGATATAAAATTTGTTGAAGATTTGTCGGCTGCTCCATCATGGTGCGAAGATACTGTTCCACCACATTGCATAGGGATCTGGTGACTGTGGAGTACAATGAAGTCATTGTCATGTTCAAGAAACCAGTCTGAGAGTAAATGAATTTTGTGACATGGCACATTATCCTGCTGGAAGTAGCCATTAGAAGCTGGGTAACCCGTGGTCAGAAAGGGATGACCTTGGTCAGCAGCAATACTCAGGTAGGTTGTGGCATTTAAATGATGCAGAACTGGTACTAAGCGGCCCAAAGTGTGCCAAGAAAATATCCCCCACAACCATTATGCCACCACCACCATCTCGAATTGTTGATACAAGGCAGGATGAATGCATGCTTTTATGCTATTTGTGCCAAATTCTGACCCTACAATCTGGATGTCTCAGCAGAAAATGAAACTCATCTGACCAGGCCATTGCACACTTCTGGCTAGTCTGTGCCCACTGTTGCCTCGGTTCCCTGTCCTTAGCTGACAGAAGTGGCACCCAGTGTGGTCTTCTTGCTGCTGTGGTCCATCTGCTTCAAGGTTCGACATGTTGTGCATTCAGAGATGCTCTTCTGCGTTCCTTAGTTGTAAGAAGTGATTATTTGAGTTACTGTTGCCTTTCTATCAGCTTGAGCCAGTCTGGCCATTCTTCTCTGACCTTTGCCATCAAGAAGGCATTTTCACCCAGAGAACCGCCGCTCACTGGATGTTTTTTCTTTTAGGGCCCATTCTCTGTGAACCCTAGAGATGGTTGCATATGAATTTCCCAGTAGATCAGCAGTTTCTGAAATACTCATACCGGCCCATCTGGCACCAACAACCATCCTTCGATTTCAAGCACCTTTCTTCCCCATTCTGGTGTTTAATGTGAACATCAACTGAAGCTCCTGACCTGTATCTGCATGATTTTATACACTGTGCTGATGACATATGACTGGCTGATTAGATATTTGCTTCAATGAGTAGTTGAATAGGTGTACCTAATAAAATGGCCAGTGGGTGTCTATCCATGGCTGGTCAATCCTGTAGGCGAGATAGGCAGGCGCCTAGGGCACCAACTCATGAGCTGATTTCACTTGCACATGATGAGTACCGTCCGAGGGAAAGTGAAAATGTCTTGCTGGTCCCAATAGAAGTACTTGTGCCCTCTGTGGTGCCAGCTCAGCACAGCTATGCAATGTAGGGTGCAAACTTCTGAGATGTGGAACTTTCCAGCCAATTTTACTTTGTCTCAGACGAGGGGTGCCATGCTGTGGTTGGGGAGGTGGTGATATGGTGCCACGGATACTGTTAAGTTAGCAGGGTGACCCAAAAAAGCATTGGTAGTGGCTAAAGAAGACCGACATTTCAAAATGAGCGAAGATTGTTAATCACATACACAAACGTGTTGCAATACCATCAAGAAAGAATGTTATAGTATACATATTCTGTATAGAAATAAAATTTCTGTTTCATGTTCGGTGATTCTTCGTCTCCGCAAAGAAAACGAAACTTTTGAAACGTAAAATGCATGCCTTGTTGTGCATTAACCCTTGCTTAGTAGTCTTTGCTCATACCATTCTCCCAGAGCGGAATCGAAATAACACAATTAAAGTTAACGTGATCAAGTAATAACGTGTTCAGACTATGAGTCTGACGCACATGTTTTATGAGATGTTTTGATTGATGTGGCTAGGACCAGCCCGGCCTGCATTTACAAAAGAAATCCCAGAGAAAGAACTCAGAAATCTCATGGAGATTTGATGAAATCCACGTTTTCTTTGTCGATACTCTTCATTCCTATCTGTGTGGACTGTACGTATTCTCATTTCCCCAACAATAGAGCCTCAGTTCTCTCTTGGACTTCATGAAAATGGCCTCCAAAACAAATAATGATTCTTCTATGGTTCTCTATTGTACCTTCATGATCAAACACACAACTTTATTCCTCCACACACACACTGGAGATCAGAATATACTTCCTCACTGCCTTTGTGTGCAAATTCATGCCATTTCTGTACTACACGGAGCAGTACCCAACTGTACTCTCAAATCCATTGTTCAAAAAGAAAGCAAAAGTCTTCTGCCTTTTAGCCTACTCCAAAGCATTGTTTTTGCTACACTGTTTCTCAGTGTCTTGCTGTGCCACTATTCTGAGGACCTCTAATTGTTAAATTTTAGTTTTGTAATAGGGGGAGCACTAGGCTATTGTAAATAGTGATTACACAGTGATTTAATGGTAGTCTTTTGTAGTCTTCAGGTATGCACCCATATCCACATTCAGCTTTCAGTTGCCAAGATGTTAAAATAGACAAACTTGCCTGTATCCCTTGGTGAGAGAAAATAAAGTATTGGTGTCATTGTTTCATACATTACCTTGCTTGCATACTACAGGACAGTGAGCAGTTCTTGGAAAAAATTGCATTGTCCTCAAATAAATTGACCCCGTTGGATGATATTCATACATATAAACTATGCAACTGAAAATCAATGTCTCATCCCTTTCAGGGATAGTTGCATATAAATTAGTCATTTCTCAGTGTGAACCTGGCAATCATCGGAATCAGAACTATTATTATTATTCAGTATGTACGAACATAGCAGAATTGTGTGTGGTCCAGCGCCAAGCAAGAAATACATAAAAACATTACAGAAGACACAGTACGGAACTTCTTAAGGCCATAAATTCACATAAATAGTGCAAGAACCAAAAAATGGTTTTTCAGTGTAATGCAAGTTGAAACAATATTGCATGTATACCATGAGGGAAGGTGTCAGACTAAGGGAAGAGGGGAATTGTCTCTGGAAGAGTGGATTGCACGTGGGTGACGGATAACTGAGGCTTTGTGAAAGTTTATTCAAGAGCTTACGGGGGAAGAAGCTGTGGAGATGGTGTGAGGTCTGGCTCATGATGCACTTGTATGTCCTCTTTGATGGCAGCTTAGTGATGAGGTGACTGCCTGGTGGTGGAATCAGCAGCAATCTTTCCAGCTCTCCTCTTTTTCCTGGAGGTGAACGGGTCTTCTAGTGTTGACAGCCGACAACCTGTGATTTTCTCAGCTAAGCGGCCCACACGTTATAACCTGGTCTTGGAGAGGGTGGAAGAAGCAGGAAACCAGATGGTGATGGAGCACGTCACAACAGTGTCAGTGATGGCGGAATAGAAGCTCGGTAGGATGCGATGGGAGATGTTGAGCTTCTTAAGTCAGCGTAGGTAGAATAGTCTTTTCTGGGCTTTTTTGGTCCTGTAAGTTACTTGCATGTCCCACTTCAATGTGTTGGTGATGGTGGTCTGCAGGGATTTGAATGACTCAACCATAGATATAGTCTGGCCATTAATATCCAGGGGAAGGCAGACAGGCGATTGGTGGTAGAAGTCGACTCTCATTTCCACTGTCTCGGCCACATTGAGTTTCAGGTTGCTGCTGGCTCACCATGCGGCAAGACGGCCCAGCGTGTTCCCCTCCCAGATGGCTTTCTTATGCATTGCTATGATACTCATGCTTGCATTGAGTTATACGCCTTTTTATATATACATTTTTAATATATGCGATCCTTAAAACATAAATAGACCCTTTGTTTAACCAATGAACCTTTTACCCATCATATTCCATTATATTGATGTAATTTAAAGTGGTCTCTTTATGATTAAAATATAGTGGTGATTTTGCTGCCAGACTTAGAGCACAGGAAAGTAATTATTTGTGAATTCATGAAGGCTATAAACAAAGATTCTGTATTTAAACACTGGAAAATGACATTTACAAATCTGAACACGATCTGTAACAGTTATATAATGTGGCAGCAGGGAAATTCCTGCCATGATGTAAGTAATCACGGTCATGTTTAATGACAACAGGTCTGAGCATGATCACATTCTGACTCAGTGGATGGCACTGTTGCCTAGCACCCCACATCCCATCCTGTGTGTGTGTGTCTGTGTGTGTTTTATCTACATATTATATTGTGGGGACCAAGTGTCCCCACAATGTGATAAAAACCTGTTCTTTTAACATTGTGGGGACCATGTTTCAGTCCCCAGAAAGATAACCTCAATTTTATAATAATCTGTGACTATAAACAAAAAAACTAAAAATGCCAAAAGTATTGTATTTTGTTTGGTTACTTATGGTTAAGGTTAGGGGTTAAGGTTATCATAGTTGGGATTAGGGTTTTTCCCATAGAAATGAATGGACGGTCCCCACAAAGATATCAATACAAACGTGTGTGTGTGTGGAGTTTACATGTTGCACCCATTTCCACAATGTACTCCAGCTTCCCCAGCAATCTACAGACAAACATTTAGGCTGACTGCAATAGACGGGCATTCTGCCCAGGGATAAATGGTTTTGTCTATAAAAAGATTATAAGACATGGAAAGAGTGGTTCTTCAAATGTATTCTTATTATTCCTAAATTTGTACTTTCAGCATATATTCTCCTTATTTTACATAAAGGTATCTGCTAGTTTTGTCTGGCTGTTGAGTTTTGAATTCTGGCTACAAACATATGGTATGATCACCGTGTTACAATTGTCATTCAACTGCTGAGCTACTGATGCGATTGAATTATATACCCGGCATTCAAAAAATACAATTTAAAATCATGGTTTTCTAGTTCTGGTCATGATGTCCCAGATTGTGTGATGGTTTCTGTTCTGGAATCCCATTATTTCATTTTGAATTTGCTTGAGAAATAAATGGCATGTATTCCTGTACTAGAAGGGCAGATGACCAGACTAGAATCAGGAAGGAGGAAACGCAGGAAAAACTCCGTTTACATGAACTAAAATAACATTTTCTTAAAGGTCACAAAAGCATCAAAATGTAAACTGAAGTGAAACAAGCACAATAAAAAGCAGTGCTTTTAACATTCGGGCTGAAGGTCTACTCCCAGTCTTGCTCCCCTCTGCTTTCCAGATCACGTGTGCACTCATATGACTCACACTGCAGAACCTCTTGCCATCGTGTCTTGATGTCAATCCCCTATTGCCCTCCTGCAAAATAACTTAAATATCCTCCTACCCCCTACACTATTGATTTACTTTGTATCTTTGCCATAATCCCCATCAAGCTCGTAGGCTTGTTCTTTGGACAATTAACAATATTCAAATTCAGGCATTTTGAGCTTTGTAACTTGTGCAACTGTGATCAATCAAGAAGGTTTCCATAACTCAGCTTGTTTCATTTCCTCATGTTTCAGAAAGTTAAAAAGAGCATAACGTTTCTTTCCTTCTTCTAGGAATCCTGAAATTTCACAAACGTACCGACATTTTATGACACTATTACTCAGTTCCAGTTTTTTTCCCCACGGGGCATTAATAAAGTATTAATATATTCTTGTACTTTTTCCTGTTACCAAAACATTTATCGTATGACTAGCAAATGACCGGTCCTGTAGTGTATTTTCCATACCATTTATCCAGGGCAGGATTAAAGTGTGCTTGGAGCCTATTCCAAGAAACACAGGGCATGGAATACCTGGATACCAGGGTATCCTAGATACGGGATACCAGCCTATCACAAGCTGAATACACGTACCCAGTCAAACACTATGGGCAATTCAGGGATACTTTTGTGCTGAAATGTCATCTCTATGTTCAGTAGGAATATCATTAACTTGAATAATAATAATGAATTATCATACTAACAATAGTAGCAGCAACACAACACTAATCAGACTAGATGGTGCCAAAGGTGACCCCAACCATCTATGACTCATACACCACCCCCCCCCCAAACCATATATGGTTCATGCAACCAGATACCTGGGACCGACAATCTCGTAAGACCTTTGAAAGGAGAACATTATTGACTAGACCGTCAGTCTGTGATGTTGCAACCATGAATGGGTCTATCCTCACATCATGAGGCCCTCCTGAACAAACAGTACACATCTAAAGTCTTTCAAAAGTGCATTATTATTACTGCTGGTATCCATTCATTTGGACTTACTATTTAATGTTGCTTGTGAGATGTTTCATGGTACTTCATTCTGTACTCTGGAAATGCAAGTCAATAAACCTGAAATTTGTTCTATATGGGACCCACAAGATCACAGAGAAAACAAGCAAGATCCACGCATATCTGAATAGCTATAGCAACCATTTCTTTTTTTTTACTAATCTGGATAGCTGCTAAAATACATAACACAAAAAAATGTGGTTTCATGGTTTCAATATATTTAGTGTAAAAGTTATGGAAAATATTTGCCACCGTGTGACTTTCTTTGTAATCATCTGATCGTACTTTCATAATGGCTTTGGTTTTTCCTGTCCCTTGATGAGGTCTTGGGTTATTGAGGAAATCCCAGTGTTGAAACGTGCCAAAGTGGTTTATAAGGCAGATAAATCCGTTCCTAAGTCTGCAAGCCGATACATGAGCACAAAGCACACTATGCTCCGCAAGGTAATCTTAATCTCTATCTTTCTGTTCACAAACTCTTGATTTTTAAAAAGAAATAGTATCACACTGTATGCAGTAAATGGAGAGCTTTTCTGCTATTTTTAATGATATTGTATTGATGGATTTTCTAAAGGAAAAAATATATACAACAGTAATATGCGATCAGGAAGAAGACTTTACTGTTATTGGAAACAGTGACTAAAATTTAAGGTCCTTTCACATTGGAAGCTGTTGAATAATGTTCCCTTCGTGCAATATGGCCTCACCCCTCTTCTGATGGTGTCAGGGTTAATTGTTCATTTTTCGACTCGCACAGAGGGTCACACAGAGTTTTGGAGCTGCGATCTCCAATTGGACCACTGGCCACCTGACTGACACTGTAGTCCGCAGAAGCAAGCGGATGATGCTGGACACGCTCGGAGTGGGTCTTCTGGGAACCAGTACTCCAGTCTTCCAGATGGCTCTCCAGTACAGCAAGGTAGGCACCTCCACTTCATCTGTGGATTTTCTGCACTGCCCAAACCTGACTGCTCTTTTCTTGCTCCGTATTAACCAACATCATATTCAGGAAACAGTACAGCGCTGAAAATTCATTGGTGCTGCAACCATTGGCAAGAGAAAGCAGCCTGAAGTTGGATGGAAAATTTATCGGTATAGAAAAAGTAAATGTAAGCAGTGTGTAATGTTTACAGAATATCGTTGTTGCAGAAATATAAAACCAAGGAAAAAAGTTCTGTTTGGGGAAGACCAGGACTCACTTTGCCAGCCCAGTATTCTGCCTTCGTCAACGGAATCGCAGTAAGTCACCTCTTAGCAGAAATATTCCTGTTTGACATGGTGCTTAAACTCAACAGCTACATTAGAAGAAGCTGTTAGTTAAAATCTATTAGATAAATCATCCCAATGCAATAATATTCTTATTTGCAATCTATGCATGTTCTTAGCAATCGTAATCCTACCCAAAAGTCATAATAATAACTTTCTGTATATTCGGGCTGGAACGGCTTTACATGCTGGCTTGGAATTGATAATAATAATAATAATAATTTTACATTTTAATTGTAATGCGCATTTCTCATACTCAACGCACTACAGAGTAAAATAAAACAGGGATGATGAAATCAGGTAAAAATAAAAATCCATAAGATTAAGTAAGAGGCAAAACAATACAGAGACAAATTAAGGGAATGGAAAATATAAAATATGAAATGCAGGCTAGATGCGATAGGGAAAAGTTGTATAGGTTGACAAAAAGACACGAACAATAATAATAATAGTAATAATAATAATTATTATTATAATTATTGTTATTATTGTTGTTGTTGTCATTGTTGTTGTTGTTATTATTATTATTATTATTATAACTAGCTAAAATAACTAAATAAATAACATAAAAACGTAAACACTAAGACTCTGACACAGCCAATTTAAATAAGAGCCCTGAATTGTTTCTTGTAAACTTCAAGACTGCTCTTTCAATCAGCTTCATCCATTTTCCTTGGCAGATTTGCCCCAGGTACTTTGCTTGCATGGCACTTGCTGACTGCAATTTTCAAACATCTCCAAACTTCTCGACAGGATTGACGTCAGCACCCTGAAGGGGCATTCACCTTTTCTTCTTCATCCATTCCAATATCACTTTGATCCTGCGTTTGAAAGGTTTTTTCCAAACGCAGGTGATATTTTCTTGTACTTTCCTCCACGCGGTTCTCCTGTTCATGGGGAAAATCCCCATGGCCTCATTCTGCCCCCATCAATCTTCACTGCACTGATGGTGTTCCTTGATGCACTGGCAATATTAATTTTGCACTTTGCCTGGATTTTAACTAGGCCACTCACATGGTTTCCAGAAAAGTCTAACTGAACTTTGACGTGGTTCTTCTTTCCCCTTACAAGTCGCTCTTGCGAAATGTTGGTCATATTGCTGATTGCTGTTCTGTCAGGCCATTCTCAGCCACTGAACTCTTTGAAAGCTTTTTCTGTGTGATCATCTCTTTACTTGGCTTTCTCACCTTCTCGTTTGAGCTTTGCATTTTGAAAAACTGGCTTTTCTAGACCATGCTTCCGCTTTCTGATTATTTATCCAAATATATCTTAAAAAACTGAGGTTTATATTTTTTAAAAATACATGCGTGTTATTGCAATGGCCGAATACATATGTAAACATTTATAAGAGTTATTAACAAATATTTATTCCCAACCTGAAGTGCCTTGAATTGAAATTCGACAGATACAAGACATACAAATGCAATTGTCAGGGTATGCATATTTTTCACAGGCAGGAGAATATATATTTAGATCATGTTTTTAATTTGTCACAGATTTTACTGGCAGACACTATTCTTTATCATTTATTGCGGCTGTCATCTCTAATGTGGCTTGTTTCCATGGTTATGGTGGAAGAGCGTGTTGATGAAGCAGGGCGTACAAATCGGAGTGGCAGAGCTCAGGTGTACCGGCTCCTCCCGTCCACAGGTGCACTCCATGGACTTTGATGACACCTGGCATCCAGCCACACACCCCTCAGGGGCAGTGCTGCCGGCTCTTCTCGCCCTGGCCGAGACGATGCCCAACAAGCCCTCTGGGTTAGAACTGCTACTGGCCTTCAACGTTGGCATCGAGGTGCAAGGGCGTCTTATGAGGTTCTCCAACGAGGCGCAACACATCCCCAAAAGGTACGCTGACCCATTCCGCTACTGAACCATTCACAGCCCTCCTGATGAACGTGACATCATGCTCTCACTACCCATATAAAAAAACAGTGTGCTTTATATAAGGCTATCAAGCATTTTTCTTATTTCAATTATATATGACAACGCATGATGTTTTTTGTATGCTCAGTACAAGTCAGCATTGTATCTTGTATGATTATGGCCACATTTATACCAAAAAAATACACCTGCCATGTAAGACACTCAAGGGAAAAGCCTATAGGAATAATGTAAAAGTTTTACAGGAACTTTAGTATTGTATAAAGAGTTTATATGGTTTCAGTAAAACACATAAGAGTTATTTTCAATAAAAACTTTCCCATTCGGGTATCTGCTCTAGGTTCCACCCTCCATCGGTGGTGGGCGTCATGGGCAGTGCCGCGGCCACCTCTAAGCTCCTGGGTTTCAGCACAGCACAGTGCGTGGAGGCACTGGGCATTGCCGCATCATATGCAGGGGCCCCCATGGCCAACGCAGCCACCCAGACCAAACCGCTTCACATTGGCAATGCCACCCGTAGGGGCCTAGAAGCCTCCCTGTTGGCACTCTTTGGTTTAGAGGGCAACAAACACATTCTTGATGTAGACTCAGGGTTCAGGGTGTTCTACAAAGATTATACACCAACGGAGATAACCAACGGCATGCATGGGATGCCCTTCAGGTGGGTGCTAGAGGATCAAGATGTGGCCTTCAAAAGTTTCCCTGCACACCTGGGGATGCACTGGGTCGCCGAGGCATCGGCCACCGTCCGAGAAAAGCTGCTCAGTGAGGACCCCGACTTTGATTTTGGTCAGGTCAAGAAGGTGATACTGCGAGTGCCCCAGTCCAGGTACATAGACTGCCCGTTCCCCAAGACCGAGCATGAAGCCAGGCACTCCTTTCAGTTCAACAGCTGCTCAGCGTTGCTGGATGGCCACGTGTGCGTGGATTCCTTCACCAACGGCCAAATGGAGAGAAAGACCCTCAAGGACCTCCTGCTCACGACCCAGATAGAGAATCCAGAGGACAATCCCTCAAACTTTGACAAGATGTACTGTGAGGTTGAAGTTCAAACAGCTGATGGAGGAATCCAGACTGCGAGATGTGACACCTTCTACGGACATTGGAGGAAACCTCTGAAGCAGGTGGACTTGGTGAGAAAGTTCAAAGCCAATGCTAGCACCGTGCTCTCTCTAGAAGCAATCGAGGACATTGTCAGCATTATAGATAATTTAGAGAACATCCCAGACTGCACAGTGCTTGGCTCATACCTTCAGATGATCGATCAATCGGTCTGCGGAGCCTCAGTCAATGGTGCCTAAACTGCATTTTCTAAATACGTAGTAAACTAAACTAAAAACACAATGTATATTAAAAAAAATCCATACAAAGATATATTGCTCAGCTGTGCAATTGGGTCAGACAATTCCTGATGTAATTTGGGGTTAAGGACCTCACTCTGCTGACTGCGATTTGAACTGGTGACCTTCCGATCACAGGCACACTTCCTCCTGCCACTACTGCAACAGTAATAGCTAATTCTATATAATTTAATGCTGTATAATTTTAATTGACTGATTGTATAGTCTTTTTGTGCATAATTCTTACCTTACAGACTAATATATTCCAGGTATTAAGTTACATTCCTAAACTGTGGTTGAGCACTCTTACAAATCAATAAACACTGTGTGCTTTATATGTGTGCTACATTTTCTTTATGAATCTAGTTCAGAAGGACTTGTACAGCTTATTGAATTTATTCATCACAGTTACTGTGCACTGTGTTCTGCAAATTCAAGTCAAAAACCTGAAAATTTGCTCTATATAGGACGAAACCTACATGAACACAAGGTGAACAGGCAAAATCCACACACATCTGAGTAGGTTCAGCAATCTTTTATTTTCTAATCTGGTTAACTGCTATAATACATAACACCACAAAAATATTTGTTGTTGCAATACATTTGGTGTATTACAGAGACATCATATCACTGGAGTGTGGAGTTTCCTTGTTGGGATTATGCAAGCTTGAGTAGATCTTGCACCATCATCCCGATTCCATCAAAGATCTCGTGAAGCGGAGCCTTGCACATGAAAGCACAGGTTGTGACGATCTTATTGTTCTCGTCAACGTGGGTCTCATTCACATTCTTGCAGAAGTGCTTGGAGCCCAGCTGAGTAATGGCCTCTGCTGTGGCTGGGACATCCGGGGACCTGGCAAACAGCAGTACCATGAGGCCCTGCCCTATACATAAAATTACCTTTTGTGGATTTTAGATCCCTAGCATTTCTGAATAATCTAAAAATGGGAAGGAACTGAACACTATAATGTAAATAATTGAAATAGATTAACGTATGGTCGAAGTAAATCAACCTAAGACGCATGTCAAGTTTGCCACCTAGTGGTCATTACCTTGTTACTGCAGCTTACCTGTCATCCCCGTGGTGACCCACCGTGACCTCACAACCTGGGAAGACTTTGGCGGCCAGGACCGGAGAGATGCAGCAAAGGCCGATGGGCTTGTTTTGATTACGGAAAGATTCCAGCGTGCTTCTCACCTGCTCGTTCACAGAGCAATCCTTTCCCTCTACAGCCCAGGTGCACAGATTCTTCGCCACCCCAAAACCACCTGGCAATAATTTGAAAATATAGTACATTTATCCAAGGTGATGAGTACGCAGTAGTAGGCAGACGGTACGCTACAAGCATACAGCAGTCAAGGAGCCAGTTTCGCATAAGTGTAGCTAGGCCGAGCTTCCAGTGAATTAACAGTAACGAGTGCAAGTCAGCACTGGAGCAAGAGCTGGACAAAACACAAACATAGCAAGAAGCTAAGAAGAGACACAAACAAGTATAAAAAAAAGGATCTGAGATACACACGATCACAGATGAAGACAGAATAGGTCAATGGTTGGAGGGCCAGGTAAGATGTTCCCTGAACAGACACAGTACTTTGATGCTTAAATGATCTTGGGATCCGTGTAAAATTATGATATTATGTCTGTCAAAAGGTGTCACAAGCCATGGCAAAACCTCTCCTAAAATCACCCCAGTATTTGCAGTAACCATCCAGTATACCAGGTTGCTTTTTGACAAAACCACTAGCACACCATGCTTGCCTAATCAAAATCTCATTGACTTATCTAATTAAATTATTAAGAGAGCCGGTGGTGAAATTTAACACATGGAAAGGCTGGAGTGTCCCTGAGGAGAGGTTTGGGAACCAAAGCAGTGTTCTCCTAGCCATCCAACAAGTTTCAGTGACTTTTTGGAGAACAAAAGTTTTTTTTTTTTCCAGAGCAAATCTACACTAACTACCAAAATAAACAGTTTCAAACATTTTATTTGTCTAAGACTTTTGCACAGTACTGTAGGTCTTAATGTTTTTATTAAGAGTTAAAATATCAGTGAAAATCATGTTGCATATTAAAAACACAAAGTTTCTCCAGAAGGTTCATTAGAGACCACAGCTGTACTCCTAATGATCCTGCACCGGAAACTAACAATAGTTGTTCCAGACTTGGATTAGTATTGTTGTGACTCTGGAGACACAAAATTTTTGCTCACTTCATCATGACAGACAGACACTTTACTGACTCCAAAGGACACTGCAACTACAGCCCTCGAAGATATTATCCGGGTTGAAACTTTCCTTGAGGAACATATTGAATATTCACTCATGAATGCAAGTAAGACTAGAGAAGAGCAGCTGTCTAGACATTTAAAGAGAATTAATAATTCAAGTAAAACGCCAGGGTGGGGCCTTTCACACTCAAATTTCATACCAGCTAAATCTAAAGTTTCAGTTTTTTAAGTTGCATACCAGGGAAAATGACAGCATCCATTTCATTGACATCAAGCTGGGACAGGTCCTGGATATCGCCCCGTGCCAGCCGGGCACTCTCCACCAGCACGTTCCTCTTCTCCTCCGTGGGAGCCCCCTTCAGATGGTCCACTACGTGCATTTGATCAATATTAGGGGCAAATATTTTCACCTGAAAAATATGTCAGTTTCTCATTTACAAAGTAAACCCCTGTTATGAGAATGGCTTTGGGTTTAGGAATGGGTTTACGCACCGACTCTTACTCTGCGCAAAGGCAGGAAAATGTATGCATATGAATGAAGACAAGATAAGTAGGAAAACTTACAGTTGCTCCACCGCGACTAAGATGGACCAGCACTGCCGACGCCTCGTGAATCTCACTGCCATCGAATACTCCACAGCCGGCCAGCACTACAGCCACGCGTTTGCTCATTTTAACCTGTTCGTCACAACCCTCCACAGACTCCGAAAGACGCTACAAGGTCTACAAATGCTACAAAGTCACTGGTACAAACTTGCTGTGCTCAGTCGACAAACTCTATTTCGGTTTTAACATCGCTGTGTCGCCCTCTACCGCCCCGGCTGTGTTACTGCAACTGAGCATTCTTCTGTACTATCCAGCAACGTCAGAGCCGTCATGTAGAGCGTCAGGTAAAGTCGCGGTCACTGTCGACATACATTAATGTGTTTTTGAAAGTGCAAGTAGAAGATCCTCGAAGTTCTGTGCAGGTGTCACTTCAAAGTGCGCGCATATGCGCGCTATGGTCGCGACCAAGTCTCAAGTGATGAAGGTGAGAAAAATGGGCTCCCCCTTTCTGTAAGTGGTACAGCCCCGGTATGGTTGGAATTGCAGCTAAGCGCACCTACGTTGTTCGGTGGGACAGGTAGCTAGAAAGGGTGGATAGTGGCAGCAGTAAAAAGAAAGGAGAGAGGCAGTGCCGAGACAGTAAGACAAAAAAAATAGAGGAGTGGAATGCAGTGAAATGTTGTCAAGTAATGGGTGTATTCCCGAGGACCGTGGAATCAGGTGGGCGGTGCGGAAGGCCAGCAGGGGACGCTGTAACACTGTCTTGATTAGGTTGTGTAACATTTCCTTTAAAAGTTTCCTCGTTTCATTTTATAACTAGCTCACCAGCTATCTCACTCTAGCAAATAAAGACGCAGGTTTTAAGAGCAGATTGCAATATTGCAGGAAATTAATTGAAATGAATGCAAAATAGAAAATATAGGAAATACACATTGGTAGTATTTCCAAATGTATTCATTTGGTAGTATATTGATTTCACAACTTCGTGGTTAATACGCTTGAATCAGACTCTACCTTTGCTTGTCAGGCTTCATCTCTCGAATTCCTGCTTGTGAATTTATCTAAGCTCAGTCAGAGCAGTTTTTATATTTTTCATGTGACAAATTATTCCTTAGATCTTGAGGTATATATATTTTTTCCTATTATATGAGTTGTGCCAGTTAGTCATGCAAGGTAGATCTCACCATGAAAGCTGCACTTAACAAATGCCTGCAAACACGCTCGGTACTGTAGCATTGCAGCCAACCTGGAGATGATGTTGCTGCTGGATGGCAGAGTGGTTCCAGAGGCAGGTGAGGAAGGCAAGACTGTGGACTTTTTTTTGCAATATATTATGCAATATTGGCACTAGTACTGATAATGTTTTGCAGCTTGTGTGGTCGAACGCTACAAAGTGTAAATTCATTTACAGCTCTTTCCATAAAGGATGATTCCAAATCTAAACAAAGATTAAAAAAAATGAAACTCCAAAGGAAAAACAAATATATCAGCATACATTCACAAAAAATTTATTCCCAAAAAAAAAAATTTCCACAAACATTGGATTTTGTTTCATGACTTACCGATACTCAGTAAAATACACAAAGCAGTTGCTATACTGAAGCTAAGGAGAACAGCAATTTGAGTCTGAAAAAATAATTTTAATACCACCTCCATTTACTCCAAACAAGAGAGAAATCAAATAGCAGTTCATATAGGAACCAACTATCCTGAATGCTACCAACTTAGGGAATGCTACTAACTTAAGGAATACATCAGTAAAGTGCAAAGAGTAAAATATAAATTTATTTCCCTGCTTTCAATTTTCAATCAAATTTTCCTAACGCAGTGGGTGTCAGTGAAGTCTATAAGGAGGCTTTAAGTGTACCCCCTACTCTCAGGGTAACGTTTGCAAAAATAGCTGATAGATTTTAAAGGTCCAACAATTTTTGAATGAAAGGCCATTGTTGCTTCTCCTTCCAATATCTGAATAAATCAGGCACTGTACAACAAACCATTCCTAGTCCCATAGATTATATAAACCAAATGTCGTGGCATTAATAACAAATGGAACGAACAAATGTGGCTGGACGTTATCAGCCAGTTGCCATTAGAAGATGGACTGTGCTGCAGTTCTTCATTTTAAGATTATGACAACGTCTATACAATACAATACGTAAATTATCTACAAACTCATTCAATTGAAAACCCAACAAACATAATTTACCTGCACTAGTATAACTTTTATAGATTCGATCACATCTACACCAAGACTCATTGTTTCTACACTGTAACTTACAATTATACACAAAATAATCATTGATAATACAAAAGCAGTCATATATCATATCAATAAATAAAGGAAAATCAAATCCAGTACCTAGGAAAGGAAAAACTAAAAATCCATCCACTGAAGGATTATTCCCATCCCACTCTGGTATAAAAGACTCCAACCATAACTTTGAAAAGATGACACCCTGACAGAGGGCGTAGTAGAGAAATACCTAATTTATATTTCTATTGTCAAACACACAGCATTTTACATACAGAACAGGCGGGACTTCCTTCTTAAAGGAAAATTTATGAAGCATTTCACTCATTTGGGTGGTTTTCACTGCTGCCTGAAACCTATACCTCTACTCCATGTGTTTGGGGGCTGCATGTTCTCTCCATGCTGTGCATGGTTCCCCCTGCAGTCCAAACATGTGCAGTTGGACTAACTGGCCCTGGACTGGCACCCCATCCAGGATGTACCCCAGGCTGGACTCTAGCGCCCCATTTTGACCCTGACCAGCATAAACGGAAGATAGATGGATATCACTAACATTTCACCAAATGCCATTAACTGGGCGTAGTAACTTAAGTGTAAATATCTTCTCTCCTTGCCCAACATTAAAACTGTAAAGTAAATATACAGGACAAGCCATCAACAGCAGTTTGAGTACAATGGACAAAGAGCAAAAACAACAATGAAACCTGCAACATATCCATGTCTGCTTATCTCAATTTTAAAATTACACATTAGATTTTCCCCAAAGTGTTTTAATGTATTCACTTACGCACGCGCACGCACGCACACACCATCCATGCTCAGCTACCCGTTCCTATTTGTACGGAGCTTCTTTTGTTCATTGAATCATTTTATTGCTTTATATTATCGTTTGTGATACACAAGATGTATTTTTTAATAGCTAGATAAGTCCATATGACAGAAAACACTGTCACAGAAAAGCTGTATTTCGTTCTAGTCATTTGAAGACTGTTTACTGAAATATTTTTAAAGAAATCCCTTCGTTAATACTATACATTATTTGGTATCAGTATAAGGTGCTTCAGGTTATGGGGGGGGGGGGGAAGGGGACTACAAAACTGACAAAATTAGGGGCACATGCTGAGGGTGAAACAGCTGTGGGTCAGGTAATGAAGACATGGTTGGGGGAGTTAAGTACAGGATCATTAACCAATCAAAGGTCATATAGCACACTGCCTTGATCTGTTGAAAAAAGCCATCTAGCATAACCATCATGACCTGATGATTTTAACTGAAAAGCTTTAAACTAGCTTTTAGACTAGAATGACCCCCCCTAAAAAAAATCTTTTAGCATCAGTTGCTCCTTCCAAATGGCTATTTGAAGTGGCAGACACACTAACACACAAACACACTGTCCATTCTACATTCCACAAACCGATCGAGAAAATAAGTTTAAAATTAAAATGTATATATACAGCTCAATATATTCAAAGAGGTGGATATTAACTGACCAAAACGGCCCATAACTGCATTTACAAAGGTAGAAAATGTCTGAATTCCACATTTAAGGATATCTGTGGAGAATCAGGTCTGTTAGCGTTGTCTGGTTAGCGAGTCTCGATTATCGACATGCTGGGATGAGACACTGGAGCTCGAGGCGGCTTCTGGGAATGATCTACCATGTGGGCATCATGTCAGGGAACCAGACCCGGCCCAGGTGCTTGGACACCTCCCAGTGGATCTCATCCAGGCTGTACTTGTGGTCAGGGATGAGCACCTCCTCCATGATGGAGAGCTGGGAGAGGCGGCGGCCACACATCTTGACAAACTCGACGAAGGCGCTGCAGGAGACCTCGCACTCACCCAGGCCAATGGCAGACAGGTGCTGGCAGCGCTGGGCGATACGGATCAACTCCTCGTCCAGGGGCCTCAGCCCATTGGCACACACTACCAGCTCGACCAAGCGAGGGCACGTCAGGCCCACGCGCCCCAACACGTCCTTGCTCACCGAGCGGCCGAAGTAGAGGTGCGTGACAGGGATCTCGTCACGAAAGAAGGGCCCGAACTCGTCCTCGTACAGGAAGAAGTACATGACCAGGTTGAACTTGGGCGAGTGACGCATCATGGCATCCCAGCTGCTCTTCTTGATGGTGTGGAACTGCGTCTGGCCCGGGTTCTCGCTCACCACGTCGATGCGCAGGTGCTCCAGATGCACGTGCTTCTCCGAGGAGAGCGCCAGCAACAGCTCGTCACTCAGCAGGTGGTAGTTCAGGGCCAGCTCCCTCAGGCCATGACACTGGTCCGCCACACAGAGGATCCCTGCAAACGCAGCGCAGATGGGAGTTATATGTGCCGTACAAATGCTCACGTGTCACCAATGCTGTTTACGTAGCATCAATCAAATTCTGCAATCACAAATTCTGATTACCGTTGCCGTTTATAGGGCAATAAAACTTACTGCCCCCACCAATACCCAGCAGAACAGTCTGTCAAACCCATCTTTGCCTCAAACAGTTTCCTCACCTTCTACATACCCATTATCTGCAGCTAAGCGCCATATATATGCAAAGACTACCATAAAAATAATCATGATGCCCTCAAATTATTTTATCGCCCGTCACATGACAGGTTGCTTTTCCTTAACCCCATATCCAAGACACCCATCCCAGGACATCACAGGACACCAATCAATGCCAGTCTATCAGAGAGCACACCCTCACACATCACACCCTAGGGGCGATTTTGAGACACTAATCCACATAATTGCATGTTTTTAAACTGCAGGAGAAAACCCATGCAGACATGAGGAGAAAATAACTCCATACAAGTACTACTCAAGTCGCTTTGGATAAAAGCATCAGATAAATGAATTAAAATGAGTTAAATTGCATACATTTTGCATAGCCTTTAATGTAACCTCTTGCGTTGAAAACAGACAAATGCTCAAACTTTGTATTTCATATTAGAAATACATAGCATTTTATCAGTGTTATGGAGTAGACAACAAATGGAACTTGGCATAGAATTGCCCCTATAGACCTTCATGCTGCACTGCTGTTAGTGTCCCCTGAGTGTGGCAAAGCAGGGGTCGCCCTGCCTCGAGTCCTTACCTGCAGGAGACACATGAGGACAGCTGCTCATCTTCAGCAGTTTGAGCGTATCGCTGTTGTTGGCCACCAGGACTTTGAGGGATGGGTCGTCCACCGGCGTGTCGTCGATCTTCAGAGATGACAGTGACTTGGAGTTGACGAACACCACCGTCAAGGCGGAAATGAAATGGGACTGGTGAAGAGAGACAGCCGCCAGTGAGTTGGCGTGTAGGACAAACCGACACCAAAAAGTAATTTCGGAGTGTCAACGAAGGGCAGGATACCTTTGGCATTTCCATGAAGCTTGGCCTGGCTGTGGAGATGAGGCCCAAAGTCTTGAGAGAACAGTTAACCAGCTGTGAGAGGATGTTACAGGCCGCCTCGGCTGACTCAGTGCTGCTGTCCACCTGGACACCCACAAACACACATACACTGCTACAGAAGACGCGTATACTCAACTCACACGGTGGCCTTAGTGCACGGAAACCTGACACCGGAAATGATGGATGGCCCTCGTGTGTCCATAGGATGCAGGAAGTACACCCAAAGGCTAGAATTAGATAGTTATCACGAAGTTTTTGAGATATTAAATTTAATAAACAAATACTTGTAAAAGTATACATATGAAAAACTGGCTAAAGGAAAAACAAAAAATCTGCAAAAATGGAGTGCATAGTGTTGCATAAATAGACTGCCTTCTGATAAGTTTGACTTCAACTTAAAGAAATGTAGACTTAGAAAAAAAAATACATGGCCCATGTTTTGTGTCACTACATGTGTGCAATTATCCTCTGCATGCGTGTTGATTTTTCATAAATTTTCCCTGTTTATTTCTATTGTTATAAACTTTTGGTTTGTTGCTATTTATCTTCAGGCTGTTATAACAAGTAAATTTCCTCGGTGTAGAATTAATGAAGTATTTTCAGGATGCCTCTGAAAACTAATATATTTAAATTCCATCAGGGCTATTTTTTGCTAAGAAATATAGACTTCATTACACTGCAATTGCACTCATCGGAAAGTCTGACTTCGGTCAGTATGACAGGGCAGCGGGGAGCCCGAATGCGACGCTGCGGCCGGCGGGCGCACCTTGAAGCTGACATACTGCAGGTGGTTGGAGTGCCTCTTGATGATCTGCTTGATGAGGTCCGGGTGGGTAGCCTTTAGGTAGGAGCTGGCGGGCTGGTTCAGCTCGAACTCAAAGCAGCGCCACAGCTCGGGCATGTGGAAGGCCTGGTTCCAGCTGCGGCACACCTGCGAGGCGTAGGCCCGGTCCAGCAGCGGCAGGTACTGAAAGACGTGCAGCAGGATCTCCTGGGGCAGGCGGCCCCAGTTGGAAACAACTTCCCCGGGCTCCTGGTCCAGCAGCCGCCCCTTCTTACAGGCCTCCAGAGGTCCCTCAGCGGAGGAGCTGCTATGCTCCTCATCTCCTTTTAGACCTCTCTTCATTCTACTAGGACATCGTTAAAAATTGTTTTAATAGGATCCCGTTGTCGAGTGGGCGATATTCAGTGATACTAGAAAACAGTATTCTCAACTTTCAACTACATATATGGTTCTGATTTACAGTGTACAGTGGATGTACATTTCCATTCAAATAAAACAGTGGATTCGAGTAATCGAAACAGTTTAACGACGAGGAGGCCACTCGCCCAACCAGCGATCTGGTAACGCCTACAAACTAAAAATACCAACCTCGCTTTTAGTAATAACTAGACTTTTTACCAACTCACGATTCCGTCCCAGCATGTTAACTCTTCTTCTAACATGGTTATGTTACGCCTTTATCGTAGAGTACAATAAGTAGTTGTATAACCGAGCTCCTCGATAAATGAACAATGCTAACAGCTAACGCGGCTAATTAGCCGGCTAGCCAGCCGCCGCAAATGTCGCAGCTCGATTTTAACCCTAATAACCGCTGTCAAAACATTAGCAGCGGTGGCTACTGCTAGCAGTCGGGCTAATGAGCCTGGTCACCATTGGCGGCGCCGTGGGCATACGGTACTCCGGTGACTTAGGCGTCAGGACCGGCTGCCCTCCCTGCTTACCTGCTTTATTGTGTTTATACTGAAGCGCAGCAGGAAAACAAGATCGCCTTCGACATCAACTCGGCCCTGCGCTATGAAACCTCATTCGAGCAGGCCGGTCTGTCACATTCATTAGGCTCTCCGTCGATGCGCAGTGGTGCTAGGTGGCTGTCAAACTCCTTGTTTTTGTCCGATTTCCGCACTGTGACCCAATTCCTGCAGCCCCCCTGCGCCTTTATGCGCGCCCTGACTGCTGAAAATGGCGGCGTGTTGTTGTAGCGCCGAAGCCGCGGTGCATTGTGGGAATATAAATATATGCTGCTCCGGATATCCAGCTGCGAGCCAACAACTACCTCCCTGAAAATGTTTTTCCTTTATATAATGACTGAATGTGACATATACTGAATTTTAAGGGGGAAAAAACTTAAGCAAAGGTTGTTTCGATTATATAGCATGTCCTGATCACTATAATGAACACGAAGAAACACAACAGACATTTTCACACAAGCCTGCTAGCTGTTCAAGTCAATCTGACAGTACATTTTCATTTTTGGCTTTCTGTACATATGGGAATGCCTTTAATTTGTCTGCTGTCCATTCACAGTTTAGCCTGTAATTAGTGAGGATAGTGTGTGCAGCTACGCAGGCAGAAACTTCACTAGCTGCGAGAACTCATTGATACAGGTGATTAAAAAACAAAAAAATAGAATTATTAAAAGAAAGGTGGCAAAGTAGTCCCCTGGAATATACGCTGTGAACCAAAGAAACTGGTTTATTATTATTCAGCTCCATCTCCAGATAATATTACAGAGCAGATTTACAAATGTTAATATCAACAGCAGTTAATCCACACCTTAAGCCAAGCCCCAATGACCATTTAATCTCACACTGGTTTCCTAATCATATTTGCAGTCAACATTACACCTCAAAATGATACATCACTAATCCATGTCATATTTTTGGTGTAAACAACAGCCCCCCCAAGTCTGTATATTTATACAATTCAAATTATAGTTAAAAAAAAAAAGCTTGTACCACATTACTAGTGAAGGAGTGACAATACATTATCATACATACATGAAGACGATGCAGACAGGCTTCTCAACATTCTCGGCGTACAGATGCGATCTGACACTGTACTCGACAGGTTTCATTGTATAAAAATGTACAGTGGCTTTACTAACATACACATTTCATATGTTAACAGCTGCAAGGTGGGAGGCACACCGAGTATTGCACTTCATTAAAATATCAGGCTCAAAACATAACCCCTGTATTCTCAAAATGTAGTATCCACTTTAACATTTGCCTATTTTAGATGCCACCATTATATACATTTGATAAATCATACACTACATCTCAGAAACATAATATTCCTAATAGCCCACTTTCATCAATCCACCATCATGTTTTTTTTCCTTCTGTTAACGCATCATGTAGTTGAAAGTTGAGAATACTGTACAGGAAGGCCAGAAAAGTCAGTATACATACAATAATATATATTTGTACCCATGGTATGCATGTTCACACTATTCCCCACATTGATCCACATTTACTGAGAGCTGGGTTTTATTTCGAGTTTATGGATGCAATGTTTTAACTCGGCGAGCAGGAAGTGCACATCGTCTGTAAGGGTCCTGGTGTCCCGTGAATGTCCGTGATGGCGCATGGCTAGCGGATCACACGGGTGGACAGTCCTCCCTTTTAGCGACAGTGGGACCAGCGACGAACGAGGTGCGGGGGTGGGAGTTCAGAACGTGTGGGCGTTCCGACAGACCCCGCAACCCAGGGCGAATTCCTCCCCGGTAGGGGGATGGACCACATGCAGGGGGCACTCAGTTCCTTCCAGCTGTTTTCCTTTAGGACCTGAATGCAGAGGGAAGGGCGGATTTAAAATTCCCAATCGTGTGTAGCAGCACTTGCTGACTACCAAAATGAGCGAGATCTCTGCGGCTGAATAGTGGAGCAGGCGGTGAGATGCTCTGCTTACCAGCAGGACAGTGGGGTAGCTCCTCCTTGGGGATACTGGTCATCCTTTGAAAGTCATCGTGGCATGCATTGCAGAAGTGTGTGGTCCCGAAGCAGAAGAACACGGCCACGGAGCAACAGTAACGGCATTTATACTCCAGGAAGTCCGTTCCGTGTTTAGAGCACATCTGCACAATGGACGACGACATATTTCATTAAGATTGCATGCTAGTTTTCCTGTGCTACAAATATTTGACTGAGTGACGATATGGGATTACCGTTAGCACAAGACTCCAACACCCATTTTGGACCCCCAACTGACCTGTGCCCGCGAGACATCAGAGCAGCCTCCACAGATAAGCTCTCGGGGGTCATAGTCGTCCCCCTGTCCTGCCTCCGCGTCACAGCGAGCCTCTCCTCCAAAGTAAGCCTGAAAATTTATCTCCGTTAGCCATATTCAAACCGCTACCATATATCCTTTTCAACTTCATTTTGCTAACACACTTAGAGACTGAAATCCTTTGACATCTGTAAATCATATCCTTGACAATACCCATGATTTCAATTCCTGCCCCCCCCTCCCCAAAATAGGGACCAATTCCAGAAGCTTTACAGCCCCTCCCAATTATCCTGCAAGCTAAGTGACCTGCTCAATTCAAGCTGTAAGCACTTCATCTTCATTTATCATCATCTGACATTCTGCATATCCAAGACTGAAAGCTTCCTTAATCAGATTAAAATTTGATTCATTTTAATAGGTATTTTCAAGGTGAAATAGTGGAGTATCCAAGTCATAACAGGCCATATAATACCAGCCTTGCAACAGTGCAGAAGAGCCTAGTGTAGCATGCTTAACAGTTTCTATTGTGTGAGGCAATTCAGATGAAATGCAGCACACAAGGCTCCGTTTCCCTGGCGTGGCACCTGCGTACCTTTTTGCACTTGTAGCACACATAGTAAGCGTATCGGTTCATGGCGAAGCCGGCCGGGTCGCTGTGGAAGCGCGCCCCAGGGGTGGTGATGGCCTCGCTCTTGTGCAGCCCCTCATACTCCAGTCGCATCAGAGCTTTCCTCCTCACGTCCTCGTACAGCTCCTTTATGGGGTCCAGCAAGTCCTTTATGACTGAATGGTTAATCTTGTTCTGGAAGACGTCCAAAAGATAAATCAGATGCACGTAATTAAAGGAAGATATAATAATAATATAGACATTCCCCCCCCCCTTGAGTAGTAAGAACGCCACCCTGTGTAGGATCTGTTCACACATGGGCCCCGACACATGTCAAGGTCACATACCTTGCAGATAGGGCAGGACATGAATCCAAAGGTTATTCTTGGCCCTAGCCAGCGGTTCTCCAGAACCCGCCGTGTGCACTGGAGGTGAAACACGTGAGTGCAGTCCAGCTGAAGATGGAGACACATGAACAAGTCTTTCGATTTGATTCACTATAATTGCTTTTGTTTTTTTGTTTTTTACTATAACATTTAAAAAGTTAGTTGTTTACATGCGACCAAATGAAACCGCAATTAGCCTTCTGAACTGGCCTCATAAACAGGAACCAGATAAACAGCATGCAGCCTGCAGTAAAGACCTGGATGGCAGGGGCGGCCGACAGCGCCTCTGTGAAGCAGATCATGCACATGTCATCGGCGTCCTGCTTTAGGTAGGTGGCGCTCTTGTCACATCCGTGCAGGCAAGGCAGACAGTGCTCTTCGTTCTTCACCCCACCGCAGGGATGTCCGCACGGGTGCGTCCTGCTGCACGCCAGCTTGGCATACTCCTATAGGGGGCACCAGAGAGGAGGTGCTTAGGGTGAGTTTTTCTGTGGCCAATTTAGGGCATAAGACTGTGACAAAACTATATGTTGAAATGGGTGTAATAAACATCCTGCTGCAAGACTATCCCAAACATAAACATCATAATTTCAGTTGTTTAGCAGTCTAGTTAATATAGTACAAATCTATAATCAGGAAAAATTATACTGCAAATATTAAATTTCACACATGTTGTTACAGTGTTGATGCAGACATTAAATATAAGCGACTTTCCCAAGCAGCCTGCAGGGGGCGGAGTGAGACAACACCCTCACCTGGCAGTCGGGATCGGAGCAGACGCTGCCCACTGAGGAGAGCTCTGTGCCGCTCCTGGTGCCACAGAAACGACATGCCTCCGAGCTGCTGGATGCTGGTTTGCCTGGGAGGGGGAGGTGGCAAGAGAAAAACACTCTCAGCCTCTAAGGTGAGGCCCACAAGGCTCATTAAATCCATTCATCTGACCAATGACAAATAAAAAGGCTATATATTAAACTGAATTTATCCTCCAGCTAACTGTGGCTAACTGAGGTGTCATTCAGCTGTAGTCTGATGAATGTCTCTCTGTTCTAAAATTACCGGTGTGTTCCCGAAACTCGACCATAGCTTTCATGGTTTTGGAATCAGCTAGTGCCATCAACCAGAAAAGTTTGGTCCTCCCACAGCCTTCATGAAGGTCCACCTTAATGGCTTCTTCTTCCTCTTTGAACACCTGTAAGCAATCATGTGGAATGCAGACAATGAAATTTGCAGCACTGTTGATGTGACTGATGTATTAAGGGGTAACAGGAGCCCCCACAGAGTGAGAGTCGACGGGGACACGGACCTGCCTCTGGTGCGAGCGCGTGCGGCGGTGCAGGTGCAGGAAGCGGTCGCAGTCCGTGCACAGATTGCCACAAACATTACACAGGATGATGGCGGCGGTCTCTCCGTCGTCATGGTTATCACACATGGGCTGCGGGAGAAGCCAGAGCAGCATGTTAGCGTTCCTATCTCACCATACAATAGTATCGGGACTCATGCTGAACCACAAAAAGAAAATCCAGCTGATGTTTGCATCTGAGGGGACATGGGACATTCTTATTCCACCTCAAGTTGTTTGTCAACTGCTGAGAGAAAAGGTAACTTAGCAACTTACATGTCGGGACACAAGGACTGGATGCTAGAGATTAATTTTTATCTTAATTTCACAAAAAAATTATTTCTATCCAACGGGTCTCACGCCCTGAAATGACGTTGTTCTTATTTCTACAGACGCAGTAGAAGCAACAGCTCCTTAGAGACAACGATCAGGCACAACCCGCAAGCCCACACCTCTCCTCCACGCCCCAGGCTGCCATACCATCTGTTTCTGCTGGCCATCCTTGCCCATCCAGCGGCCAGAAGACAGTCTGTCCACGTGGTCTTGGTCGAGCACGCAGAGAGAGGCTAGGGCCAGCCAAAGCTGTGGGAGGAAAACATCGATCTCTCGAATGCGTGCCTTTGCAGTGAGTCAACAGGCACAATCGCTTAACCCCAATGGCCAAATGTCTGATTTCAAAATCCATCGTGTCAGTGGATTTCGTATCTGAAAAACCCCTTGTGATGGGACCGGTGGGTGCGTCTGACAGTCAATGTCCATCTGGGCCTCGGGGCTCACCCTGGTGGTGGCTATGCAGCGCACTGGAGACCGGTGCTCCTCCTCCATCTTGGTCAGGGCAATGATGGTCTCAGCGATGGCATTCTTAGTCACTCGGGACCAAGCCTCCGACAGGTGGCCCTGAGGCAAAACGTGCGAAAACCGATAAATGCCAATAAACAACAGAGAAAGAACGGCATAGGCTCATGAAGGGCATGACAGTGCATTTTCCCATATCATTTTTCTTACAAATTTTTTTAAATGTTGCAGTTTAAGCATAAGCCCAGTTAAGCCCCATTTACCAACTAATATTCAAACCAAAATGTTTCATGTTTATAATTACCAGTATAGGCTAAAACTCCTTTCCCCTTATACTCATCTTGTGCTTCAACTAGTCTTGCACTATATGTGGCACTTTAAGTACCTTGCTGTTGTTAGAAAACAAATTTCCCCCAGGAGTTGATAAAGTTTCACATCCACATTTAAAGCTGTATACATACACTGAAGCCTTCAAAATTCCATCAGCAGTCCTATTAGAGAAGGACCCTCTCATGCCTTGTTACAGCAAATCTACACCAGAAGCTCGGGACTTACAGCAGCCATGTCTTTGACCAGCTTGATGATGATCTCTGCAATCTGGGGTGGTGTGGAGCCCTTCATCCACCAGTGACTCTCTCCTCGCCTTATGTAGCTGGAGAGAGAAAGGAGGGATAAGCCGAGGCCAGCATGTAGTCATAAGAGGAGACAAAATGAACAAAGCAACATACAAGTGACGTAAATAGCACATTACAAAAAATTCTGGAGTCGAGGCATCAACTAGGCATACGTGCAGCTAGGCTGAGCTTCCAATGAATGCCCAGGTATAAGTGTAAGCAGTATTGGAGCAGGGGCTACAGAACGACTAACGAAGCAAAGACCTAATAAGTCTATTCAATGACCACACAGTACGCTGAGCAAGAACTTTACCATGGAACATTACAAAACATCAGAAACCATAAAAATGTGATGTGTGCATGGTTGGGTAGCAGAATAAAGGCGTTTTTAAGTATACTGCTCCTGCTCTGAAACTGTCCAACCCACTGACCTGGAGTTGAAGATCATGGGCAGAGTGATGGTGGTGACACCCTTGCCGGCACTAGTGCCAGACGCACCGATGATGGTGGTGCCCTTGGCCTTGACCTGGACCGTGAGCGCCTTGGCGATGCAGCCCAGGAACATGTCCACAATGCCGAGTTTGCTCCAGTCCCCTTTCTCTGTAGAGTGGATGATGTCGCTGATGTCGGCGGGGGGCAGGGCCTTCACACCGATGATGCTGGCCAGGCGGGCGGGGATGACCTCGGGGAGAACGCGGCGGAGCAGAGATGTGACCTGCAGGGGGCAGCATAGAGCTCAGTCAATAAACAGCGAGGCAATATATATTTTCACTCAAGCATACCGATGGACAACTGGGGTAATTCTCTAAATGAGTTGTGGCAGTCAGAGGGCACTCATGACTACGGTGCCAGGAAGGCCTACATAAATAGAGTTAATCAGAAGGACACCACTGTGCCTCTATAATCATTAATAAAAAGAGACAATTAACTAACACTTGTAGAAGAAAGGGAGGTACAGTCTAATAGGTAACGGGCTGACGCATATATGCTAGGGCGACTAAGGAGCGACGCTGACCTGTCTCTGGACCCGTGGCGACGCAGTGTGCAGCAGGGAGAAGAGGTCTTGCAGCAGGGTGAGCTGCTGGGCCAGGTACTGGCGGCCCACGTTGGAGCCACTCAGTGCCAGCACCATGGAGAGCAGCTCGAAGCAGTAGGCGTCTGAGGAGGCATCCTCGTCACTGGGCTGTGAGTTGGCGTTCTCCTTACTGGAGATAGCGTGCTCCCACTCTTCACGGACACGCGTGGCTTCCGTGCGGATGGCCTGGACAATGTGGGTGCACACCTACAGACACGCAAGCACGGCTGTATGACCCACAGTGATGATTCATGACTCAAAAAGCCTCAAATAATCTATCAGAAAACTGGTGACTAACAAAATAAGGTAATAATAGGGTTAAAATACTTAGGGTCTTATAAAAACAGAATTCGCTCCACCCAGGTAAAATCATGGGCAAACCTAAGACAGGCACCTGTTTTTAAAGTCCTAAAATGCTTTTTGGTGCATAATATTTACTCAGAACAATTCAGAACAACAAATGTCTGTCAACAACCTCCTCCTCTGGGAGTGTGAGAGAGATAGAAAGCCCACACAAACCTGTTTCTGCAGGTTGGTCAGTTTGCTCCTGCTGAATATGATTCCCACCATGTGCTCCTTCAAGTCTGCATCTGATGGAGCCTGACAACAAAAAAAAAAAAAAAACAGACCGTTCTGAGGCTTGTGGGGGTGACTCATCATCTTTCCCATTATTTTTCTACCAAAACAAACAAACTTGACAATGATTAAATGCCTTTTGGATCTCATTTAAATTCAAGTACAGAATAATTTTACTTAAATGTATTTAAATATTTTTTTCTGTAATTTATGTATAAATATGTATTAATTTCTGTAATACTACCTTTACTCAGTTTTCAGGATATTCCGTTCTTGTTCTTTTTCTATTCTGTACTTTTCAAAATTCGTACCACCTTTAATTGTTTGCACTGTCTGTTTGTCTCTATATATATGTTCATCTTATCACTATAGGCACCAAAAGTCCATCTTAATCTTAGAAATACAGCACAACATCCCCTACAATCAATGAAACTTGTCACTAATGTGAATGCTGTTTGCATTGTTTTTTTTTCGGTATGCACTGAAGCTTGAGCTGTACATTCTGTACACATCACGGAGATTAGAGTGCACTGCACACGTTCCCACCCAGGCCCACCTTGTCCTCTCCCTCTGGAGATGAAAGCAGGTGCTTCTCCTCCTGCTCAGGAGTGGGCTCCGCATCTCCACAGATCAGCTTCCCGAACACCTGTGAGCCCAGACGGACGTCAGTCATATGCAGACCCAGTTATGATGAGGGCAGCCAGGTCTGGGCCAATGGGAGGAAGCCTGAAGTAGCAGTGCCCTGCCCACCTGCGAGGTGATGAGCCGGAAGACGCGCAGGGTCTCTGCCTCGCAATTCCTCTGCTGGGCCACGCTGGCTGAGATCTGCCCGGCAATGGTGACGCTGTCGCCCTCCTTGCAGCCCAGCACACGCACTTGCCGCACCCTCAGCGTGTTCTCAGGGCCCTTCAGCTCCACCTTGATGATGTGGGTGTCCCCGACAGGCAGCTCGCTAGTCACCCAGCCCATGTGACGCGAGTCCAGCTCCATCTGCAGTCACACATCATACCTTTCAGATGCCGGTACTCAGCTTCAATGGTATCTTATGCATAGCTTCATAAGCACTATGCCATTTGAAGTATAAATGATAGCAATGCAGAAAGGTGGAAGCTGATTACTTTCACTAAATACTGCCGTTAACAAAACGTCAAAACTGCATGTTTTATCCAAATCGACTTGGAACTGAAACCGGGACTCTTAGGATTTGATTTATCTCGTGACAAAATATCTTAGCTGAAATATGCTAGGTTTTGAATAAGTACACTATCATTTACCTACACGTACGAGTGCACAGTCGACACACAAGCCATTTTTTCTCAGTTACATTATCAGCATAGTTATCGTGTCTTGCCTTTGGAGGGCAGGATACGTCAACCACAAATGCCCTTTCAGAAATCCAGCACTCTTTTTGAATGTTAACTATGCAGCTAAAAATGTACCGTTCTCCAAATAAAAGGCATCACACAGTTTTGCAAAACATACACACAGAGACGTACTTAACATGGTAACACTACCATAGTACATTAATGGAAACTGAATGAAGGACTAGGACGATTATAGGATAATTATTCAGCCTTCTTCATTCATCGGGACTCGAAAGGTTGGTACCTGTTTAATTCTGCATAGATCTTCAACAGCCTTCCCACACAAGAATGTAACAGATGTGACTTTGTTCTGGAGAAGCAAAGGTCATATTACAGCTTAAAATGATGATGCACCCACATTGACACAGTGATCATTTAACAAAAACACGGCATTAACCCCTGTGTTATTTTTGGGGTTGAAGTGACCCCAGTCCATTTTCAAAATGAGGATAAATTCTATAGAATTTAGAATTTAGAATGGAAGAAGTAAAATACACAAGATGTAAGATGTAAGATTTAATTTACTGACAAAGCCAGGGAACAGGGGTAAACAGACAAAGGGAAACTCACCCCAATGTCACGGGAGTTGTCTATATGGACAGACACATACGAGGCATTGACGCCCTTCACGCAGCTGATAGTGATGCTCTTGGTTTTGTTCTTGTCCTCATCTCCAGATTCCCAGAAGGTCTCTGTGGATCCGTCAGTCAGACTGCCAATCATGGCTGGCCTGCTGGAGGTCTTGATGTCCACCACACTGGTCAGGTCCTTCAGGCAGGTGACCACACACGGCTCCTAAAAGCATGGAGATCTTTTCAGTGCCCCCCGCTAAGCGATTCCATCCACCTTCCTAATGCAATTCAATCATTTCTGTTACACCAGCCCTACTACAAATAGCTAGAATACTGCCCAGTGTAGATGAGGGCATGAAGGAACCATGAGAGACCCAGCGAAACTAAGAGAACCTGTATCTTTTGTGTTAAAACACAAAAATGTATGCAAAAAAAATCTAGATGATGATCTAGAATAAACTGCAAGTATGCTTCAGCAACCAAAGACTGTTAGCTGTCATATCAAAAACAAATCTGACCCATGGAACTGCAGCATGAGCACTCAGCTTTTAAGCAAGAAATCTGTGGAAGCATTTTGAAATTTCACACCATTACAGAGGTCCCATCTTTTGCTATACAGTAGGGCAATCATAAAATTTGAAAGTAATCATTCACCGCATCATTTAATATCGACATTCACTCAAGGGAATTAATGACCTGTGAAACTTGTTTGACAGTTTTACTATGCACTTTCACAGTACAACCATGAATTTTTACAATGGATTGACACACTTTTCATTGTTCTTCTGTTAAATCGACAGTGGAACTGTAAACTTCAGCGTCATTATTATTTAACAGCAGAAGAGGGGCCCATGAACCTCAAAGTAAAACAAGAGTTCACAGTTCCACTATGAAACATTCAAACGCTCAACCTTATAGTAGAAGTATGAATAATTCTGGCTTAACTGTAACTTCACAGATTTACTATGAACGTTCACGGTGCATTTTCTCCTGGGTTTGCACCTGAAAGTGCCTTAAGAAAACATGTTTAGGTTAATGGCCTTTGAGCATGGTTCAGAATGGCCCTGGCTGAATGTACCGTTGTACTTGCATTCAGAAGAAAAGAGCAAATGACAGGAATGATGGCGACGTCACACACTCACCTGATTGATGGCTTCATACCCAGACTGCACGCTAATATTGAAGCTCTCCTCGCTGTCCCCATCATCAGACTTGGACAGGATGTTGTTGATATGGTGAAAGACATTGCTCTGGTGCAGGAACTGATGGTCGGACTGCTTAAACTTGAGGCTCCAGCATCTGAAATGAAAGGGAACCCCAGTGAAGACCAAGCAACAGACAGAACAGTAATCAGATTACTGAAGGTCTGCATCTACCAGGTAGGGTCCTGCTCTTGTGCGCAATCAGGCCCTAAGGCTGATTACTATGCATTATTTTGCATCCCTCAACATTCATTAGAGTGCTATTTCTAGGTTATGGTATTACAGAGTAAACAGTGTAATCAGTGAGAAGCATAAGCCTCCGAGATGGAGAAGCACTTCTGTAGCTACAAGAAAGCTATAAATACATGTAATTGTAGGTAGGCACATATATACAGTACAAGACGGTACCTAAGTGCCATCTGCTGTAAGGAACTTCCACCGGGCAATGACATCATGAGATCTGAGATGGTCTGAAGGAGACGGTGGAAGGTGTGGGGGAGGGGGTGGGCTGCCTCCCCAGCAATCACAATGTCTGAGAGCGGATGCTCACACACCCCAAGGTCCCTTTCCTGCAGAAACAGAGGAGACAGAACATCATTACTGAAATAAGCTATAGCCCCACAGCCATATTGGGCCTAAGTAGCATGTTCCATGTATACTGTTCCACAGTCTGACATCACCTGTTCTATTTGTTCTCTATTTCCTTTGTTCTCTTCGTCCTCCTCTTCTTCTGGCTCACTCGGAGAGGGAGTCAGGGATGCCACAAAGTGCCACAGGATGTCGTGCAGAGCAGTTGTCTGGATCACGTTGCACAGCAGCCAATTAAACGCCTAAGGAGATGTGAACTAGTTCAGACACGGACCACAAAGCGGCAGATGTTACTGATTACAATACGGTCAGTGTTTCGCTGCTAGTCCCTGTGCCTTATTTTTGGCACAATGGCCACATGCATCACTGCAGAAGAGCATGATGGAAATAAACGGACCTCCATGGCGAAGACCCTGCAGGCCGACTTGCGCAGCGCGTGCCGCATCGCCAGGTCCAGGCCCTCTAGGTCGTGGTGCTGGATGACAAAGGCCAGTACAGGCCACTGGGAGTTACGTTCGCCCTTGCTGAGCGAACTGTGGGCGGAGATGAGTCGCGAGAGCTCGGGGGAGGGGTGTCGGAGCAGAGAGGAGCCCAGCTCTGGTGTGAGAGAGGCACAGGTGTTACACAAGACTCACTATCTGCCCGCTTACATACAGTCATCAGGAAAGTGAATGCACTGAAAATTTTTCTCATGAACAAAAAGGCAAAATGGATGCTTTTATGGAGGTCTTTCTGCTGCAAACTTTCAAACAAAATATTGTCATTCATGCTTGACGATGAATCTCGCTTAATCTATTTTCAGGCACAGCCTGTCAAAATGAGCTCACCGGCATCGCCACTGTGTACCCGCCTCCTGGGCACAGCTTTCACACGCGCGGGGGACGCCGAATGCTGTTTGTCATACTCAGAAGCCACTACAGAGTAGGACCTCTGGAATACGGTGCGCTTGGCTGTGTCGCTGTCCGTGATAGGGCTGGTTTCCAGACTGGGGGGTGGGGCATATACTGGTCAATCACATGGGTCCACAAGACACCAACACGGTTCCACATTTATAGGTCTGCCACAATGTATACCAGGGGTGGGCAATCTTACCCAGAAAAGGCCATTGGGTATACAAGTTTTCAGTGCACCTCCCTAATTAGATTACTAATTAGAGGACTGATTGGCTGAAGAGTCCTCACACCGGGGTTTGAACAGCTGACCTAAAGGTTATCCCAAAAATCTGCATACACAGTGGACCCTTTGTGGGTAAGATTGACCTCCCCTGGTATATACTGTCATGGTTGATACACCACAGCACAACAACGAAGTGTGCCCTCTGCATTTAACCCCTATGTGACAGTCTACATAGTCAAACCTGGTTATGACAAGCAAGAATGATATTCAGCCCACTGCGTCTGACAGAGTAATACCTGGGGGGCATGGACTTCATGTTACTCTCCGGCTCCTCGAACACATTAGGACAGGCATCGGGGGTGACTGAGATGTACGGCGCGGGGACCGACGTGGACCGCAGGTACCGCATCTCGTCCTGGAAGAGGTTGTCATCCTGGTACACTCCAAAGGTCTCTGTGTGATGCCTGTTTGGGAGGTACAAAACTGAAAGCGGGCATTGGGCAGGAGGGAGCTATCAATGGACATATGAACAGGCATACTAGCAGCACACGGAGTAACATAAGCCAATGAGCTGCAGATCTCATACGGATCCTCAGCCAGTTGCTGCAAGAACGCGATTTACACAGCAGAGACGTGGCCTGGAGCAGATCATAGAACAGATCATGAACTACATATGGTCCAAACGAGGCTGAAAAGGAACGAGGCTGTCCAACTTCCAAGCCTCAACCTTCAACTGAAGCACAATGATCAGGCGGAATCTTATTCTGGGTATTTTATGAGACGAAGCAGGGCACAATAGAATAACAGTACTTGGAAAAATTGAAGATAATAGCAGACGACCAGAAACAAAATGGACAAAATTATCATAACATGCCACTGGGAGGCTGAAAGACCTAGGCGGAAGATTCGAAAGATGTGCTCTCTAAAAAGCTGTCAGGAATCAACACTGACTTGTCACTTAATAATAAACATTTCGACTGGATTACACAGTAAAGCGCGACACAATTTAAAATGTGTACTTCGGATTCTTAAAAAATACTTGTATTCATATCTTACACAGCTCATTTTTAACATATCCTGATAAAATTCAGGATAATTGTACAGCGTATTCTTTGTGTAATAATGATTCAAATCAGGATGTCAGGCACTATGCTACTAAGGTTAGCCAGGGCACAGAAACAGCAGCCTGCGTACCGTGCCAGCATCTGTAGGTACAGGCAGCCCATCTTGCCAGGCAGGTCGTCAGACACGCCCTCCTTGAGACTGGGCAGGTGAGCGTGGAAGGGCTTTGCTGGGTGATGGCACAGTAAGCTGGGCTCGGCGGCGCTGCTCAGGGACAGCAGGAACAGGGCGTTGGCCCGGATCACCTGGTGCGCCTCCATGGTGGGCAGTGCCCTGGGGATCCTCACCTGCAGTGGCTTCTTCCTGGACTGCTTCACCTTGAGGACGGGCCCACAAGTCATTACAAAGTGCACCACAGGCGATGTGTGTAGGGCGTAGAACTCGACAAAACACTGCCAGGTAGATAGCTAAATTACAGCTCTGTTCAGTGTAATGAATAAAGCATTTCTATCATCAAGCATGACATTTCCCAAACACAAGCTGCTGTTACGTACATTCTAAATTTTTTATTCATTGTAATCCTGTTCTAATCACTGTGGACTAAATACTGAGGTCTCATAACAGTATATGTGGGTCATTATCCCAAAAACACACAAGCTCCTTTGTGAATCCGGTCGTCAGAGCATTTGATATATAATTATCCCACTGTGCGATTCTCCCCCATCAACATTTACCTGATGCTTTTATCCAAGGTGGGAACGGGATACAATTACAATTTGTGTGTCCCCTGGGATTCCAGGATCCTGAGGCGTTTCGTCACGTGGTGGGTGCGTCAACACGCTATACCAGTGCAGCCTCCCCAACCTGACCTGATCTGACCTGACCTGGGATTCAAACCCTTGACCTTTGGGTTATTAGTGCAAGGCTCTACTTGTTGAGTTATTGGAGGAGATAACCTACCATCAATTATAAACACACACCTTTATCGGTTTCTCCTTACTGCTGCCCATTTTTTCATACAAACCACACCAACAAACATACTAAAGTCTAATAGTGATTCAGTGACCGTTCTCAGCGATGACTGACCTTTTCCCTAGCAGCCGTCAGCTTCTCCCTCAGGTACTTTTCTCTGCATCTGTCGCAGACCAGATACCATGTGCTTCCCCCAATCCCTCCATCTCCACAGTTACCTGCCCAGCCCCCACAGAAGTGCCCAATGCTGTTATATCCTTGGCCCCCGGCATAGCGACCACAGCCTGACAGAGGAAACACAAAAACAGATATTCAGCAGGCCCTCTCAGCACTCTAAAGGAGCATTAAGGTCTTCACAAGGAACAGGAAGCACAGCCAATTTGTTTTACCTGGGTGGGCCTGCCTCATGTGGTAGGTGACCGGGTAGGGATGCGATTCTCCGCACAGCTCACAGATGGTGTCCTTCTCCGGACCTCCCATGGCAAACTGGGCCATCTCCCCAAAAAGGTTTCCCCTGGGCCGCATCTCAGCCCGCTCCTTCTTCTTCTTCTCCTTTTTGGCCTTCTTGTTGTCCTTCTCGCTTTCCTTCCTCTTCAAAATGGCACTGGACCCCGGGCTGGGGAAAATCATATTCTGGGTGGCCGCCTTGATGGTGGCCATGGAGATGTCTTCCCAGAAGGCGACCAGGTGCTGGAGTGTGAGTGGCAGGATGGACTTGCTCTTCATGCTGGAGTTGCTGGTCACCTCGTAGGCCACAGGTTCCATCTTACCATCCTCACACCTCTCTGGGAGGGGTGGCTCCTTGAGCATGGAGAGCACCTTGTTCTTGTTGATACTGCCCATCTTGGAGATGTCAGGGCCGTGCGGTGAGATGTTGAACATGTTGAGGGCAGAGGAGATCTCCAAAGAGTGCCGGTTCTTGACTTTGCTCTCCTTCTCATCCGTAGACTGCTGAGAGTTGAGGGAGCTGCGGATGGGAGCGTGCTCCTTGGTCAGCTCTGGGTTGAACTTCAGAAACGAGGAGCAAGCCATTGCATCGTGAACAATTCCCTCGTGCCATAAGAAGGCCGCAAAGACGGCACGGGCGCACTCTGCCACAGACGGTGACATGGCTTGCTTGGTGGGCTCTGCCATTCGCACAGTCTCTCCTTTGAAGAGCGGTCCCGACTTCTCCTTTTTGAGCCTAACATGCCGGCCGGAGGACTTGCGACTGACTTTGGGCGACGAGCGGGTCTCCAGCTCCTCCTTGACAGGAGCCTTCCCGATGCTGAAGTGGACTTTGGAAGAGCCCTCATCACTGCCAAGCAGCTCACAGTTCTCCCCAACACCTTCTTCATTGTTGGACTGCCGGGCACTGGACGTACAGACTTCAACGACTTCTTTGTGGAGGTTCTCCTGCACCACATGGGGCGAAGGTGCACGGTTCTCTGCATTGTCTTTGGGCGGGATTTTTGGTTTGGGTGAAGTGGAGCGGCCTCGTGTGGGATCTACCAAGGCCACCTTCTTCTTCCGCAGCGCGTCAGGATCTAGGGTGTACGAGTCAGACTTGGATCTCTCACGAGGAGGATCAAGATGGACCTTTGAAGATGGGCTCAGTTTCTGAGGTAGGTTCTTTTCATGAAAGGAAGCGGGGCAGGGCGAGCAGGTGCCTGATGGGCTGGACCTGCCACCAGAGACGCCCTTCTGTTTGGGAGACGAGGACCGAGAACCTGGAGTGGGAGACTCCGCCCTAAGGTCAGACGTCCTTCCATCACCCTTGAGAGCTTGCAGAGTGTTGTGGTTGGGAGAATGGGAGCGGCTGTGGGAATCGGACCTCAGCTTGGCGGTTTCAGACTTCAGGATCAGGGCCTCGCTAGCAGATATGCTTTCATTGCTCTTGATCTTGCCCTGATCGTAAGCTCGGCTTCCACGGGTCTCGGACTTCGAGGGCCGGTTCTCTTGCCGTTGCTTGCCTACCGGGGACATGGAGCGAGCCGTTCCCCTCTCGCCTGCATGTGAAACACACCAAAATTAAGCCTGACGCCACAGTGAGAAACAAAGAATACGGAACCAATTCCTGTATGTTGCTTTAGTTCATGATGGAAGAGAAAAATAAACCAAATGAACGCCAAAGTAAAACGGAATAAAGTTCCAGATCTCAAACAAAGAAGCATATTTCCTCAAGCACTATGGAATCTTGGAACAGCACCAGTATTATAACCAGAGAAAGCAAACACATGGTTCACTTTACTACCTCAGCCTTTATAAAATCTTTTTTTTTTTTTATATAAAAACCCTTTTATTTTCATTCATTTCTGAACAAAGACCGATCCAAAGAGACTTAATAGCCCTTACATAACTGGCGAACAAAACAAATTTCAGAGCATCAAAAAATTAATTATCGGTCCCTATAATAAAGTCTATATGGGTTATAAAATAAAAAATATATTTAATCCAGCATGTACAAAATCATCTCATTTCTCCTCAGTTTCATTTTTGTAGATGAGTTATCATATTTAAAATCGAACAGACAGTGGTGACAAAATAATACCACATGCACTTGGCTATAGAGACAGACTTGACAGGTCTCAAGGGCTTCCGGATGGCACCTGGGGATGGGTAAGGGGATAGGAATACTCTGCAGAATGGCAGGAGACAGGGGCTGCTGGTTGGAACACGTCCCGCCCGAAGGAGCACGTTTACCCACCCTTGTGCCTGACAGCGAGAGATGACAGAGCGGTGCTGAGCCCCCCCGTGCCGCTTTTGTGCACACGCTCACGTGAAGCAAGGCTGCATGATGAAGCATCTACAGCAGGAGACAGTGGCAAATAAGCAAAAGAGGCTGAAAGGAGGGAGCCTATCAGAGAGGGGATGGGACACTGAGCGGAGGGGAGGGGGGAATGAAGAGGGCAGTCATCCGCTCGAGGAATGACATTCAGCCTTTGTGCCTCTACGAAGTCTGCTGAAGGCAGAAATGGAAATTCCGATGCAGATCCACATCATGGCTGAAGGGCTCTGACTTTCTATTCAGAATCTGACATCCCATCAGGCTGCCAATTGTATGGGTCAGATATTACCATAGAAAGTCCTTTGATGTTTCCTTCTCTCTCTCTCTCTCTCTCTCTCTCTCTCTCAATGCATATGATTTGTTATATCGATCTATGAAATTTCGGGTGATGAATTAGTTTACGAAGTAAGGATAAAAGGTGAGTGCGGTTTTTTGGGGAGAAAAAAAAGCATTCCAATTGATTTTGAGAACCAAAGAGTGTTACTTAATCTCTAAGAATACAGGACTAGAATTAGAAGATAAATGGGTTTTGTGGCAACTGCAAAACAAAAATGGGAGGAGATGAAATCAAAAGGGTGGACATGAGAGGGAGGTAGGCTTTCAGATGGCGGTGACATGGAATGGCGATGCAGAAAAGGCAGCACATTGGACCACGTAGAATGGAGCCGGGTGAACAGCAGAAAAGCAATAGGATGTTGTAGTGGAAATTACAACAGCAAACAAACAGGACACACCCACACCCCTGCACATACAAAGCACGCAAGCCAGCAGGCACAGACAAAAGGCAGGCAGACTTACTCGGAAGCTGTGGTTGAGGCTGCTGGGGAAAGGACTGTCCAAACACAAATGGGCTGTGGACAAGGGAACAGGGAGGTTGGGCAGCTTGCTCAAATACGGAGGGAGTTAGGAGGAAAGGCCCAGACTGAATGGAATTCAGTACAGCACTCAACCGGTCACCTGCAAATGTGAAGGGAGACAAGGGGACAACTGCAGGTTTTATTATCCCATGAGTAACCATGCACAAGGCAGAACACTCACCTCCCCATCGGTCATATTTACTAGTGATACAGGAGGGTGCGTAATGCAGGCTGGCAATGACTTAATGATGGATGGGGGGGGGTCTCACTATTAGTGCTGATGGGTTTGATCATGGGTCAGCAGATCAATGAAAAAAAGGTTGCATGGTTTGTGGGATGTCGCATGGGAGTTGTCATCTTGAAAATGACATGATATAATTTCAACTTGTACTTCTAGACCTATTAATGTCATCGTCTGGGTTTTTTTTCCAGGAAACTGGTAGAACCTTTGATTCATGTTTTGGGTTCTTGGGGACCAAAAGAGGGTACCCTCCTGGCACGGTCACCATTTTTTCTCTGGTTTATTCACGTTAGTTGGTTTTTTTTTATGTTTTAAATGTGTAATTTAGAAGTCTGCATTCCAGCAGGACTCTCGTGGGACCTGCAGGACCCACGGGACCCACAGAAACAGAGAGCGGCACGAGACAAGTTTTCATTTTTGAATGCGGGAGAGGGCCGGAAATGACTGATGTGTCTGGGGGAGCAAGATAATAGAAATGACCTGCGCAAAAAGAATTTGAATAAATATTGCTCAAATATGTTTTTTGTTATTTTTGTTATCAAACTTATTCATGATTGTGAATGAACAGTAAATTATGTTAAAAATTTCACAGAATAAAATAAAAATAGTCCAGCCTATCCTGGAACTTCCGGAAGGGCAATAACATTTTGAAAGTCCCTCATCACTCACTTCCAGTTAACGATGGCCGAGCCAGCACGAAAACACCTAAGGATACAAGTAGCTGCTTAAGAAAAGGTTAATATAAAAACGTCAAACTAAGGAAAGGGATATAAGATTTGACAGTCCTTTTCCATTGTAAGTGACAACAAAGGGAACCACTTGCCTTTGGCCATTGTGACAAATGCAACAAAGTGCTATCATACACTGCGAACAAGTCTGGCACTTCAGGGCTATAACGCCCCATGTGTTTAGTTTCAAAAGGCCAGACTACACTGACATTCACTGCAAGTGCAAACAAACCAAACGTGACCACTGCACTAAAAATGAAATGTGCGGATTTTGTTTGTACAGACATACGACATGTTTCGTCTGCAACGTTTGCGATAACATGCATATGACTAGTCTAGTATTATGTGAAAAACATAGCCTATTTTAACTGTTAAAACGCTGAATTTAGTCTTTTGGTCGAGGCTACAGGTTTGTCTTTATTCTCAAACTGAACAGAAGCATAGTCAAACGAAAGGTATTTTTTCCTTTGTGGTCAAGAACAAGACAAAAGATGACGAGCTTCTGTGTTAACGGGACAGAATTTTGCAAGTGTATGTGGGAGCTGGATTTAAAATTATTTCCCACACAGACCTCTAGTGCATAGCACATTCACACCACAAAATTTTTTCCTGATAATATTTATACTTCAGGGTGATTCTGAAATTTAATGTAACTGATTCAGGATAAAATAAAGTGTGACTGAAGGCAAGGTTGTCCAACAGCTGCGAGCAGGCCTGGGCAGAGATTAAAAGTGTGATGAAACGCCATTAGGCTGGTGGTGTGGTGCTCCCATGCACCCAGAGGAGTCACCACTCCAAAGCAAGCTCAGACCAAGACACTCAGCAATGCATCAAACATCACAGCAGACAAGCACGACAAGAAAAAAAAACAAAAAAACAAAGGGCATGCAAAACCCAACCCCAAACAAGCATGTTAACAAAGGGAATGATGTATTCTGTGGCTTAAAACGGCCTTCATAATGCACTTCTTTGTTTACCTCTGTATCATTACAGGCATTTGCATAACTTAAATGGAAATGTACTACTCAGCAACAGATCTACTTCCTTAATGTAGTTACTGTTAGAGTTCTTCTCACTTTGCTTAAACATCAAAATCCATCTGAATGTATTCAGACTGATAGTAAAGCCTACCTTTGACAACCAAAAAAAAACAAGAGATTAAAGCTCCAACACCGGGAGTAAGAGACCATCACGTCACAGGACAGGCCTATTCATAGGTGCATTCACTCAAAATCACCTTAGCAGGGAAGCAGATTCTATGACCATGAGAGTCAGACCTTCAACCGTCTGATGAACATGGAAAACTACATAAACAATAAAACAATATATTGACCTAAATCTATTCTCCACATGAGGCGTCATAGAGCATGATGTTAGAGAGGTAGCTAAGAAATCATATCTAATGTATGAGAACTATTCAAAACCAACTGACGACGCCTTTGCATTCAACAGTGTGAAACAGACATGGGGATTAAATTAATCCACATAACTAGACAAAGCCTGAGTCACTGCTAAAACTCCACCACACATCAAAGTACAGAAAATCTGTATTAACTTCTGGTGGCATCTTAGTGCTAACAAGATCACCATATATTCCTGGGATACTTCAGCCGCAAAAAACAGGGGAGCAAAACAAAAGTGATCCTTTTCACTCAGAAATCCTTAAATATTTGGCCAGAGGAGACACGTGCATGGGCTATTCTCACCTTTACTGCTGGAAATCCCATAGTCGAAGCCCTGCGCACCAGCGTTTCCCGCGGCACGACTGAAGGCCTGCACTGAGAACGGGCTCGGTGGGGGCGTCTGTGGCCCATGTTCCACAGCTGCTTGCTCTGTTCGGGAAGAGAAGCCCCTTTATTCCAGCCAATGTCATACTATGGGACAGGTGTGTGTGTAATTCTTACCCACATGACCGCTGTTAATAAAAAAAAAAAAAATCTACAGTTTAATGCTGCTAAAATAACACCTGACTGCATCGTTTACTTCAAGCAACCCCCTGAACCAGCTTGTGGAAAAGACTGCAGATCTTACACCAGCAATAATACCGCACAATAAAAAAATTAATTCATCATAAGAAAATGATACAGTCAGAAAGACATGCAGATGGTTTGCTATTGTCTGCCAATATAAGGAGCCATATTTCATATTGCTTCTGCTTATACCACCATTCTTCAGTAGTTTTTTTTTTGTTTTGTTTATATTTTCCTATTCGCTTATATCATTATATTATTTGCTTGTGTTCTTTTACTACCGGTGTTATTTGTTTCTCTTTATCTCATTGTTTTGCTGCTATATCCACAACATTTGGTATTGGAAATTGGCAATTTTTACTAGCTTATATTTTTACAACTTTTGACCATTTCATTCTCTTATAATTAATATATGCTACTTGTTTATAAAGCTTTTATTTACATTTGGTAGATTTATTCCATCTTTGTACAATTTCACTGGCCTGTATGTGAGTTGCTTTTGTCTTTGGCTTGATTTTAATCCCATATGTGAAGCGCTCTGAGCTGTCCTCCATGCATGAAAAGTGATATATATATATATATATATATATATAAAAATAAAGATTATTTATTGTTGTTGTTGTTGTTGTTGTTGTTGTTTGATGCTGATACTCACCTTCCTCATGCCGCAGATACTGGTTGCCGCCTCGGTCGCGAGACAGAGACCAGGCCTCCCCTTCATCACTCTCACAGAACTCCACCACACTGCTCTTATCCAGTTGCACCCACGTCCCGTCAGCGTTGGTCACCTGCAGCACAACCAAGGCTGCTTATTTACCACCCAAGCATTCCTCAAAGGGATTAAGGAATGCTAACCTTCATCACTACAATATTGCTATACAAAAGCAAGGGCTAAATTTAGCAGTTTGGGGTGCTGTTTCCTGCCTTATTACAAATGAGAGGGGAAAATATCATAAAAGTGCGTTACATTAAAAAGATACAGAAATCCTGGTTTAAGCAAGGTCAATCAGGAAATAGTCATGAGTTCAAAAACACAGGTATTTTATTCTGTATAGGTTTCATAAGCATTAGAATAGGAATCACTTCTGGTGACATTTCTAAAGGCGATGCAATATGTTTTCCTTAAAATAGAAAAGATAATGTCTAAGTTTTTAGGTGGAATTCCCATTTAAGATGATATGGGTAATCATGAACAACAGCTGTCAAACAGCCCAATTTCTATAAGATATTTGCAAATAGATGATTAAAAACTATGAACACAAAGAAATTCAAGTTTGCTTTGTGAACAGTAGCACTGACTGAAGATAAAGTTCCCCTTGGCTTCTCTGAAAAGGGATCAGTTTGCACTGTGCTGGTGCTGTCATTGCAGATACAGTCATTGTGACCACGGACATTCCAGAACAGCATGACACACTGCATCCTCTCAAGAAAGCTCAAGTCGCAAGAGCTAATTTTAACGCTACCGGGTTAAAACCACTGGCAGTGTTAAAAAGCAATTCAGAAGCTGGAAGAATTAGTTTAAGCATGGCTCTAGCATTTCAGTATCTTAATCTAGATCACAGGGACCCATCATGTAAATCTGGCCCTTTTTACTGGGCTTGATTATTGATTAAATATCAAAATTTCTGATATTTTTACCATTTCAGTCCAGATTGCTATGGAGGTGAGCTTTCACTGATAATATTCTTGCCAAGTACAACTTTATTGGTTAATTAACAATTAACACTTTCAAATTTTGAAGATTTCAGTTTCTACATACGGTACTATGAGTCACTTCAACAAAACAGAGGAAATGCTGTAGCCATAGGAGGTGGTTAGAGAGACAAAAACAGAAAAGCCAAACCCAAGAGATAGACCCCTGAATTACAGACACTCCCGCCAGAGGTAAAGTGTAAAAGTTAAGAAATCAGTGTTACTGGATCTTAACACGAAAGTCTGTCAGCCATGGAATGATTAATTATTACAGCCACAAGAACATACTGTGGGGTGCATACCTCGCCTAGAGCCTTGACTTTGTTTCCCAGAACTAACATTCCAATGGGGATACCCCTAAGGTTTGGGCAGCTTCTGATGTTGTGGCCCGACGGACCAGTCTTCACTACCTTATAAATGCCCGGTCCACCACCCCGGCCCACCCTGTCATGCCCACGCATGGGGGCCTCATGGGCGGGGTGGCCACTGACTTCCTTAAAATACTCATCCAAGTGCGTTCTGCCCTCCTGTAAGAGCCAAAGGACACGGGGTTAGTCTCTCGACGCGGGCTAGGCCAGGTCCCCAGATCTGATACAAACCTCAGGCTTAGCATTCAAACCTTACAAAATGCTAGGCATAAACATTATCAGCCAGAAGAGCATTACTCCTGCTCTAAACCTAACATCAATAGGACATGGCCCACCACTTAATTTAGGACTGATTTGGGATTCAAAATGCCTGGTACATTTATGAAATTCGATGAAGGCCAACACAGCGGTGAGCAAATTTTGGGCACTCCTGATGAAAGTGTAGACCCAATCTCCACCTGGTTAAACATAACATCTTTGAGAAAAAATTAACAAATAATTAGCATTCACTCTCTCATATTTCCCACTAGTTGAAAAGCATAGTACACTTGCAAAAGACACATGCACCTTTCGAGGCAGTAACACCTTCTTTGGCAGATTCTCATTTCTCTTAGCAGTTAGGCATCTTTCCATGCTATCATTTGGAATGTTTCCATACTGTTTCCTGGCAAATCGAGCTATTGTTCGAAATATTGTTACGATTCACTATAAGAGACCAACACATTTTTAACCATTTTCTGGTAATTCCTAAACCTTCCTATTTCTTTTCTGTAAGCATTTCATAATTGATTTAGTGACGCGTCGGCGATGATTTAGCAAAATGTCTTATTTAACTAAGATATATAAGGTTTGCTCACTTACACGTCCTTTAAAACATTTTGACCAGGGGTGCCCAAAGCTTTGCAAATAACTGTTCTTATATAAATTGAACTGTCCTCTATTACACTAACCAAGAAGTTTTTGGCTACACTTGTACGCCATTAATAATTGTTATAGATACAGATGCCATAAGAACAGAAACCTGAAAACTTTGACAAAATAATGGACTACAAATGGCAATTTAAGAAAACCCAATGAACATATGGTTAGCAGTGAGTACTATAAAGATTATATGCTGTATGCTAAATTGACCAATGACAATGTCTTTGTTTAGTTTCATTAGTTCATTTCCAAAATGATTTTTATGTCTGATTCTGTCAAGTGTTCCACCTACATATTCATGCGGTTCTTCACAGTGAGAAATACAGCTACACAGAGCAGCAAAAAACGAAAGACAGGAGAAAGCAAGTACAGATGGAATGTCTTAATATGAAAAGGGAAGCCCATATCCAAGCAGGTTCAGTAAAACGTAGCACATGGGACTGACTTAGCAGACAGGTTCTCTTGTAAACCCTCCATCATTCATAAAGTACACAGAAAATGGAATTTACAGATATTTTTCCCTTTTTATAGCTATAAATAATGTATTGCTTAGCTGATCATTTTAAACAAAGGTACAGACAAGTCTCCTGCTTTTCGTTATTTATAAGGCTTGTTCTGGATTGTTTTGTACTGATAATTTAAGTAAAGCTTACAAAGGTTACAATAGCAATTCTTTACTATTCTAAACATGCAACCTATTTTCAGCATCAATATCGTTTCAGTGCAAAACGGAACTTTTAAGGCACTGCAATTAAACGCAGATGCGGTTCATAAAAAGAAACTATAAAACCTGTCACGAAAGAACTGTAACAAAAAAAACCATGAATGTCCCTCTTGCTGAGATCTCCCATGCCGAAACAGCCAACATCCTTAACTTACTCACTACGCTTAAGGATGTACTGAGAAAAATATTAGAAAGGAATTCATGAAGCGAATGCTTATTAGTTTGGAAAATCTTCCTTTAAGTTAAGCGGCAGCATTATGACGTGTGGGGTGTGGACTACAGGGAATAAGAGCCAAAAAGTCACATAGCACCCAGGTTCCAAAATGCCCTCTGCTTGCCAGATAGCAAAGTGGTTTACAATTAATAAAAAAAAAAATTAAGAAGTCACAGCCAGGCATTAAAGCAAAGACAAAGTAAAGCAAAGAACAGTTACTGGAGGGAAAAAGAACATTAATTAAAGGTTAATGTGATTTAAGATTAGTGGTACTGAAAGTAGGTTACACTGAGGTATTAAAAATATATATATTTTTAATCATATTATGATTTTTATAATGTGATGTTGTCACTGAAAGCAGTAAGAAGAGCAACATTCCAGAGAGGATGTCGTGCGTCATGCTGCTAGAACAAATGTCCGACACCGCCACTTCCCCTGGATGCACCCTGGCGTGTGCGAGGCTGAGATGCATCGCTCAAGGAGAGCAACTGTGTCATGGCAGAGATTGAGGACCGCCCAAAGGGTTCAAGGGCAATGCTTTCTTATGTATGCTATGGTTTTATTTTGCCAACTAATGTTTCTGATCTGTTGGCAAAATCCCTAATATTTTATGTCACATACTGGTCCCATAGAGCTGCATTTCTCAACCCGGTCCTCAGGGACCCCCCAAATGGTCCACGTTTTTTCTCCCTCCCAGCTCCCTGCCAGACGGCCCACATTCTTGCTCCCTACCAAGAGCTGAGAGAGAGAAAAAACCTGGACTGTCTGGGGGTCTCAAAGGACCAGTTTGAGAAACAATGCTTTAGAGGACAAAAAAGCATTTTGCTGATATGCTGAGGTCCATGAAGAAAAAAAAAATTAAAAATCACTGAGGACAGAGAAAAGCTCAGGATAAGGCAAGTCATGGCAGCACGTTGGTATTTGATTCCTCTACAGAGCAGCTTACATTTAGACTCCAAAGCTTTGAGATATTTCTAGACTCAAACATTAAATCCTATTGGAAACAATTTTCTTGTTTCAAGGAAGCAGTTACGCTGGTGCTGAAGATTGCACAATGACATGGCTTTTCTCCTCAGGACTGACGCAGTATTGTATAACTTCAAGTGTGGGCGTTTGAGTGAAAAATAAAAAAAATACAGTGTGGGGAAATCAAAACAAGGTGTAAAGGTCTTCCCCGGATATATAGCATTGTGGGGGGGGGGGGTCATCTTTCCCCATTAGCAGCATTGGGGGGGCCCCTTCCGTTCTTGAGCCCTTTACTTACGTCATCAGGGACCAGGAGGTTCCTGCACAGGTGCTGGTTATACGAGAGGCACCATGCCTCAGTGTACCCATTCATGTTGGGAACGTACTTCTTTACAGTCTCATCGTTCAGCCTGAGCCACACCCCATCATCATTGCGGATCTACAGGAGGAAAACAAGCGAGAGTGCACCCACCCCCCTGCCGTTACTCCACGAGCTGGCCCATTCGACAGACCCCAAGGCTGCAGGTGAGGTGGAGCCAGGTACGCAGTACCAGGAAACGTCGAGAGCACGTAAGCCCATGGCAGGGTATAGCCGTTAAGCCATGCTCAGTAGTGGTGGCGGTGTGATAACTTGACCACATATATTGAACAGTAGAGGGAAGAGTGGAAGTGCGAGATGGGGGGTGGGGGGGTGATGTTACTGGTACTGACAATACCAAATGTCAGTCTGTAGGGGGGGCCCACGTCCCGTTTCTGCACACTACGTCCTATAGACATACTGCGTCTACAGTAGAGATGCAGGAGCTGGCAGAAAGTCATTGTATAGCAGCAGAAACCAAACAAGACATTCAAGCTGTGCAGAAAGGAAGTAGTGGAAGGATGTGACCTTTAGTAATAATCAGCATGCAGAGCTACATCTCAGCCTGTACTGGTTTTTTTGACCGCTCCTGGGACCACCAATGCAGTACGCTAGCACCCAGCCCCATTGTACTGCAGCCTCGGTTTCTTTCACAGGTACGAATCGAAACAAAACAACCAAAAGAAAGCGTGCAAAAAAAAAAAAAAAAAAAAAAACAAAAAAGCTATAGAAACTACTTCTACGCGCACAGTTACTGGAATCTACAGTGATGTTAGAGCATTTGCTGATTAACATGGAAAGGAAAGCAAGCTCCCCTGTCTCTAGGGCAGTTTACCTCGTCAATGAAAGTGATGGTCCCATTGACTTGCACTATGCCTATCTGCTCGCTCTGCAGAGACGGGTGGCTGCGCACACGCAGCCCCGCGCTGTCCTTGGCCACAAATCTGCGGGTCTGAGAGAAGCAGAGTGGAGACCGTGAGATGGGGCTAGAAGGCAGGAGAGGAGAGAGGAGGTGACTGGGCGCAAAAGCGGAGAGGAGGGGGGAAAAAAGGAGGCCGGAATGGGAAGCATGCAAACGGCATGCAGCGATCTCCTGCCCCAGGAACACGTCAGACATGCAAGAACCAGCCGCGGGACCCTCTGGTACTAATGTACAGATTTCACTTTGGAATGAATGAGGAGGGGAAAAAAAAGATACAGAAAGATTATAGAACTTTTGCTTGCTTTCTCACTTGGTTGGTTTTTAATTGTCTGTTCTTCGAACAAACAGATGCATGTGTGGTGACAAAGGCATCCATGTCATGAATGCGTTAGAAACCGGTGGGGCTCCTTCAAATTGCATTAGGCGTACTTCAGTAAATGGCAGGAAACGGCTCAGGTGCAATGGTGTCTCGACGTCGGAGTGCGAGTGCAGTCGGCCAAAAGAGAATTTCCCCACGGGGATGAATAAAGTACCACTATTCTGTTCTAAGGTTTAAGGTAGTTACCATTCAGATACCCTTCAAAGAGGGGAAGCCATGCCCCGGCTTTCTGAACACTGGTCATCAAGTCATGCCTTTGAATCCAAATCATGCCTCGTGCCGCATTAACAAAGGGCGTCCCCTCCATTGAAAATGCAAGTAGTTGTTAGAGGAAGGTGTGTTAAAAGATTACCTTGCTTGGCTGAGGCTCAGCCTTCAATTTGATCATCTGAGTTCCTGGTGGAATCATGCCCTTGGGAGGATCTTTCACTTCGACCTCCAGGCCAGCATCTGGAGAGGAAGCAAAAAAGCGACGTCATCACCATACATACGAACCCACTCGGGGCTGGATCCGCTACAAGCCCATTCTGCCCCACAATCCTCATCGGAAAGGACATGCTGAAGTTTTGTTTACCGATCTCGATCCCGTCAATGGTCACATGAATGGTGTAGAGGCCCACGGCACCAGGGGTCCAATTGGCGCTGTAGGTACCATCAGTGTTGGCCCGGATCAGCATGTTTTCACTGGGCCTGAGGAAGGACCACGCAAGAGATTTTTCCAAAATGACACCATCAAACATTTGATAGAGAAGAGGTCTCATATTAAAAATAAAAAAAGTTTACCTCTTTGGGGTTGGGGATGCAAATCGAAGCTCTTCGAATGAGTAGTTTTCATAAGCCTAAAAATTCGAATACATCATTTTATAAAATGCATGACTTGGTTTTTTAAACTACTGATTCTTACCCACTGAATCCAGTAAAATAACAAAACAGTTGTTACATTAAGTTAGACAGTGTTTCCCAATCCGATCCTTGGGGGCTCATAGACAGTCCACATTTTTGCTCCCTGCTAGACAGTCAATAAGACAGCCTAATAAGAGCAGGGAGGGAGCAAAAATGTGGACTGTCTGCGATTCCTCAACCATTGGATTTGGGAAACACTAATAACACCATCAATAAGGAGTATCAAATTTCCTAAATGCTTAATTCCAAACTGAAATTCATATTTAATTCATATTTAGCTACTTTATATTTAAGCAGGTCTCACGTACCTTCATCATGGTTATGGCGATGTAACGAGCCTCTTTGATGATCATGGGCTCGTAGGTGGCATCCAGTTTGGGTGCGGACAGGCCCCCAAATGTGAGGTCAGCTGCAGCAATGGGTTGTGTAGAGCCCCCTTGAAAGCGCTGCAGCTTCTTTCCACCCTCTTGCTGAGGGGGCTTCTTCTGGGAGACAGGAACCGCCTTGACCTCCACCTACATGTACGACAAGCAGCCTTAGGAAGGACTCAAGCAGGCATAGCTACATGTGTATATACCCACACACAAAGGCTAATAATCGCCAAGAGAGAAGATGAAGAGAGAAGCTTCAATCTAATTAAAGAAAAAGGGTAACCCTAACCTTCATGTTTGGTACATGTACCACATCTCCATACTGGTCTTTCGTCTGTACCACCAAGGTGGTGGGCCAGCCGCAACGAATGTCATCCTTATTCAGGATGAGAGAGGTCTTCTGGGGATCAGCGTAGGAATCTGGCTGTAGCCACCTGGGAAAGGAGGTGAACTCCACAATTATGATGCAGTCCTAGTAGGAAGAAATAACTCCACAGACCAAGAGAGACATCCACACCCACCGGGCCAGGCGGCCTCCGCTGGAGTTCGGCACGCAGGTGATGAAGTCCTCCAGAAAGGAGTGCTCGTTGCTCTGCAGCTGTAGGGGCAGGTTTCCCTCTAGGGCCTCGAGGATGGTAGGAGAGTGGGAGAGAGCCAGCCCCTTCCCCAGAATGCCAGCATGGGCTTTGCAGACCTGGTGCGAGCAGATACACGAGCATCAATCAGAGAAGCTGGGAGAAATCACCATGTGCTTGACAGCAAATGCTTCACTCTACTCTTTACAAAGGATAAAATATTTCACCTGGAGAGATGCTTCCTCAATTATCTCAAGGTCTTCTTCCAGCTCATTTCCTGCAATCAAATTGCACCAAAGATAACTTTGAAAAGAAAAAAAAATCAAAGCAGAAATGTGATACAATACACTTTCTTTTTACCGGCATCTCAGGAATTCCCTAAGCCTTGTGAGAGACATGGCGGAGTCAGGGCATACACAAACATGCTCAGGTTTTAATTAATGAGCAAGCTTTTGTTTATAGTTACGGGAAGAATATGTTATGCTACCCAATGTTTACAAGCCCTGTGCTATAGCATGAGCTTTCTTTTCTGAGGAAACCCTGCCATCTCTTCTAATTACTAAACCTGCACGTGTTTCTTTTGAAGCAGTATGGCAACAGATGAGACTTCTCTTGCCTATGGGCAGAGCCAAATCCTTCTTCATTAACGCAGCGGCACACACGCTACCCAGGTAAGCCAGCTCCTTCTCTAACTGGACGATCCCCTGAAACACAGATGAGGACCGTTTATGCTGTTAGTATATTGTGCTCTGAGAAAACCAGGTTTGCACTCAAGAAGACTGAAAAGTAAAAAACATTCTGTCTATATATGATCTACATTTGTTAGCAAAACACAAACAAATCATTAAGCAATGACTGCACTATTTATTTTGTTTGCTAGGACAGAGTGTACTCAGAGCCAAAACAGAATGGCAACATTAGTTACTGTGGGACTTGAATCTCTCAGTGCTAATAATGAACTATGCATCTACTATAGTTTCATCTCATTAAAAAGAACTACAAGTATTTCTAAAATATTTCTCCTACCTCATCTGGTCCAGGGTTGAATTCATAACCAACGGCGATACATTTGAACCCATAAAAGCAAGCCTTCTCATCTTTCACATAGTCAGAGGCGGTCTCCAACGAGAAGACGGCCTCATTGCCTGAAATTAAACACAGACTTCAGTGAAGGCCAATAACAACCACTACGTTTATAGGTCAAAACAAACATGAAATTTGATGTCAGTGCTAGTTTTACAATTCATTTGATTGCATAACCTTGATCACACGATTTCAATGCCAGTCCATTCATAGATGTTTATTATTTCTATAATTCTATAATTTGTGCACCAGACCTACTAATAAAGCATTTTATTATAAAATAGGTTTTGTATTATTGATTTTGCCTAACTGCAGGCTAATGTAAGTGTTCTAAGCATGTTTTTAAGGTAGGCAATAGGCTAGGCTATGATGTACTGTTTTAAAATGCATTTTCGCCTTACGAGCATGGTTATCGTAACCTGGAAAGAGGCTATTAAGAGCCACATTATTAGGTGGCTTCTCCTGGAGCTGACACCTTATCGTGGTGGAGGGGTTTGCGTGTTCCAATGATCCCAGGAGCTAAGTTGCCTGGGGCTTTATGCCCCTG
>JAAGVU020000001.1:43766418-43788155 GCA_011763525.2 Mormyrus iriodes
TTAGAACCCCCCCCCCCCCCGCCAAAAAATTGGTATATATATATATATGTATGTATGTATGTGTGTGTATATATATATATATATATAATATATATATATATATATATATATATATAGAGTCACCAAACAGGCATGTAGCTAATTAACAGAAATTAACGTGTTTAATTTGAACCCCAAAGAAATTTGCTCTCAAAATTGACAGATGGAGACCTCCACGCCACCTCAAAAATTATTTCTGGCTACGGGCCTGATTGGTCTGCCCCTTAATTATAGGGCACACATTTGCTCACAGAAAAGGGGAAATTTAGAGTTAATGGTTCTGCTGAACAGGGAATTCGACGATTGAGAAAGGAAGCAAGCTTTGGAGAGCCATAGACTAAATTGGACCCATAAGCGCAACACTGCCAGTCACTCGTTCCCAGTTAAGTACACCTCGGAGCCTCGCTTCTGCAGCAACTGTGGGCACCACAGAAGCCCACACCCGCATCAGGACTGAGCGTGCTCACCTGGTCAAGGCAGTTGAGCAGGTCGCAGAGACAGGCCCACTGCAGGGCGGGGGTGGGGTAGAAGGCGTGAAAGCAGACAGTGAAGGTGCTGTGACATTCCTGGAGCACAGCTTCCAGTAGAGCCAGCGGCTGGCTCAGGTAGCCCTGGGGATCATTGTCAAGCTGCGTCAGGCGACCATCCACGCCCTCCGACAGGATCTTCTTCAGCAGGCCGCGTGTCTTCCCCACGCACTCTGCCAGCCTGCTGGACTCCTCCACCACAGCCTTGGTACTGGCTGTTGGAGGAAAGAATGGACACCGGATAAAATAGTTACTGAATACTATTCAAAAGCATGTTACTGCATCACATTCTCAACTGTCCCAACAAACAAGGCCTGGCTATTGATTATCCCCTTGGTAATGATCGGTGACGGGGGGGTCACTCTTGGTAATGACCAAATAAGTTTGGCCATTGTCAGGTTCCTGCATGACCCCTTATGAACAAAACCACGTTTGTCCACTAGAGGCCGCTTGTGGACTGGACCCAGTAGCTGCAAAACCCCGCCCTAGACCACACCTACGCAGAACTCATGTGAAATCATTATTTATAATTGGTCGGACTGAGAACAGGACATTTCTGTGATGAAACAGCGTGGCTGTATGGAAACGCCTTGGTTCACGATGGTAAACAGAGCCACGTGATGCGGCTTGGCAGCAAGGCGTATTCAGGGCTGAGCAGGAATGTGGTGGCGCTGGGGCCAGGCAACACAAGAACAGAAATACCTAAAGGAGGGGGCTGCTTTCACAGATTAACAAAAAAAATGCTAAAACAACACCAACAATAATGAGATACCAATGTGAGGCCGATGTACCTGGAATGAGAAGAGGGAACAACTACACAAGACAAGATCAAGGATCTTGAGCAAGGTAAACTGGTTTCTTGGTTACGGGGACTGAGACAAACAAAATAAACAAACCACTCCAAACAAAGGCCAAATCGAGCTGTCAAACTTTCCCTCCCAACACGGAGGGCAGCCACGCCCTCCCACACCCTTAGGTCGCTATGTCAGGTATTTTTTATGCCCTTGTATAATCACAGATACTCATACATGACAGTGGCTTTGTTAACCAAACGAAACTCATTAAAACATATAAATTCCAGTCAAATACACTTGCTCAATAGACTAAAAGTTCTTTTACATAAGACTATTGTAAAATACCGGTTAAAAGTTGATGAGTAACAAGGATGTTGGTTAAAATAGGTTAATATCTTCAAATTCCCCCAAACTGTCCACGTTTTTGATCCAGTAGGGAGCTGGGAGGAAGCAAAAATGTCAACCCTCTGGGGGTACCCAAGGACTGGGTTGAGAAACCCAGCTTTAAAGGCTTTAGTACAAGTTCGATGGAGGGTGTCCCCCCACCTGGTGGCTGGTACTGCCTTGAATAGGCTCCCCGCTTACCGCAAACTGGTCTTGGACAAGCGGTTTTGCAAGACAGATGATTCAGGGAGTCAAATGGTTCCAACGTGTTTTAGGCATTTCAGTGAAGAAAACACTAACCAATCACAAGCTTTTGATCCATTAGGCATGCATTCCGGTCTACAAAGGCAACACACAGTAGCAGCTTATTTTATCAAAGAAGGGGGGTCTTCTTAGGCTGTTTGATCTTGTGACAAAAGATCTTAATTCAAATACGGCTTTAAAGAAAAAGTATGAAAATTACAGGAACTACAAAATCCTCACTAATACCAAGGTGAAACAGCCCTTTTCTCAGTTTGACTGTCGGCATAGTTACTGCGTTTTGCCTTTGTACAGCAGCATAATTCTCAGCATTATTAATCCAGGAAAACATCAAACTTAAAGATTTCTGAAATTAATACTAATACTATGGCTTCTACAGCAGCCCACTTACATTTTCAATACATATGTCTCCAGAAGCATTACGCTCATCAGCACAAAAAAATTCATAAAACTGCTCTTCATATAGATCTTATCAAATAGAGAGTTCACAGCTTCAGAAATAAAGGCTGAAACTCCATCCTGAATTCATCATAAAACTCTGCTAAACCGCTGGGCTAATAAACATTTCACTAAACTCCTATGGAGTTTTTAATGAAAAGTAATTGCCAAATTGTCATCTTAACCATATGGCTGCATCAGCATGGCCCTTGGAGCCACAGCTATTTGCTTTTATTTACATTGTCCCTTCATATTCTGCAGTGCAGTGCTGTGAACCTGAATGTTTCTAGCCATGTCACCAAGACTGGCCTGGCACGGTAAGTATATTAATACCTATACTACAACTATGGCCCTGACTGGCTGTGATGCCTCAAGCCAAAGTGTCATGGTACGGGCAATAATGGCTACGACCACGGACTGCGAAACAACTTTTGGAGAAACATTAAGAATACAGTGATGAACAATCATGATGAAACAACCTGCAAAGAATTTAAACCAAACCAATAAATCTTCATTAATATAAGCATGAATAGCACCCCTGGGGGAGAGGAGGGGGTAAATTTAAAATTGTGCCTACCAGGAAGGATTCGGCCGGATTGTTGAGATTGACTAGTAAGTCAGAAAGATCAACCTGTCGATCTCGATTGGCGACCGCTGAAGTCACGCATTTCACTCATAACGAACGTTGGGGTTCACATCCTAGGGGGGCACACTTAAATTCTACCCCTTCCCGCCACTGAAAGGTGCTTTGGATAATGGTCCAATGGACGACTTTTTGCCACCCTCCCCCCTATTTAGATACCTTCTGCAGGTCCATCGCTATGACAACCTACCATCTCGACAGCGGTAAATAGCTGTGTCTGGTACATGCTTTTCTAACATTTCAATCCCCTGCTAAATGACAGACTGACAGAGGGGGCGTGGGCACACCTGAGACAGGGTAGATCTCGCAGACGTAGACGCGCAGCAGGCGCAGGCAGCAGGCCCCCACAAAGCGCAGCCGCTCCAGGTCCAGCAGCGTGGCCGTGTACTGGAAGCCCTTGAGGGCCCGCAGCTCCTCAGCACCCAGCACCAGCGTGCTCCAGCTCCAATGCAGCACACTCAACAAGGACTCGAAGCACTCCTAGGTGGGTGGGGGGGAGGATTAGACTGTGCAAACGTAAACGTACAGCCATGCCTTTGATTCAGATCTTGTTTTGAAGCTGAAACCAAGGGGACATCTTTATAAAGCCATAGACTGCTCGAAAGTCCTGTCCTGGCAGTAAATTAGCCTCACGTTCCGACCCTCTCCGCTGCAAATCCCTCTCACTCCAAAGGTAATCAGACAGGCTTTCCAGTGGAGAAACTCCCCCTCGTTAACCGTCTCCCTACATGCCGCCACCACCGGAGCAATCGGCTCCTCCTCCATGACACTCTACCCAAACTCCCACTGGCCTGCAGTTCCCCTCCTGCCAATGGTGACTTCCGCAATCAGGCACAGTTACTGGTATACAACCGCACACACTCATTACCCTTAGATCAGTGAGCTTAATCACTGTGTCAGGTGTGCCGCCAGCATTTCAGTAGGACAAATGCTGACTGCTACTGCTCTGGCCTGGAGTACCAGGACAGGCCCTCTGCAAAGGGAATCAGCCTGGCTGAAAGAGACTAAGGATGTCAAACTGAAATTGTCTGGATGCAGGTTCATGGCTCATTCTCATGGCTATGGCCTTATTCAGGAGTAATGACACATAAGACAGAGAGCTGCTTCTTAGAGAAATTATCATTTTCTCTCTTGATGGATAGAAAAAAAATGTGAACTACCGAGGGTCACTGTGTATTAAGCATGTTAGCAGAAGACTGACAGAAAAGCATTCTGGTAAGGAATGCTAAAATTCGGGCAAACGCTGTAATATTCTACATATGTATAGGAGACACACAGATGCACGCACACACACATTTTTGTAGGCTGGCCTCTAAGAAGGCACCACATCATCAACACTTAAACACTGAAAGCCCCTTAACAGTCCACTAAACATTTTTTATCTAAAAAAGCAATTATGGGGTTTCGAAATGATAGTCTGGCGCTAGTATTACAGAAATAGTAACACCCCATTAAGACTAACAGTGAAGCATACTGCAGGAAGCTTCATGATAACGTCACTCACTTACTGATTTTCAGTTACATGATAGAATTCCAAAAGTTATTAACTAAAAAGTGACTAGTGAATACACACACACACAGACACACGCCCACTAACCACTGAAACAGTCCGGGCAAATGAGCGTTTCAGGATGTGTACAGGCTCACTGGTCTGCTGTTTCCCTTTTGCGGAGTTTCCATCATTTGATGGAAGCCTAGAGGTTGGAAAACAAAATCTGTCTAAGGTCAAGTATTCAGTGCATTTTTCCCCAATGCTGGCTGGAAAGAAATTATAGTCCTGAAGATGAAACTCACCTGTATAGCAGCTGAGGTATCTGCCCCGCATTCACATCGGTTCCATTGTTGGACTTCTTGGAGCTCTTAAACTGGAAGACCACCCTGCAAACAGATGGAAATGGCATTTTACTCACAAACACACCGAAAAGGGCTGGCACAGTGGCTCTGAGGGGTGCGCTGTTGCCTCACACCTCTAGGGTTGGGGATGTGAATCCACCCGCCACCCCCCCCCATATGGGGAATTTGCATGTTCTCCCCCAAACCTTCCTCTGATAATTACGCTTCATTTTGCAGAATACAGGTACACAGGAATTCATCAGTTGTCACATAAGCCATCTTACTCTCCTACACGACACAGATTCAGGTGAGAGTGAAGCCTGGCGTCAAAGTGCAGGGGCAGCCATTTATCCAGCGCACCTGCAGTAGTTGCTGGGGTTAAAGCTTGCTCAAGGGCCCAACAGTGAGATAATCACTCTGCCGGTCAAAGGATTCAAACCTATAACCTTCCGGACCACACTGCTGCAGGGTACTCCAGTTCCCTCCCACAGCCCAAAGACATGCAGTTAGGCTAATTGGCATCACTTAATTGTCCAAGAATGTATGCATGCCTGTACGTCCCCTACAATGGATCTGTATCCTGTCCAGGATACAGCCTGATAATGGTTGGACAATTAACGCTTGTGTATTTTACTTCTTCCGTTCTAAATTCTAGAATCTATAGAATTTAACCTCATTTTGAAAATGGACTGGAGTAACTTAAACCCCAAAAATAACACAGAGGATAATCAAACATCTTAATCCCCAAAGCAGAACTGCTGTTGTACTCTTGGTCAGTCCTTCCACTGTAAAATCTCAGGCTGTCTATGGCAGTAATTTTGGACAAAAAAAAAAATCAATTAATAAATTAAATTGAGAAGGAAAATTGGTACCCGTCATCAGTCGTGATGGTGACTTGTCCATGAGAGCCGCAGTCACTGCTCGGACCCGAAACCCTGGCCCAGGCCACATACCACCAGCCCATCTGCAGGAGCACCGGCTCATCAAACATCATGGCATACTTCTCCCTGATAGGACGAGGGAGCAGAGTCAGCCTTTCAAATCAAACAGCTGATTCGCCAAAGCAAAGGCGCAAGGTGATTCGGAGGTGCTAATTGGGCACAGCTGGGAGGCTTTCACAGTGGGCAAAACGAAAAGGGAAAGAGAAATCTGTAGACGAGTCATTTTCAGATTTCGGTAACTCAGCTGAAAATGCTGACAAACGAGGAGCTTCAAGTACATCCTCACCAAGACATTCCTCACACTGGTACAGAGTCGACATTACAGAGCAGCACCTTAAGCAAGGCAACGGCAGGCACCCATACACAATGACGGACATGAAACTGATATTTCAGAGAAACATTTTTAGTAGTAGCTACAGTTAGCAGAGACAGAAAAGTGGAATAGCCCCGCCATAGCTCTACCTAGCAGCGCAGTCGTAAGCCAGGACATCCGTTTCGGCCAGGAGGTCCCCATCGGTCTCATGGTCACCTCCGTCTGGTCCCAGCTCAAACAGCTGCAAGGTGTCAGTCACCAAGCACAAAATCATTTAACATAGTAGCCAAACACACCCTGTCACTCTTAAGAACAGCTCCGACCCGAAATTACATGTCACAAAACACCCCAGTGCACTTTTGACGGGTTGTCTTCGGACGTCTTTCTTCAAAACAAATGTTAAAAACCATGTAATCATTAAGCATGTCTAAGATTTTCAAGTGTCAAGTAAGTTGGTAATGACAGAGGTTCCAGACAGAAGCATTACACAGAAACGGAGAAGTATTTACGTAAAGAAGGTCTCGGCTGTCTGACGTATTTATAAATAGCGGCTGACCAGACAGCCATTCTAATTCTATTCTGATACCACAACAACTGTGCAAGACGAGGCTTCAGAGCGTTATTAATGTGTCACTCGCCAAGACACTCTTCACACTGAATTTCCCCATTGCGGCTGATTCACGCTGTGATGGTACTAATTTGCTGTGGTCACACTGCGCTTTGTACCCATTTGTAACTCATTTTGATAGTCACTGTAGGCGAGAGGGCTTCAAGAGCACGCTCGGGGGTTTTGCGGGGGGAGCGGAGCTCACCTTGATCTTGGCTGTGTACTCCCCCCGGCCCCCAAAGAGCCCCAGGCCGCCCAGCAGTATGTCAGCATCGGCGCAGAAGCGGATGGCCTCCACCGAATGGGCGGAGTATCCCCAGCCACCGCCGTGACCTATGAGGGAAGCACCACACCCAGCGGCCATGATACAGAAGCCACTTTGTATTGTTAGCGCAAGTCTGCAGACTTGGATGCAGACTTGTGCCTGCCGATGGTGGAGAATTAACATGACACAACCGGTGCTGCTGAGGATTATGGGAAATGCACTCACTCTCAAAGCGGTTGACCACACTGTAGTCCTCTTTGGAATAGACCTTCATGACAGCCTGCGTCTCTTCCTCGGCACTGGCCACGCCCACCTTCAGCTCTTGCATGGCCGCAAGCGTGTCCAGGCATCCTGCAGGGGGTGTGCAAATCTCCCGTCAGTCCACATAACACATTAATGGTGCTTTAATGTGTGTCAGCAGCTCCGGGTGTGGGTGGGGCAACGCTTACCCAGGATGTGCAGGGCTCCGTGCGAGCGCGTGGTGGTGGCATGGGTCCCAGATGGCAGCGCCAGCTCGGGGCTCAGGATGCTGCAGCGCACCTGCAAGCCTGGCGTCGGGGAGAGCCGCGCATCCGCCATGACCGCGTGGTAGCACCACATCTCCCGCGTAGCTGGCAGAAACCTGCGGGCGAGTCGAGAGTGTCACAACCAAAATGGAAGAGGAGGGAGCCATGGCGGACATGAGCAGCACGGATGCTCACATGGTGAATCACAGCCGGACTCAAATCTCATAGTCCCATGTCAAAGAATCATGCACTGGTTTATTTATTCAAGTCAAAGTAAAGCATCCATATTGTCATCTTCGGCTGTGTGATTCATGGGTCAAGAAATACTGTGACAAATAGCATATGAATATTTTACATTTTACACACTGACAATCTGACAGTGTAAACAAAACATACTGAGACATGGACAAAGACGGAAAAATACGATGAAATATACAGTTTAAAATTGTATACATACAGTTGTGCAAATGAGGCATGTTGTACAGGTCAGGGTGTGTAATAACAGATTATGGCTCCATATTTTATGTTTAAAACGGCAGGTCGTGTAGAAGTACACACAACCCAAAGAACCTGCTCATATCAGTACACTGTCACAGATTAACGAGTCACCAAAAAGGGAAACTAATCTACAAACTGCCTCTTTGGACTTCAAAAGGACACCTAAAGGCTTTGATGAAAACCCACATTATGAACATAGAGCTCGGGCCAAACTGAAACTCTGGGTACCCAATTAGTTACAGTTGCTGTATAAAACCATATCCATCTCTTTCCAACCTGACAGCCCCAGGTCCCAATGCACAAAGGCTCACCTCCAGATGACATCATAGACCGGGTCGAGGCAGAGCCCAAAGCCCTGCAGGTCTTCCTGCTCAGAGTCACTGAAGGTCCTACAGCTGCCATCCGTCTTGTTGATGAGCAGGCATTTGAAAGGTGGGGGTTCAAAGACAGAGGTGGGTACCAGGCCTGGAAGCAAGCAGACACACCATCGTCATACCAGCACACAAACCTCTCCTGCGCCCCACGTGGGTATAAAACGCCAAGATAGATGGAGTGCAGATGGCAGCGGGAGACCTCACCAATGATGTGGCGGCTGGCGAAGATCTCCGAGGTAGCCAGGACGTGGGAGTTGATCAGAGCCTCATCAATCCTGAGGAAGGTCTGGTCCCCACTAGCTCCAATCCATGTGGCCTTACGCCCATATTTGGCTCCAATGTTGGGCATAGGGGAGGGCTTAGCATTCCAGTATGGCATGTCCAGAATCGGCCGGCCCAGCTGCCCTTTCTGAAAAAGGTTTCACGAATTAGCTTCTGATTCCTTGTAAACTGGTCTAGATCAGCATTTCTCATTCCAATCCCCAGGGGGCCTACAGAGACTATATTTTTGGTCCCTCCCAGCAGCCAATGCAGCAGGAGAAAAATCGTGAAAGTCTGGGGGTCCCCAAGGATTGGGCTGAAAAACACTAGTCTAAATGTTCCTATTCAAGAACATCTTCCATACAAAAAGGCCGTTCTGACACAATTTTGTTAACATATCTCACAATACACAACAACAAAAGAACAGGTTAGACCGAGGAATCCAAAACAGGACAAGAAAATCAATGATGACACAGAGAAATTCCTGGCAGGGATTCTCCCATACCGAGAAACTCCCAAAGGTGTAGACCTGCCCGTCCATCAGGAGGACTGCTGTGTGGTTGCTCCCTGCTGTCACCTGAATGGTAGGCCCAGGCAGACCCTGCACCAACGTAGGAGTGCCCCTGTATGGAACATCGTGAGGATCTTTTAGCCACAAATCAGGTTCCCCACCGCCCACTCCCTAGCTGAAAAGGGAAACAAGCCAGCATGGGTGCTATCAGAATAGCATTTCACCTGGAGTTGACATCTCCATGACCGAGCTGGCCGTGCTGCCCGTAGCCGAAGGTGAAGACATCCCCGTTCTCCATTAATACCACTGGAACACAAGGACAGGCCACATTCAGATAAGCCACACAGGAAATGACAAAGGGCAACTGCATGTGTCCTGTTTATTTTCCACTCTACTCGTCATAAAAAAAAAAACAAACAAAAAAACACATAATCAGAATGAAGAGTATATAACCGGAAAAGCAGTTGTGAGGGCACAGGGTGGGAAAGGTGGAGCGGCTGACTGGAGGCACAAGGAGAAAGAGTCTCACCAGAGTGATGGAAGCCACAGCTGACCTGCACGGCCCGCAGCTCGCAGTCGAACCGCACCGCACCAGGAGGGTAGGTGGTGATCTTGCTCGCATCTTTGTCCACTCGGTCACCACTGCCATCTATTAAGAAAGGACCCATAGGGGTCAGTTTGAGGTCCAAATGGTGCTGGCCGAAAGCCAACACAAAGACAGAGAATTATATAGCAGTGACTGGAGCTTTTCAGATCCCTGGAAGGGAAATGTGGTCTAGCGAAAGGCAGGCTTGCCATCTGGGGAAAAAAAAGCAGGGACTCCATCCTAAAAAATGAAGGCAATAACGGACCAAATAGAGGGGAAAAAAATCATTAGCCCCCATGAAAAATGAATAGCTGACACTCTTCTTCCTAGAGCTACAAAAATGTTTACTGGCAAAATTCTCTCAGCGATCAGGTAAAGCACATTGCTACAGCTGCAAAGGTGGCCACCACAATCTGTTTTGCTGTCAAATTTTGTGCAGTCTTTGGCTGACGCTGCCCATTTCTGAGGAGACAATTAAGACATGAATCTAATGGCCAATATTATAGCACCTATAAAACCAAAACAAACATGGCCACATGAAGGAAGGATACATGCACATTAGGTTAAAGGACAGTCAAGCTTCTAATTCCATGTGGAGACATGCTGAAAATAAAACATGCAAAAAAATAATTTTACTCCATCCATATATCAAATTCAATTTATAGAATGGATAAATTCTTCAAACAGGCTAATACATTAGGTTATAAATACTCCGCTTAATGTGTAATGCTGTGATTACACATTAAGTCTTGGCGATGTGAATGTGTGGCAGTGTGGACAAAGACAAACCAGACAAAGTGAAGTTACTCGTCGGTAACGTGAAGAATGAACAGCCCCTTCCACAAGGAGATTTGCCAAAAAACTACAAGCTTCTGTTAACACAACTTCAGTTCAAAACATGACACACTTAGGGCATTACCTTCCTTCTCCGAAAGGGACAACACTCTTTAAGTGCCACCTCTTTAACAGTGGGGGAGATGAGCTTTGTTTTATTTAACGTCTTTTTCCAAGACGGGGGAGATGCTGGGACAAGCGGGCGCCGGGCTGCCCGCAGCGCCCCCTAGTGAAGGCCGCAGTACCTGCATGTTTGTCCCTCTTATTCTTTAGGTGGGCCTGAAGGGGTCTTAGCCTGGCTAGCGCCTGCTCTCGCTGGTGCAAAAACATGGGGCCGGGGAATACAAGGGGGCCTGGGGGGGGAGAGAGAGACCTTCACATGCAATGGGGAAAGCTCACCAACAGGGCGGGCAAATGATCAAGGAGATGACAACAACAGCAATAAAATCAAGAAAAATAAAACCATAGATGGGAGAAACACAGGAAGCAAATGATAAATATCGAAAATAAGCACAGAAATGGCCTACTGGTCACAAAGGGAAAAACACACCTGAGTATCCGCAAACGGAAAAATGGGAAGGAATAACATTAACGAGCCCTTCTGCCGCTTTCGTTAGGAGCAGATGCAGCACTTCATAATATTAACACTTTCTCAGCCTTATGAAGGGAATTTGTAGACAGGACTTCAGTTGTAGTCATTTATATTGGCTGTCTAGATAAAAGCATGAATAATTCTCATCAGTGTCTAAACTAAAACTACCAATTTGATGGAAGGAAGATAGTTAGGGTAGTAAATTATTTTGAATGTATTATGTCTAATAGCATAAGCAAAAAGTGCAAACCAAGTCCTTTCCGAGTTTTTTTGAAAAGGCAACTAACTGGACTACTCTTCCACCTTAAATTATGTGACCTGACAGACTGATGACCTGCGATGGAGCACCCTGCAGGGGCTGCAGTCTCGAAACGGTTCTGTGTTCCCCACACGGCCCTGGCACTCTGGCAGCTCCGCCCCCACCCCACCATAGGCCCGTGACGGCAACTTTACCTCGGCCCTCCTCCAGCCGCTGCCTGCGGTTCACCCTCTGCCGTTTCTCCTCCTGTCGGACCTGGATGTGCTCCTCGATGTTCACGCCTGCAGGGGGAGGAGGGACAGGAACAGCTAAAACAAAAAGGCCCAGGAGGATTTATTTTTTTTTTGTGAATAAATGGGGTGGGGAAGGGGGGGGGGCAAAAGAGGAAAAGCAGACAAACAAAAGATAAGTGAGACGAATGAATGATGGCTAAAAGGCAAAGGTGGCAGGGAATTGTGGGAGCTGTGTGCTGCGAAGACCTGCAGTATCATAGCACACCTGTACATTATTAATAAATATTAATAATGTACAGCTAACACATGTACATTATTTCTGGCACAAAGCATATAACATACCATAGCCTCAAAACACAATGATTCAGAACTTGGAAGTGAAAGTATTAGGATGTCATATTGGATACATCTGATGCACCTGTACCTGAAGTGCTTTGTTAAAAATGTATTACGCCATAATAACTGACAGCATAACCATACAATCTGTTGTTAAGGATAACAGGCTGGCGCCTAGCATTATGACTCATCGCTGGCTGGGCCGAGCCGAACCGGGCTGGCTCCATACCCAGCAGCAGGTCCAGGGGGATCATTTCCTTCACTGCGTCAAAGATGCCGCGCTGTCTCGCCTCCTGACCATCCAGCTCGCGGGCACAGGCCTTGCAACAGCCGCAGGCGGCGCAGCCGGACTCCCCTGAGCCGCAGCCACAGATACTGCAGAAGGGCAAGAAGGTGCATGTATTACGGGGGGGCATACATGTGATGCAGGCTCCGCCCCATAACAATGTCCTGTAACAATGTCCACCACATGGAAACACGAAGAATTGGCAAATTTCAAGATATACCAATAAAATACACCCCCATCTTTACTATATGCTGTAGGACAGTGTTTCTCAAACCAGTCCCTGGGGACTCCCAGACAGCCCACGTTTTTGCTCCCAGGAGCTGGGAGGGAGCAAAAATGTGGACTATCTAGGGGCCCCAGAGGACTGGGTTGAGAAATCACTGCTGCAATAAACAAAGAGTAAAGTACGTCTGCTCAGTCAACCTTAGATGGAAAAAACCTTTGATGACACTGCAATATTCTCAACACTGTTAAAGTGCAAATCATGCAACGCCACCCAGGCACAGATCCAAGCGCACTGCAATTCTTCTGTAGCAGGAGTGTGAGGAGCTGAGTAACAAAGAGCTGTCTGATGATGTACAGGAGGCACGGTCAGGTTATGACACCACCACTTGTGATGATCTAGTAAGTAAAAATTATTTACAGAACAGGTAATCCTGTCCATTGTGCAACTGAATTTGGCACACTTAGGCATGTGTACAGTACTGGGCAAAAGTCTTAGGCAGTCAAAGAAAATGATGTTTTAATGGTCTTCATGTTGGTCTGTAAAAGTGTGTCAGCTTAGCCGTTTCAAAACCTGTCTTAAAGTCTCCAGTATTTGCAGCAACCATCCAATACACCAATGTATTTTTTGACTTGCATACCATGTTTGGCTAATCAATACCTTATTGAATTAACTAAGTTAATTAATTAACTGAGTTGGTGGTGAAGTTTAATGAACATATTGAATGGCTGAGGTAGCCCTGAGGAGAAGCTTGGGAATTGAAGTGGTGTTCTTCTAGCCATCCAACAAGATATCAGTAACTTTTTAGCGTATCTGCATATGTTGTAATATTAAATTGCGTTTCTTTTTCTGAGAAAATATATACTTACAAAGGTGGATAGATCAGGTCCGGAAAGTAAAAATCCAGACCAAGGTTTTTTGTTTTTTTTCTTTTTTCTTCCTTTCAACCAACCAGTTGAGTATCACATTCACAGAGAACTCAACTGGATAGCTGAAGAAAATAACTTTTAAAAAAAAATTTTTTTTAAACTTTCTGGACCTGAATTATCCACCTCTGTACACTCACTACCGTGTGTGCAGCTGATCACTCCGTTGACTCACCCCCCGGGCACGCGGTCCGGCCGCCCGCTGCTCACGCAGCTTGCCCCATAGCCTGTGCACTCGCCACAAACAGTGCACACCATGCACTGGTCCAGCTTCCACCTGTGTGCGCCTGGCTGGCACATCAGTGACTTCCCCTCTCGTTCATCAAGCTCCTCCTCCAGGTCCTCGTCCATGGCGGTGGCCATGTTCTCCACGCCGAAAGCCGCTGCGGGACAATGTAGGCGTGGAGATAAGGGGCCCGCCCCAAAGGGCATACAGAGACGTGTGCAGAGGTGTTTGGTTGCATCTCTATGTCGGCCCAAAGACAATATCACTTCTATTTTACCACATGATTAATACAGCATTTATGGTAAGCTAGTGCACAACAGCCACAACTCATCAGCCAATTTGAAAGTTATTGTACAGTGCTGCTTGAAAGTATGTGGACCCCCGAGCCTTCATGCCTTACAGGAAACCATAAAAAAAAAATCTGAATTTCAATATATTTAATGGGAATAACCTTAATATCAGGTATTCCAAAAATGTACATATTCTATTAGTAAAACATTTATGAAAAACTGCATGTGAAAGTTAACCTCAATTCAACAAGATTAATCACCCCATGAAATCAAAACATTTTTTATAGATACCAATCATCTCTCATATTCTTCCTGAGTAATTTTAGTTCATCTTTCTTACAAAACTCTTTTTAAGTAGCCCAGATCTACAGACTGTCTTGAATAAACAATTTCAGGTTATTCCAGTTGTTGCCATAGTCCTTGCCACTGGGCTACCTGATTCAGCCATTATAATATACAAAACATATTTCTCTTAATCCACTCCTTGGTCCAATGCTAATCTCCCACGAACACAACTGAGCTGAGCTGAGCTAGAAACACAGACATCAGCTGCAGAATAGGAGGATGCATTTTCATGCTCTGCGGTATCACTTTGAAGGATGTCCACATCAAGGGATAGTCGTCATCTTCTTAAATATTCTCCATTTGCATACATTAGTCTTTAACTGATGAATTATAAAATGTTTTGCTCTGGCTTTATAACTCCCCTCTCAGGCTAATGAGAATTTTCAGCTTCCTGTTGTGTCTTTAGGTCACTGTACATTGTATTATAATATCTAGCAATTGGTTCCAAAAATCTGAAAAGGTCCCTTTTATGTAAGGGCGGGGGGAGCATCTAAGCTTTCGATATCAGTCCTTTGATTAATTTGATAATGTAATACCCCACCATTTCCAAACCTGATTACACTTGTGCACATGTAGCAATTGTTCTTAACCCCATCACACAACACCATTTTACGTAAACATAGCAGAGATACAATCAGTGCTTTACGAACTTTCAGGCAGCACAGCAGATGAGCCATATAACAGCAGGCCTTTAGGCTGGGACTGGGTCCAGCATTGAGGGCACCAATGCTACAACAAACTCCTACCTTTGCCAGTCTGACTCATGGCCCCTGTGTCTCGACCACACTGACCCTTGTTGTTCACCCCAAAAGTCCACAGCTCCCCATTTTTAGTCAGCACACAGGTATGGGCCTTTCCCATGGCCACCTGAGTTACAAAGTGCCCTTTCAGGTCTGTGACTTGGCCTGAAGGAGATGGAAAGGGGGAAGACATGTCATCCACGGTATTTGGAAATGCAAAGAGAATCGCCAGGAAGACTCAACCACAGTATTCAGTCAGGCTAAGCTTTGCAGTCCTATTCTGCAACTGCAGGCTAGAAGAGTTTAACCTCATATCCATATTCTGCACTGCTAGCAGATTTACAGTACTGTATCCATCAAGGTAAAGCAGGGCATTTGCCATACTCTTCCTGCACCCATCCCCATCTGGTTCATTTGGGGTGGCGTCCACATTCCATCCTCCATACCGAGAACATCCAGAAAGCGATAGGTTACCATTATTCCTCCTGAGCTTCAGCATCTATTTTTAGAGGTGCAACCATAGTTAATGTGATGTCCCCCCCCAGCACATATATTAAAGCCCCACCATGTTCACCACTGAGAGTCTCTTCAGATTAAATGAATTACAGCAGATATGAGACATTCAGTATAGAGCTGCTAAAACCTGTTTCAGCCCAGGTATCAAAAAAAAAAAAAGTGCTCTCAAGTATAGACCAAGGCATTTATCAAAGCCTTTATAAAGCTTGGTTATGAAGCATTTATTTCAGGGAAAGAAAGGCGCTAGAGCACACTGACAAAAGTGCATTTTTAAGTGGAAAAAACATTTTTGTACAGTGGTAAAACATTTTGTCCTGCTTGTTAAATGTGTTAAAGAATCTGTTGCAAACTTAGACATCCTGGTTGCTAGCTGAGTCTTGCAGAATGGAAAAAAAAAAAACTGGAGAGACGAGGCAACTCACAGGTGCTGTCACTGTAAACGGCATCCTTGCCGAACATGTAGAGCTCCCCGTCTTTGGTCACTATGCTGCTGCTGCCATTGTTACAGGCAGTGCACACGGCCACCTTGGACTCCAGCTTGATCATCTTCTTCGGCTTATATGGCTTTGGTTGTCTCCGACTTTTTGCTACAAAAATGTGGAACGCGGATCGTGCGTCAGTCACAGAGCAACAAAATCAAGGGAGCCTTACATAACACTCAGCACTAACTCTAAGAAGATGATCTCATTGTACAAGAATATTTTTCACTTAAAATTCATTAAATGCTTTAATCCAGGGCTTATTCTAGGATTTGACCCTTGGGGGGGGCTCAGTTCCCTGCAGAGATACGGGGACCCCCACCAATAATTAAATCCCCGCCATTAAGTTTACCATTAAGTACGAAATATATATGAAAATATGGGACAATAATTGCTAAAATGGTTTTAGAAAAAAATATTTTTTCTGGGGGCTGAGACACAAAACCGGGGAAGTAAAGCCCCACTACACAGGGTCTAGAACACCCTATGTTTTAGTCAAATAAATTTAACTGATTACTTCCCTTTCTGACCCGGAAACATAAACTTTAATAAATCGCTAAAGAATACTGTCATTAGATACAGGAGAGCAAACCACAGAAAGGCACTGAGATAGGTAGTGTTAGCATGCATACTTGACTCCCCGTCTTCACCCTTGCTGGCACAGCCAGTGAAGAAGACACTGCCGTCCTCAGCCACCAGCAGGGCATGGGACCCATCATGGCCCACAGAGAATTGCACTATCTTGGGCGACTTGGTGATCGGCAGTTCCACCCATTTGCCCGCTGATGGGCCTCCCTGCTTGATGCCCAGGCTCTGATACTTCCCAGTGTAGTAAATCTGACAGAGGATTGAGAGATGGAAGATACCAGCACTGAAACGCAGACAGAGCCAACAGTACCACCACTTCATCATGCTGCAGCTACGGCAGTGCGATGGAGACGCAGAGCAACATTCATCTGAAGTAAAATACCGCAAACCAGGGAGGTTCATACTCCTCAGCTTATGATGGGGTTATGTTCCGAACAAACCATCGTAAGTGGAAACATCTTAAGTCAAATATGAATATGATATGATAAGTATATAAATAACTACTGTCAATGAATAAGTAAACAAACAATTACAGTATCTAAGTAAATACCAGAAATGTAAAAACTAAATAAATGAATATATAGTGAAGTATATTCTGTTAAAAATGGAAAAGAAAAAAAAAAAACGATGTTAAACCATGTATGAGATGTTTACACTTGCGATCGCTATCGACACTGGAAGCGTGGCTGTGTGGATGGTGCCATCGCTCGCAATCAGTGAAAAGTATCATACGGCATAGTGTTTGCCCGGGAACACATCAAAATTCTAAGTTTGACGACTACTGTATGTCCGTCAACATCGCATCCTTGTAAAATCAAAAGTCCGGCTATCATAAATCGAGAAGCATCAACTGGAAACAAAGATGACGAGAAATGTTAAAACTAGCATTTATTACAGTCCGGCAAACCATTTTTTATCAGTCTTATTGGAATTCATACCTATCCGCAATAAGGCATCTTGCAGGTCACCTATAATATGCTATATGCATATATAAATATTTATACCAGGTCAGCAATGACAAGTAAATTATCCCTTGATAAGTGGCCTAATTATCCCTAGTCAATAACACCAAATCCCAGTGCACCCATTTAACTCCGACTGTTTTATACAGCAGCACAACTGCCGTCTGTCAACTGCACTATGCTCTGTAAACGCACCTGTACTCTGACCATACAAATCCATTTCTGACGGGCATCGTCGAGGCAGCTTTACAATAAATCAGCAAATAATGTGGGGGGTGGGGCATACAGCACCTGTGATTTTCTTTGTTTTTCCGTTACTAGTGCAGTGGAGGCATGCTACTAAGTGGGCACTGGAGATATAACCAAATTACTTCCAGCGATTTAAGTGGGTAATTAGCTACAGGAGCCAGTGATGCAGACAACAGCTCAGGACTGGTGATGACTTCACGGCTGTCTATGTACGATTCCCCGCATGCAATGACGACTGGGGCTCAACACCCAGCATTACCGCAAACAGGCGATCCGCAGAGAAGGGACATGCGGCTTGCTCGCCATCTCCCTCTTTACGGCCTTAATTGAAGAGGTATCGCATTTTATAGGAAAACGGGTCGACAAAATGGAAACGTGGGGAGCGAAGCGGCTGTGGTTACCGATGACAATCACGAAAACGAGATTCTATTTTTATACCGTTTGGGTCCGTTTTCAAAATACGGAGGTTAAATTAACGTAGTCTATTTTTAAATCTTGCCGCTCACAAAGTGCTGCGCAATATTTTAATGGAGCCCTAATAGGCTCAGTGTGAGAAGTGGAATGCATTTTAAAACCCTGTGCTCTGGATTCACTCCAGAAACCCTTATTGGTATTCAGTGCCAGGCACGTAACTGAATCCATACGGTCATTTTCTGGCACAGACTCGGTCCTATACCAGCAGCTTGCTGAGCGCCATCACCCACGTATCACATGGTCCCGTCCTTACTGCAGCAAGATGGAGGACGAATGAGACCTACCTTCCCAGATGCAGTCTTCATCAGCGCAAACTCCCTGCCAGCTCCGAGCAGTGCAGCTTCTTCATCAAACCCCGTACCTTTGGAGAGAAGGGGCCAGCCGGGCACATGGACAGACAGACAGACAGGTCACCTCACATTTTAGAAAGGTGGGGGAAACAGCTCCCAAATCTATATACAGCACTAGAGGAAAACCCACTCACTCATCAAATCTCTGCTCACTAACCCACAAATATTTTAACAGATAAAGTCAAAATGTTCCTATTGAATTGCTAATTCAGCTCAATAGAGACAGGTAAAAGCAACTTACCTGCAAAAATTCAACTTTATTAAATCAATTCGAGTAAAATTAGTTCTGAGGCCTAAATGGATTTTTCTTTTTAACCCACCTACTATTAACATTTTATTAAAACATATAATATGAAAACAATCCTTTAAGTCATTAGCTCATTTTTACAACTGAGTAATTACAAAATGTAATTAATTACAAAAATTGCAATAATGACAATTATTCCCCTTCTCAAGCAGTTTACATATTAACCTTTCAATCTGTGATAAACCAGCTTGACATTGATTACACAACAGCACTCAAACATTAACCTGAACGTCAAAGCTGGTTTCGATACTTCCGATCCAATGCACTGCAATGAGCACGTGGGGCACCAAACTCACTGATTATGTGAAGGTCTTTCTCCAGGTCAAACAGAGAAATGCCACAGGCATGCAGGCACTTGCGGGCCAGCTTCAGCTGGAGCTCCTGCTGCAGGGCCGGGTCGGCACTCGTGGCATAGATTCGCACCACAAAGCCATCCTGGAACACCAAGCCAAACCGTCTCACTCATCTCCCTACACCATGACATCACCTCAGCGGCTCAGCGACACACGTCGTCGAGCAACGTCTCCCCCGGCGACGCCGGAGGTGTTTCACCAAAGAATGAGTAAAAGCCTTGGAAGACTTTTCATGTCTTTATGGGCATAAAAGGGCACACTGGGGACGTCAGACAAAAAAGGAAAAGCCTGTAATTTCTGTACTGATGGTGGGCTGGAGCAGAGAAAAGCCTGCTGTTATATACAATGTGATGCTTTGATTGCTGTTGTGCCAACGTGAGATGTTTGTATTCATTCAGCGCTGGCCCTGCTCATGTGAGGTGCTCTGAAACGAGCAGTGTACGGCATCATTTTCGGACCCCGCCCCCTACGGATGGCTCCGGTTCACAGCAGACTCCCTACATCCCACAGTAAGGAAGGATGAAGCTGCACGCTGATTTCTTCCCAAACCACCCCTCCTCCCGCTTACACGGGGATGATTATGCAAATTGAGCTCCTCTGCAGATGCATGAATTTCACATCTCTCCTCATGCTTGCATATTAACTGCTAGAGACACTGGTCCATGGAGAATTATTCCAGGCTGCTGATGTCACTCCCAGTCTATCCATGCTTTGGTCCAGTGGCACCATTTTTAAAGGGACAAGCACTTTGGGTAATAAGTGGGACCAACAGCATTTGCATCCATTTTAAAACCAGATCTTAACCTGTATTTCCGGATGAGTTACAGAGCATCTAAGCCTCACCACAACAGGACTCTCCTTTTCTGTCCACACCTTATTGTACAGGATGGATTATTATGACTGTATACAACAGGTTCTTAATCATCTACTAAACCTTTCAGAAAACCAGCAAATGATTGGATCAATAAACTAGAACCCAACTAATATAGGACTAAAACTTTTAGAAACCTAAAAGTACAGTGGAAACAGATAAAATCTATCTACCTTTAGGATCAACAATACAATCTAAAACCTTAATAAGTACCAAAAAAAAAACAAAAGAAAGCACTGACAACTGAGAAATAAAAATTATATTTGCAAAGTTTCACTCACATCTTTGCAGGCTGCAATCTGATTGATGTATTCCCCATCAGTAAACAAAATGTTTTGTCCATCCCCTTGCAGACCTTGACAAAGTAAGACAGAAATAAAGCTGTTACGGTTACAGCTGCATTCTCTTGGTATGACAGCAACAGGTCTGAGTAAAATGTCCGATACACAGAAGAAAACGGCAGTGGTTTTATCAATCAATAGATTTAGCTGCACCGCACACTAGTCAAATTCCACAGTGCGTGGCATCCTGCCTCAGCAGTGGCAGCCATCTGCAGAAAAGGTGTCTCCTACCAGCTAGGGTGACCGTTCCCTCCTGCTCCAACGTCTCTGGGTTGATCCTGACAGCTGTCATGTTTTGGCTATTCATATCTCTGTACAGCAGACAGCCCTACACACAAAGCAGCCAGGCACACCCCAGCAAATTCATTATTACACTCACAATGGTACCACAGCCACTATTTCTACTGCATATACAGTGGTAATTAACACAGTTAATTAAAACAGGCGCATAATTATCTTAAGAACCATTTGAATAGATTCAAGCATACATTCAGTACAAAATCATTTTTAAAAAATGATCAAATACATTCATTCATCCACCCATCCAACCTCCAACCTGGTTAGAGTCGTGGGGGGGGTTTAGGGGTATGGGGCATATCCCAGGTGGCACAGGGCTCAGGGCACGAGGCTGGCATGCACCAGTCCACCTCAGTCTCCATACACACAGTCACACTATGGTTTATTTGGATATGCTGAATAGCCTAACTGCATGTCCGTGGACTGCCGGAGGAAAACGGAGCACCCTTAGGAAGCCCAAACTATACGGGGAGAAAACACTCACACATGCACACATACACACAAACAGCTGAAGTGGGCTTCAGCTCCCCTGCCCTGGAGATGCGAGTAAACAATGCTAACAGCTCATTACAATTATATATTATTTCTTGACTGATGCAGACACTTTTTTGGGTCTGATGATGCTCTTTGGCCCCTTCGACTTTGTAGCATATAAAATACACCGTATGGCCAAAAGTATGTCGATGCCAGCTTATCCAGCATCTAATCCTGAAACCAAGAATATTAATATGAAGTTGGTCCACCCTTTATTGCCATAATAGCCTTTGCTCTTCTGGGACGGCTTCCCATTAGATGTCGGAACGTTGCCGGTGGGATTTGCTGCCATTCAGGTTGGGTATTGATGTTGAGTGATAAGGTCCCTTTCTGTGAGCTCATGTG
>JAAGVU020000001.1:43788255-43798425 GCA_011763525.2 Mormyrus iriodes
ACCAGGGTAGCTCTAGCAGGGCAGAAATGTGGTGAACTGACTTACTGGAAAGATGGCATCGTATGATGGTGCCCAGTGGGAAGTCACTAACCTCTTCTGTACAGCTACCCATTCTGTTGCTAATGTTTGTTGTGGGAGATTGTGTGACTGTGTGCTTAATTATACACCGGTGACAGAAATGGGTGTGGCTTAATTAGCCAATTCATCTAATTAATAATGGTGTTCACATACGTTTGGCCATAAAGTCCATTTACTGGAAGACATGGATATGTAGGCTTAGTTCATTTCGCCCCATAGAAATGAGTATATATGACATGTGTATGACGTGACACAGACTCCTGAAATCCTTTAAAATACCTGAGCAAATCCGAGCCAGGACCGCTTCCCCTCTCGGTTCCTGATGCGTGACGTGGAGTTATACACATGACCCTGCGGCATTTCAGAAAAACAATTACTACCGGCAATCCCTCTGCAAAACTACAATAGACAATCAATCAAACAATCAAATCCCCAATAAGGCAGATGGCTGCTGACGCACACTGACCGTAACCAAAGGAATAAACATCTGATGAACTGACCTAAAACCTCCACCACTAGCAGAAGTAAACACCACTCTTGGTAACTGACCACTGTGATTAATTCTCACCCGTGAAACGTGTGTGATGTGATGAAGGTGTAGGATTGACGGATAAAGGAGAGCTTAGTCGAAACCCAGGGCTACGCAGGTAGGTAAATGAGCGGAATAAACTGGTCAAAGACTGTGTCAAGCACCTAACTATGTCCTGAGGAACAACATAAGCTATATATTCTTCTTATCGAGGCCTCCGTGGAAGATAACATGCGGACCTACCCGGACAGTGCCACTGTAGCCAGAGCCCACTTTGTAGAGCCCATCCTTGCACAGCAGGTAGAGGAAGGAGCCGTCTGTCTGGAGTAGACAGCGCTCATCCTCGTCCACGATGACGTCCCTCAACACCCACTTGTTCATCAGCGCTGCTCTCTTGATGCCACTGCCGAACCAGTCCTGGATCTGCACCTTGCCCACAAGGACGGCCTGAACACTGCGCTGTAGCGCTCCCAGGATGGTGGGTACCTGGATGGACGCGGGGCAAGCCATAGAATCACTGCCTGCATGTCGGCTAGTGATGTTCCATCATAAACCAATACAAACATTTCACAATTCACACTCGTAAGTCACTGGGACTATTTCTACGCCTGAAGGTCCCACAACGCAGTGATCAACAACATTCTGACCAGCAGATGACAGCTGGCATGGAAACTAAGGGTGTTACTCAATAAGCGTACTTGACCATACTTGTAAATTTTTGTTTTTCATTGTTCATTGTTTCATTGTCCGTGTACCCTTTTTACACTATTTTCCCATTTCCAAAAACCAGTTCCAGTACTAAAAACAGAAATACAGAGGATTGTAAAAATCCCCAAATGTTTTGCTCTGGCCCAAATATCAAGAAGACATTAGTTGTATCCTCACCAAATGAGACCGATCCCATGATTCATTGCACCCCAAGTTCGTTCTTGAGAGGCAAGTTCGCAACACCGATCTTGACAAGATCACAAGTATGATCTTTGCATTCCTGGTAGTGAGAAGCACCCTAATTTTATTTCCCCCCTTTCATTGTAACAATTGTGCTTATATATAATTTGGGCCGACATCTTGAGCGACTGATGTTAAGACGAAGGGCATGGTTTTGCTTTTGTGTTGAATCATCAGCTCTCGAACAAAACGGAAGTTCAATAAATCCACGAGCTCCTGGAGTTGGTCCAAGCCGCCAAGTGCCGGAGTTGGAGACACACCGCTGCCCGATTAGTTTGGCCCAATGCCAACGATGCCGCTGTCGCTCCTTCCTCCATCCCTCCCTCCCTCCCTCTTCCCGAGCTCATCTCATCTTACCCGCACCCCCGCGGACACTGGTGACTCACACCCCGCCCTGACTGCTTAGCGACAGCCTGGTGAGGTTCTGCCCTCTCGTTACCCTCCTGAAACCAGACTGACAAGATGCAATTTTAGGATGTAGGGCAACTCCACAGCTCCATAATGAAGACCACAAACCCCGATGAGAAGTCAGCTCTCGCCGCTGCACCGCTCACAGACCTTGGAAATCACCAAACATGCTCAAACAAACTTCTCTTTAGTAAACATAGATGTCAAAAGCACTTTTTATGACATTAGACTCATTGTGACATTTAGATCCAAATATAGCCAGATGTGACTTCCTGCACTAAGGAGAAAGCACCACCAAGCTTCTCACAAAGCTCTGCTACAAATTACACCCCAAGCACTCACTGCCTTGGCTGTTAGACCGCTTCGTTTTCCTGCTGACTGAGAACCCAAAGGCTTTAAACCCGCAGAAACACACGTAACCATAAATTTCACAACATCCTGCAAAAATAGCTCACACATGAAGGGAGCAGCATTTAAGAAGAAACCATCTCCATTCTTGTGCTCCACATTCTTCTGTCACCCGTCAGTGATGGACTTAGACTTCAGTTTCATTGCAGGAGTCTGTGAGTATTTCCATTCAAACCCACATATGGGTGTGTATCTACACGGGGCCCTTTAAGCAGATAAGTCACCTGAATGGTCTGGCAGGCGTGGCTGCCGTTGTTGGTGAGGATGGCTGACACAGCCTGCAGGATCCTTCCTGTGTCGCCCCAGCACACCACCAAGCTGAAGAGGCAGGTGCATGACAGAGCCGCCAGTGCCTGGCCCGTTTTGTCACTCATGGCTGTGCTGCGTACTGTCGTCTCCAGCAGCAGGTAGAACAGGGATTCTGCAGTGGAGAAGTGGAGGTGCAAGTAAGATAGCACCACCAGCAGTTCAGTGTGAGAGGAACATATGTGCGGTCAGTTATATCAGTATTTCCCAGTCTAGTCCTCGGGAACCCACAGCCAGTCCACGTTTTTGCTCCCTCCGAGCTCCCTGACCGCTTTAAATTGTCCATGGGTCCCTGAAGACCAGATTGGGAAACACTGGGTTATACCCATAGCAGGTTACTATGATGATCCAGTGGTAAAATAAAGATGGTAAGTGGGAGTAGGTATGCTGCTGTGTTTATTTCTTAAATACGACAAGGTATGCTTGCCGCATTTTTAATTAAACATTTGTAACCATGCAGGCAAATTGAGCGGCAGTACTAACCCAGCACGTCGGGGGGCTCGGAGAGGAAGGCCTCAGGCTGTTGGCCCTGCAGCATGTCGAGCAGGGCCTGCAGGCTGCGCAGGCACAGCGACGGGTGCGAGAAGCGCGTCTCCTTTATGAGCTCGAACACACCGCGCAGCCCGATGCCGATGATCTGACAGAAAACGGAAAAAAAACCATCAGCACTGCAGCTATCCCACTGCTTTGGAGCCAGCTGAGGATTTCTGAGCAGAACAACGAACAGGGTTCACTTGAAGCAGGAGCATTTATGGCAGAGTAATGAGCTCTTCGTACTTCTGCTCTGCAGTGTTTACAGAAGTTATGCTTCTGATATCACCTGTTAGGCAGAAACCAGTCAGCAATAAAGCGGGAAAAGCCGATCCGTTCATTTCTGTGTAAACATGCAAAATTCTATCACCAGTTTCGATTCCCATACACAAGTTTCCATTTTTATAGGATCCAATATTAGCCTAAATTAAAATGGCACTTAAGACTGACATAAACCCAGTTCACTTCCATGTGTCCCAGGACATCTGCGTAGGTACGTATCAAAAGATCTATTTGTAAATTCACAGGAAATCAATCGACGCTGTGCTTTGAGTCACTACAAGCCATCGGCGAAACATACTTTTTTTCTCCCTTTTATATAACTTTATGTAACAATATGTACAGAGCTTGCCTTTACACTGAAAACACATTTAAATCAGGACAAGCAAGAAAAACAAAGGAGAAGAATGATCAGTGTCTAGAATCTGTTCAAGGCTTATTATTAAATACGCGCACTCTTCACGTTGATGGGAAGGAATGAGAGAACTAAGCAAATGGAAAGCAAATCCGCTAAAAGTAGATACAGTTAATGGAACATTACTTGGTTAGAGGTTTGCAGGATGCGTAAAATTGAGAAGTGGCTTCCTGAAGGTCTGGTGAATTCTGGGGATCAACAATTCAACAAGACACTGATCGACGGCTTTCTTAAAATCCATTATGAACCTGGCAAACTAACACAGCTAGTATGACTATTGCACTAATTTAACTGGCTCGGGCTACATTTTTTGGCTGTGATTTAGATGAACCACTGGCAGGGTTTGAATTAAGAAGGATGCCCACCAGGATGCCACAACTGCCCACTGTCTACATGTACTGGCACTAAGGCTCGTCTTTCAAACCACTGCATTAAAGTGCAATGGAATATAAAATAAAAAAAATCAGCAGGCAAGTCTCATCTGGCTGGCTCTTAGACACAAAAACGGTTATTTTTTCCAACTGCCAATAAAAATCGATAAAATAAAATTTAAAACTGCTCCATCTCTATGCTGATAAAACAATATTTAGATAGACAGAAAACAGTACTAAAATCTCTGACATATAGACAACTACATATATAAGTGAAATGCAGATAAAAGGTTCCACCATGACCACACAATGCTTCACTGCAGATTGCACCACTGGTCAGTATTAGCAGCATTCCAGCTTTGGTGCTCTGGCAGAGATTCAGGATGGCCACCTTGATTTAATTATTAAGACAGTCCGAAAGCTGCATGCTAACCCCAATGTCATTCAAAAGAGAGGCTCTGCAGTAATCAAAGTATTGTGATACAGAGAAATCCTCAAATCCAGACCTTCCATGAACACACAAGCACAACCGTTATTTACCACTTTCATGTGTGGAAGGCAATCAAATATCTGTGATCCAAAGCACTGCTTTAGTGATTGAAGTAACAATGTAGAAATTAGGCCAAAAAAGAGAGCAGTGATATTACGAAATGGCTTGGACTGACACTTTTTATAGCGGGTACCCACCAAAAAAGGTTTCATAATCTCCAGGTTTTACAGTAGTTTTATGTGACCTGCCTCAGTACTGTGTAACAATATTTCACATATTTTGTATCCCACCACAGATAAAGCTGCCTGCTAGACAAAAGAAAATCTTCCCTATTGTGCTTTAAGTTTTAAAGCAGTGTCCTTTAATAAGTCTAGACTGTAGATAATCACAGAGCTTGCTCTCACACACACACACACACACAAACTTAGAGTAATATAGAGAACAATACACCTAAACTACCTGGCTTCAGACTGTGGGAGTAAAATGCAATCATGAATAGAACATGCAAATTCATACATGCGGTGGCTGGGCCAGGAATGGAACCCAGAACCCTAGAGGTGCAAGGCTGCAGCACAACGCCACCCGCTGAGGCACCTCCTGTCCAATTAGCATAACGAAGTGAAAGATGGAGAGAGTGCATTCATTCCATAGGCCAGTACAATGAACTACATACACTATCACAGTGTCACACTCTCCGTAGCAAGTCACACGCAAGAGGGACGTGAACAGCTACTGAACATTGCTGAAGGGGGGTAGGAGGGTGGTTCAAAACCACTGGGCTTCCGCAAGGGCTGCAGGGGGGCTTAACACATAAATCTGCCATACAGGTCAGCTGCTGAAACTCTAGTTCAAATCTTTTCGGTCTCATTCCATATATATTAATAATAATCTTGTTTCAGTACACCCTATGCATACTTAGAGCCTAGACTGATGCTTGCATATACCTTTTATTATATAACCAACTATATTAAAAAGAAATCCTTTGAGCTGTATAATTTTACTGTTTTCATTGCGGAGCTTTGTCTGAATTAATTACAATATTTACTGGGTGAAACAGTCTGTATCTGTGAAATATTTTGTTTCGCCTACTCTGTAAAACCATGCAGATGAAATTCAGCATAAATTATTCTGTTAAAGGCTAATGGACAGTTAAGAAAGAGCCCTTCCTCAGTGACCAGATACTCAGGAAGGGCCTGTGTGAGAAACATGAGGAGGTGGACCCATCAATTCCCTCAGGCCAAGCGGGCCACCCTGCCGCCCTCAGGGACATCGCCACTGACCTTGGGCAGCTTGATCACTGGTTCTCGGCACTCTTCTTCTTCCTCGCTTTCCGAGTCGCCACTCTGCACAGAGCTACGGGAGGCGAGGGCCAGCGACGCCTCCCTCTGCTGCCAGTCCAGCACACAGAGGCGCACGCTGCAGTAGACATTGAAGGCCGACGGGTTGCCATGGAGCTTGACGTCTGGGATGGGGAGGATCCCATCCACGCCATCAGCCTGGGAGACGGACAGCAGGGCAACAGAAATGAACGCATATGACACGTTGTAAAAAAATGAGCATAAAACAAAAAAAGAGAGTGAGAGAGAGAACAAGATCGGCAAGGCCTCACTGCAAAAACTGCCATCAAAGCAGCACACTAACAATTCTAATTGTTATATCCTTATGAATAAGAAAATCACGAACAAACAGTTTTGATAAAATTCACTGACGTGAGACATTTTTAAATCACTGGTGCAGAATCTATATGCTGATACTGTACAGTACTACAATTTTACTATTTTTAAATCTAAAAAAAGATGTCTATTGCCAGATATTAATTACATACACACACACATTTTACGTAGAATTAATTAGTACATAGCTCTGTACCCAGCTGGTGAGAACATAGTCTTGTCTCTTCACAATGTGGGGAGGAGGAAGCCATTACAATCTACACCAGCAAAGGAGGAGTCAAAGGCCTATTGGATACCGTGCTACATAATGCACCTAAGAGGCCTGGAGTTTGAGGGCTTCCCTACTGGGAGCGAAAGGGAGGGGATGGGCAGCCCGCCCCCGCACAAACAAACGCACGCATGCGCGCTCACGCCACTGCTGGGAAGCACATCCCGCAAGGCCGGAGAGATGGATGGGAAACCACAGCTCTGCAGTCCAATCGTACAGCACGCCTGTCCATGCACAGCGATCCTGCCTCTCCCACAGCACTGGGCTTCCCACCACAGCAGCAGTTACAGCAATTTGGATCCCATTTAGACCTGCAAGATGGCAAGCCACCATTTCTCTTCCTCAAAAGAAGAACCAGGGCAAGTTGGACAGGGATGTCAGCATGTAATCAGGGACCAAATTTATTCAGAGGGCCTTTGCAGCTGCAACATTCCTGCTGTCACCAGTATTCAGTAATGGAAGCTCACTACTACATGTTATTACTATCAATGTGTACTACACAAGACTAAGGATGTGAAACAAAAAACTGAAACCAAATGAACCTGGGTACTCCTACAATACACAGCAAAAAATTATTTTTCAGTGTGCATCGAAACATCACCAATAAAAACAATGATTCAATAAATGTGACTTATGTCCCAGACTTAAAAACCCTAACCTGTGGGGGACAGCGTGTGGCTAGTGGACTAAGCCTCTGAGCCTGTGACTGGAAGGTCGCCAGTTTGAGCCCAGCCTCAGCACATCTGCAGGTCCTGGAGCAAGGCCCTTAACCCCCAGCTCCCTGCATGCTGCTATGGGTGGCTATGGCCATATATATACACACATCCAGTAAATACATACATAAGTACAGTAGGCATGAACTTCAAATAATGCTTATATTAGTAAACTGAACTGAGCTTACCAGAATACCCATGGCAAATTACACTAAAAATATGTCAAATTTACTGGCATGGCTATCAGCTGGAAATATCCATCCATTTTCCATACACCACTTATCTAGTACAGGTTCCACACTCATTGTGAACCTATCATGGTTTAAAATTCGTGTGTGTCTGTTCACACACACACACACACACACACACACACACACACACACACACACACTACCCTCATTCTTGCCTCTGCAAAACATACAAATGCCAAGTTCTTATTGTGGCCTTATGTTTGATGTTTCAGACCATTAAAATACTGGATAACGACAGGTCAAACATTGTACTATGCAATTTGTTTTGGTTGTATGGTCCGTTTAGCTTCTATACTGAAAATAGCTTGGATGTTTTCAATACACAATTGTACAATGTGCGATGACAAATGAAATAAGATATAGTAACTTGTATATGAATGCATATACGTATATAAAACATTTCTACAGCTGTAATAACCTCATTAATTAGTTCACGTTACATCTGGGAGAACTGAAGATCGATCTTCATACCATAAATCGAATTTCTCCTTATAAGGCCTGAGCTTCCAAGCTCCATTGCAGCTCTTCACCCTTATAAGTCAGACATTGAATCGCATGACAGACACCTGGTCAATATGTAATACTGCTAGCAAACGCTCAGCTAGTGACATGCTAAGTCTCCAACACAGAAAATAAGATAGAGATCATTTCTCCAATTGCAGGTGATAGACACAAAGAGCACAACTCAGCACCAAAATCACTCTCAGGGGAATTCACACAACACAAAGAGCAAATTCCAAGCACAATTCACTGCATATGTAGCAAAACGCACCCATCAGATTACCAAAATGCTTATCACTTACCACTTAATGCATCTGGGTCATCAACCCTTAAAGACTGCCAACCTTTGAACCCAACATCTTTGCATATATAACGGAATAAGTTCCGGAATAAAGGGGCTTAGCTTTATTCTGATGAGGTCCAGAGTTGGGAGGAGGGAGCATGTTATTCTTTGACTGATTTTTAAGATGCTCTCAGCTCCTTCCATGAAGAGCTGACCTCCATGAAGGAAAACGAAGCCACATTAAAGCACACATCCCAACAGAATTGGCTATTACCATGTCACACAGTATTTAGACATAAAGCTATTTTTTTTACTAGAGTAACACACCCATATGCAGACACACGACACAGTTATACTGCATTGCTGACTGCATGACAACCGGATAGAGAACACGGTTGCCAGGGCAACAGGTGAAACTACATCACCTGGCAACGGAGTGAACTGCCACAGTATCTTACACATCTTTTCCAGAAAACCTTGTTTACTGGCCATTGCCCAGCTGTAACTCATTTAAACTGTACTCCTAGCAACAGATCTTGAGATCAGAGGGAACCCTTTTCATTAAGGTCGCAATGATTTTACTTTAATCAGATTGACATTTTAAAAACAGCCCACCACATCAATGCTTGTGGACAACTAATGCTTTTGACCAGCTATGTCCTAAAGTATGCATATCTTTTTGACAATTCTAATCATTCACAATCAAGCAATATTAAAGGAAACCACCCAGATGGCATTCATTGCCACCTTAATCAGAATTTAGACAAATATATTTTTACAAGTCAAAACCACTCACAAAAACACACACAAAATCTTCAAAATCAAATACAAACTCACAAAAAACAGCTAGACAAAAAAAGATAAAACCAAAAGAAGATTAGCCAAAATGAAGAGCATGGATCGCTAAAATGAAAGACCGTTACCTTTGTTCTAATTTTTACTTTCGATTTAACCTTCTGTCGCCTTTTCAGCTTCTTTTTGTTCAAAGTCTTCTTTCCCCTGCAAAAGAAGTACCAAAGTCAAATTGGAAGGACAGTCAGTGATCGTCATCTCAAAATTCTGACTGAACATTTTGAAATACTGAATTTTTAAAAGCAGAACACCGGCTAGCAATTTCTATATTGCCAAGAACCCCTATATGCACTGAAACTAACTAAACAAAGAACAGCAACTCTATCTGCAACTAATAAAAGGACTACAGATGTTAATGGTCCACTATTTCCTCCCAAATTTAAACAGTTACAATCAGATGATTTTCCAGAAGATATCATGCTTTGGCTTACTCGTCAAAACCAATTAATTTTAAGATGCTTTTTCTGGGGAAGAAGAAAATAAAAAATAAATAGCATTATGCTTTTTCAGCACACAAGTTATCCTTTTATGTATTACCATGGTTAATTATTGTGAATGAAGAGTTACATAAAATACATCTATGCACATACAAACAAAATATGAATAAAAGACGAAGGTACACGATATGGCAAAAGGTATGTGGACACCCTTATTAATTACAGGAATTGTCTAATTAAGCCACACACATTTCTGTTACAGGTGTATAATTAAGCACACAGTCACACAATTTCCCGCAACAAACATTAGCAATAGAATGGGTAGCTGTACAGAAGAGGTTACTAACTTCCTACTGGGCACCATCATACGATGCCATCTTTCCAGTAAGTCAGTTCACCACATTTCTGCCCTGCTAGAGCTACCCTGGT
>JAAGVU020000001.1:43798669-43820371 GCA_011763525.2 Mormyrus iriodes
CACATGAGCTCACAGAAAGGGACCTTATCACTCAACATCAATACCCAACCTGAATGGCAGCAAATCCCACCGGCAACATTCCAACATCTAATGGGAAGCCTTCCCAGAAGAGTACAGGCTATTACAGCAATAATGAGCCAACCAATTTCATATTAATGCTGCGTTCCATTTGAACTCGTAGCTCGGAATTTCCAAGTTCCTAGTTGGAAATTTCAACTGGAACACCCCCTGAAATTGTAATTCTTACTCGGAAAGTCGGATGAATCCACACAAGGCCAACCTAAGAATTCAAGATGGCTGCACCCTTTATTAACAGAAGCTGTAGTTTTATATTGTTCATCTGCGGCTCATTAAATCAGTCGTATACACAAAACTGTTCAACCACTATTTGCGGCCATGTTGCTATGGTGTTTTTATGAACAAAATACTGTGCAATGTGTTGTTATCAACTGGTATTGCTAACAATGGCTAACAATAAACCTGGCTAGAACTGGGGCCTGTTTCAGAAAGCAGGATTTTTTGCTTAGCCGAATAATTTGTCGGATTTAAGGTAGTCTGGGTTAAATTTAAGTGAACAGCGATAAAAGCCCTTTAAGCTGGGGTACCTTACATCCGACAAGTTGTCCAACTAAGCAAGAAATCCTGCTTTATGAAACAGGTCCATAGTATTACTAAATGGCTTTCTTACTTGTACTAGAATGCAGTTAACTCGGGGGTGACATCATTCCCAGCGCTGATTTCCAACTTCCAACAAACAGCATAATACCCTTGGTTTCAGAATGACGTTGGACAAGCCGCTGTCCAGATACTTTGGGCCATAAAGGGTACCATCAGGAAACAATGTAGCACAGTAAGTCTGTGCAATATGATGATGATATCATTAATTGATGATATCAGACAAGGAACCTGGTGTCATATCCAACAGTGACTAACCCTTGATTATCGCCTTCCTTGGGGAAATGGGCAGCTACAAAGCAAAGGAACATGCACCGTGTAAGAAGTTTGACAACCACTGCTTTGGACGGCTTTTGATGGCCTGTGACGTTTCTTCAATCATAATTAAATCTGGTCCACCAATCGATCGTTTCATACAGAGACACATAATTCTGCACTGCCAAGCCGTCACATTTTTCTTTCAGCTAAAAAAATGTAAGTAGCATGCTTGGTGCAACATGTATGCATGCTTATCTGTGTATATCACCCAGCCTTCCCTATAGCACAGTCACATACAGTCCTCAGCATTCCTAATAAAGAATATTGCATTTAAGACACTAAACACCAGTGGGGATTGAGTGGATTCTTCTATAGAAGCCGTGTCCACACACACACAGACACACCCTGCTACAATTGACTACACTTTTACACTTTTCAAAGAGCTTCACATACAATCTGCCCCTGGTCAGTCAGTCTGCTGGTAGTAAGCACTAGCACAAAAAAACAAAACAAAAGATAATCGAAAAAAATAAGAAGCACAGCGACAGCAAGGAATGTATGAGAAGCAGTGGACATCCACTGCACCCAGACCTGCACGTTGCCACCACAATTTTGCTCAATTGCACTAACAATTTCAACAAATTTTCATTTGGTAAAACCCAAGGTGACACCACTCCAGTTGGCTGACTGATCAGACTCTGTAGTATTGCCATGACAACCTGGATGTTAAGTGGTAGTCCTACCTACACAACGATTCCATTTAAGCAACATAATCCAACCAATAGTTGTTTTTCCAGCTCTAATTTCGTCGCTAATAAGGGACAAGAAATTTCAGATTAGTATGACAAAAAGCCAGCCATAAAACTAAACCATTACTGAAGGACACAACCGTTAAGTGCAGTTAGGCTAAGTGCTTCATCCAAAGAGTGCAAGAATCAACTTAAAGGAAAACAAACATTAAACAGCATGTGCCAATTTCCTTATCCACTGCAACTCTTACCAATCAATGCCATTATTTTTACTAGGTGAAATAGCCATTATTCAGCAGGTTATCGTTAATGAATAAAGAGAATATAATATCATTTACAATTATGATTTGCTGGTATTACTATAAATGACCTACAATGACAGCACATAAACTATAAGGTTAAAGTAAAACAGTTATATTCCACTCAAATTAATGTACTGCTGGACCATATAGCACTAAAATTACTGCATGAATTATGAACAACAAAATTAAAAGTAGTTCATGGATAGATACTTATACCCTTCCAAAGATGATATTCCTCTTGTCCACAAAAAAAACCTATTAATAACAGCCCTTTCACTGTACCACATGTCAACTTCAAAGGATGTTTATTAATAGGGCAACAGATTTCAGAAAATTAATAAACCCTTATATGACATAAAATCCTCTGAAAACCACCTGGGCCAATAAATAAAAAAAAAAAAATAATTAATTAAAAAAAAAAGACTCCTACAAAAAAAAGGTTCTACAAACAACTGTGCCGCACATGTATTTTGATGGATTGTCTGAAAGGGAATAAAAAATAATGAAATCCTTGGGAGGGACATATCTCCATAATAACAAGACTATTCCCCTTTTTAGGGACATACAACACATAGAAAGAACTTTAATAACAGGACACCCAAGGGAACACACCTCCTAAATCAAATTCAGGAAGGCTACATTAACAATTGGCCTTAAGCTGACATATTGATTCTATTCAGTGCAAATAAAGATCACACTCACAAGTACATGACTTCATATGAAAACACTTAGTTGTGACTTTATAAAGGCTTGTATAAGCGTAGTCCATTAGCAACCTTCAGTCTTAAAGCAATTCTATGGACTTCAAACTAATGACACATGTCCCAGTATCTGGCACAAGGTGGTCCAGTTATACCCAATGATTTCCACTCTGGAAAAAGCAGAAGGAAACAGCAGAGCTCCATTAGTGCAACCCAGAACGGTACATCAGGAGACTTCAGAGTACGCTGCTTTCGACAGGCTGCTTGGTAAGCTTCTCACAGACAGACCAGTGAAGATTTCAGGTCAGCCTCAACACTCTATCAAGGCCCTATATACCTGAAACAAGACAACCCAATAAAAAATAGAGTATCATTGCATTGCCAGCTTGACTCTATTGTTGTTACTCAACCCAAACTCTTAGCACGAGACAATTCAGTTTTATAAAAACATTAAGATTACAGCTGTAAGCTACCCAAGTCTAAATAACAAAAGACAGTAGTGCAATGTAATGCAAGAAAAACCTCATGTGCAGTCACACATTAACAGCATTGTTTTCCAGTGCAGCACAAAATGGTCTCCATATGATCACTGAGTCAATACTACAAGGTTTCATAACAATAACACCACACTAATTCTTCTGTAAAATAAGAATAAAATTTAAATATTCAAAAAGGATACTGTAAATGGGCAGCATGGTGGTGCAGTGGTTAGCACCATTGCCTCACACTTCTAGTACCAGTATTTGAGTCTCCGCCAGTTGTGTGTCTGTGTGTGTAGTTTGCATGTTCTCTAGGTGTCATTGTAGGGTTTCCTTTTGGTACTCCGGTTTCCCCCACAGTCCAAAAACATGCTGAGGTTAACTGGAGTTGCCAGATTGCCCATAGGTGTGCATGTGTGACTGAACGGTGTGTGAGTGTGCCCTGTGATGGGCTGGCGCCCCATCCTGGGTTGTTCCCTGCCTTGTTCCTGTAACCTCCGGGATAGGCTCCAGACCCCACATGGCCCTTAATAGGATATGTAGTTACAGAAAATGGATGGATACTGTGAAGCAAGGCTTATCTGGAGAATGCCTTGGGATGGTTAGGTAGTATGGAGCATTAACAATGTGCATTACTGTCCAGAGAGTAGCTTTAACCAGAATGCCAAACCGAAAAACCATACCATTTGCAATGTCACAAATGGCTTGCCAGACAGCATGTCAGAAAAACACAATATATTAACTGACCGGAACACTAGCAACAGGAATGAGGACTAGCTAAGCAGCATAAGATCATCATTATGTTATCATCAAGTACACTTTTTAACCACTATGTTACCTGCTATTCAATGATAAATGTTTGCACCTGGCAAATACTTTGTGGTTGTTCAACCTCACATATTTCTCTAAATATTGTTCAGAAATATCAAAAATGTTATATTTCCCCATTGCTTAGTGCCATGTGATTTGGAAGTATAGAAGAAGGTCCTTTTAATTGCATTGATGGCACAATATACCTGCATGCAATGATGCAGATATAGCTGGAGTGCAAATATAGAGGCACAGATAAATCTTTAGTAAAAATACACCATTTTCCTAATTTCATCTTTTGAAATGAACAATTTATATTAAATTTGCATGTGCACTAAGGTAAGCTTAAATTAAACATAAATATCAACAATTTCTTACAAATAAAAAATAACATTCACAGTGATCAACACACCAAGACTTAAGATCTAAAAATTACAATGTTTGGGCTCTTTTAATTGTATATTCATCCTACCAACAAAAGAAATTCCTTGTATTTTTTGCACATAAAGTTATTCTGATTCTGCTTGATCATCATCCGAGTTGAAAGTACGGATGAACATTTTACATGCGTGTCCTGAGTAATTAGCAAAGTGCATTAAACAGAACCTGTTTTCAGGAGGATATTGGGAGTTCCTTTCCAACAAACCCAAAAATGTGCTGCGCAACTTAAGAAGCCACAAATAGACAACTAGGCATATAAGAAATTCCATTTTTGCAATGCTTTAGAATCCCTTTGTTTGAAAAGTATTAATCAATTTGTGATAAAAAGATAAGCTGAGGTCTTTCACATTTTGATCCTTTCACTTTCAATAATAGTTTATTACTTTCAGCAGTTGATACCAAAGAACAGAACTATTTCTTTATTTCTGTAATAACATATCAAAACCGTTATAACACATAAAAACACTAACGTTTTTGAGAGATACCTATTTCAAGACACTGGCCCAATTGTCTTTTTTTCCTTTTTATTAGTTGGGTCGTTGTTTTGCTGAAAAAAAAAATACCACCTTGCACACTTCAATGGGGGACAGCAGCTTAATAAGCTTCAAATGCCTTCAAGCTATCAATAATACAATTGGTGGCGCAGGACAAACAGACACAGATTGTCTTGGCTTTCTAGTACAGACTAAGTAACTTGAATATTAAATGACCGCTAGGACGAGATCAGGGATGATTATAAGAAACTATGAACCCGTTTAACAGGCATGGATGAATCACTGCTGGCTTGTCAGCGAAACGTGCTTTAATGGACGGACTTAACTCCGAAACTCAGCGCTGTGGATATACTAGCGCATCAACATCCGCTATTTATTTGCCTTTAAAACACACAGGTGCATGGTTATTTCTTGGACATGAAAAAATTCCTATTATATATATATATACTGATCTTGAATCGGTAGCTGCACTGAAGGAGTCCCAGGGAAAGGAAGGGCTGGTCACCGGAGCCCCGCGGGCCGTCATTGCCCCAAACACCCACATCTAACCCCGATCGCTTCCCTATAACGCCCAAACCAATTAAGACCCCTTCTGATACCCAAACACACTGCATACATAAATCTGAATATGCTAAACGTGTCCCCAGCTAACAGCGGCGATTCTTTTGAATTTTGCCCTTAACGGATCCAGGGTGTGTGCCGCAGATCTGCCCCAGGTAGCTAATAAATGACGATCAGACGAGTGGGCACACATAACAGCCAAATAAAAAAAACAAAATGACTCATAAGAAGGCTATATACGTCAAGTATATAAGTGCCAACCTAACCAGCAAAATGTAGCTCGTTATCAAGCCAAACAAACGCCAGCTATGACAGCTAGCTGGCAGGCTAGCCAGCACGGACTTCCCTAGCCATTGTGGTACAGCAGCTAGCCGGATAGCTAACGAAGGGGTGTAGCTAGTTAGCCAATGTTCGTTCTAGTCAGTCTTCTAGGTAGTCAACTGATTATTTTTTAGACAGAAGTAAACATGTACATTGCTAGGTTAACAGTGCAGCGTGCATTTTTCATTTGTTTTGACCTACCTGCTCTGTGAAATCCCTTGCTCTTTGTCGCTTATGGCTGTGGTGTAAATCCTCCGATATATGTCCCCCAAAGCTCTCCCTGAGAGCAGAAGCTGATACCGGCTCCGGCAGTCCGACTCAGCTCCCGGGCCGGGACAAGAACCCATAGCTAATCCCGTACAAGGAAAATCCGTCCCGGCTGCAGAAAAGACTTTGACACCCAAGCCCACTGTGGGAGGCGACGAGAGGATCCCTCCTGCAGCCGCCGCCGCCGCAGCGGCGCACATCATTATTTTGTGGAGAGATTCGTATGTTACATTAGAGGCATTTAGTTAAAATCTCACTTTTACCAGTCACTAACATTCGTCGTTAAAAAGACTTCATACATTAAATCTAGCGGTACTTCGAATGCAGAAAACAATAAGATTTCCTGCACCCGGTTATAACTGAAACGACATAAAATACACTCCGCGGTGCGAGTCCGAAGCGGCGCTTCTTTTCAGCGCGGTAATTTTAATTAATGTCCGATGAAATGTGACATTCCCGGGCATAATGTCACACGCGGGCGAACGACATATACGGTTTTTCCTCAGAGCTGGGCCGCGGTGTCGGCTGGCAGCGCCCGTCGCTGGCGTTTGGCTGGAGCCCGAACGAGCCGCAGTCTCGCTAACGCTGCCATCTTAGCTTCATCCTCGTCCGCGAGCCGCTGTCGCTGTCAGGCATGCCGGGATACGCCGCGTGCGTCCCCACAGCGCCCGCTCTGCCCATAGCGCAGCTTCGCCCCTCTCCGCTTGCGTAACCCGCTTCGGCTTTAGCCGTCCATGCTAGCTTGGACACAGCAAATAAAAAAAATGCTGATGATTTGTCCTGCGTCCAATTGCCCACATTTCCAATTTACTAAAAACAAAATAGTAAGAAATGTAAAATTGCAGAATCACGTTTTTTTTTTATATAATTTATGCCATCTATGTTATTTTTTCATATACCATCTATAACATAAAAAACAAAAATATAAATATATGGTAAGTATAAATTCTTGAAACCGTGTATGTGGAGGTGAGGTAATATAATAGCGAGCACTTATTAAATTACCTTCATTTCTGAGACATAGAGATAACTGGACTAAAAACAAAAATATTGTAATTATGTAGCATCCTCTACCAGAAACGACTTAACTATTATAAGACAGGCATGAATGTGGTTTTATAATTCCTTGTTCATTTAGACTAAATGATTTAGTAAGTAGTATTTGAGTTGTTGACATACACATTTAATTATGCACACACATATACAAAGTGATAATGAAAATGGCAATTCAAATGTTTTAAAGGGCCATTGGTCCTCCCATGAGCTGCCAGACCAATTTTGAGGCACCTTGGCATGAATTCTGCAGGAAAGAATGTATAAGAAATTCAGTAATTTTTTTGATGGAAAATTCCAAAATCATTAACTGGTTGGCTTGATGTTTGGTGACTAGTGCGGCATGGTAGTGCAGTGGTTAGCACTGTTGCCTCACACCTCTAGGACCAATGTTTGAGACTCTGCCTTGGTTCCGTGTGTGATGTTTGTATTTTTCCCCAGGTCGTTGTGGGATTTTCTCCAGGTATTCTGGTTCCCCCCCACAGTCAAAAAACATGCTCAAGTTTTTTGGTATACTGAATGGTGTGTGTGTGTGCCCTGCGATTGGTTGGTGCTCCATCCTGGGTTGTTCTCTGACTTGTGCCCATAGGCTCTGGACCCCCTGCAACCCTAAATGAGACAAGTGGTTACAGAAAATGATTGGAATGTTTATGCCACATGATTTACATTGTTTTCATACTCATTGAGCCATTTAGTAACCACTCTTGCCCCATTATTCTGGAAGACTCCGAATCCATTGGGATAGTACTGCTTCATCATAAAATGACTGGCTTGTTGGTCAGTGGTATTCACCCTGCTCTTTGTGGGGAAGAGCAGACTTAAACCTTCTGTGATGACCACCTGGACTCTTCACTGAGGGAGACGAGAATGTAAGGTTATGTGTGCCATTTGATACAACTTGTGAAAGATGACTCACCTGATCATAGTTTGTTTCATACCTCAGTAAAGCACCGCTTCTGTTCTTTGCACTGCATGTGACAGTTTATTTGTAGGTGTAATATGGGATTTATGTAGTGTGGACCAGCTATAGTTTTCAGCAGACTGTACTTGACAAAACAGCATGCCCACTGACGTTCACAGATAAAACACTATATCATGTGCTTTGTTTTACATCTCAAAAAGTCACAGTAAAGGAACACATAGTGTAGGTGATGCTCCTATACATGTAGGGCAGGGTTCCCCAATTCCAGTCCTAGAGGGCCAGAATCTAACACATTAGATTTCCCGGCTTAAACACATCTTAATCAGCTAATTACTAGCTCTAGTAGGTGTGTCTGAGCAGGGAAATCTGCAAACTAGCCCTACAGAACCAGAATTCGGGAATCTTGTTGTAAAGTATTGTGGTAACAACACAAAGGTTGTAGTTTTAAATCCCAAGAAACATACACGAGTTATATCTCATCCCTCTACTATAAGTCACTTTGGATGAAAGTGTCACATAAATAAGCATGCACTTTCATCCACATTTTCTGGTAGATAATGAGGTCCTTCCCCCAAACTCCCATGCTAGCCAATGTCTCAAAAATCACCAGTACGAACAGCCTTCCTTGTTGAATCTCATGCAAGATATGCTGTAACAGCCACTCAGACCTCCTCTTGTAGCCAAAATAAGGGGTAAATAGCCTTATGACCTTTAAGCATGATAGGATATTAGTAATTAACCCAGGAATTCTGCCTGTGTGGAAAATTCTTCTTTTAACAAATATTTACTGAAGTGTGCCCTTTATTTTATTAGTTACTTGCCTATACAAATGTTCTGGGATTTGTATTCTGGCACCAACATTACTGTTACTTATGTAACTTAAAAATGTTCTTCAGTTTTAGTAGGACAACTACATGCCTGATCTGAAGAAGCCGTAGACAGGTCAGTTGTACTGTCATTATTGACTGCATGCCTTCAAGATCAGTGAATGACGTAAGAATTACAATCACCTTTATTCCCCAAGGACATTACATACCCAAGCAATTTGCTTTGGTGAATTGTTACATTCAGAACAAAATGACCAATAAAGTAAATGATTATAGTAAAATGTACTGCACAATTCTGTATCCAGTGTGGGTCAAAGGATATACTTTAGTATTGTACAGTAGACTACAATGTGGTACACAGGAAGTCCATATGTACAGTAATACCAGATACTGGAGTCCAGCACAGTTTTAATTAATTTAATTTAATTTAATTTTACTGAATTTAATTGAACACAAGAAAAGAAAGCAATAATGTCTGGCAATAAGAAAGTGCAATGCTATATTAAAAGCAATACCTGTGTCATAAGTGAACATCATTTGTATTTGGGGTGGTGCAGTGGTTAGCACTGCTGCCTCACACCTCTGGGACCAGCGTTTGACTCTCCACCAGGGTTCCATGTGTGTGAAGTCTGCATGTTCTCTCCATGTGTGGGGTTTCCTCTGGGTACTCTGGTTTCCCCCCACAGTCCAAAAACTTGCTGAGGTTAATTGGAGATTCCAAGTCGCCCGTGGGTATGCCCTGTGATAGGTTGGTTATTATAAACCCTGAATAGGAAAAGAGGGTACGGAAAGGGGATGGATGGCATTCTTATATATTGTATGATACTGCTCTTTAGTTTTCTGTTTCGCTAAAAAGCAATGAAAAATCACATTATAGTAAATCGTTGTGAGTATTTACTACATAGGCAGTATACAGGCATTTTTTTAGAGAGCTCCAGCACAATGTTCCGCTGTTAAAATATGACTGATTCAACATACGAGATTTAATTTATCTATCTTTTGTCTCTAATTTTTGTCCCCACTGTCATGAATTATCATAATAAGTGGATTGTTGTAAAGAAAAGGACAAAGAAGTTTTAATATTGTTTAATGAAAATAAAGAGCCCCATGTTTGCGCTTTATCAGTATTTTATAACAATCATCAATAACCATTAATAACTCTCAATAGGTATTTAGGTGGAGGTCAAAATTTTATGATTGTAGAGAATATTACTTTGTCAATTATGCTAGGTACTACATAAAATATGCAAATGGGCATTGCTGGATTCCTTTCTCCGTTGCAGGAAAATGGAGACAGGCAGCCAATAGCTACCTAGCACAGTGTAAGGACCCACAGCCAAGAGATCCCGCAGGATGAGGTGGGAGGGGCTTAAGGACAGCACAGCAAGAGCACAAATGCTGACACGGTCATCATTCAGGTCAGCTCCAGCTACTACAGAGATTTTCCACATAGGTCAAGCACGGCCATTTTGTACTAAGTATATATATTCCCACTGGGTGGCAAAGTACTGGTATATTCATTAATGCATCACTGTTTTTGTTTTTGTTGATGTTGTGAAAGTTGTATTGCTCTGAAAACGCAAAGGTCATATATTCAAACTGCAGGGAGAAGACTGCCCCTCCCCTGTACCATAAGTCGCTTCAGATAAAAACGTCAGATGAATGAATACATGTAGAAAATGTGTACAATGCAGACAATACAGCTGACATTAACGTTAAAACTACGAAACCCTAGTAGTATCAGACAGCTTTTCTCATAATGATATTTAAAATCTATAGTGATATTGCAATGTATTATGACATGAAACAGATGAATCGGTAGGATAGAAATTAAGATATAAATTAAATTCCTGTATATCAGCATGGCTTTAGGACAGAAAATGAAGCACGTATGTAGCCACTTTATTAGGTACCCCATGAAATACCACTTAAGACCTTCTTTTATTAGTAGAAGCACATCCTGGGTTGAGTAACTGTGCATTCTTAAATGCCTTTCAGCCCACCACTGTTATCCTGACCTCTTATTTTGGCATTTGAGACCTTCCTGTTAGCTTTAATGAGTCTGGCCATTCTTCTCTGACCTCTGTCATTAACATGGTCTTTATTCATCAGCCAAACTGTCACGGATTGGATGCTCTTTTTGTTTGTTTATTGCACCATTCTCTGTTGACACTAGACACTGTTGTACGGGACAATCACAGGAGGGCGGCTGTTTCTGAGATACTCGAACCACCACGTCAGGCACCGACAGTCATGCCATATTTAAAATCATTCAGATCACGCATCATGGCCATATTAACGCTTAGCTGACCAGTCAGTGACCCTCTCAAGCCTGTCTGCCTATATATTTACAGATAGCTTCAAATGCAAATGAGCAGAAATTAAATGCAGGTTTTGTCTGCATGTGCATATATAGGTGTATAGATATTTATGACAGGTTACATGCACCCTCACACTGAGTTCAGCTCGTATGGTTTAATCTGATTCTCATATGGAACACTGGACAGCAACTGAAACTGAAACCTGGTTCCTTTCCACCATCTCCAGTCACAGCAGGATTCCTGGATTAAATATTTTCATAAAGGCTTATTGTGCAGTCTCAGTTTGATAAGAGGACTTACACTGATATACTTTACAAGTCCATCCCTCTTCACTGACAGCACTCCCTCTTTTAATGAATCCCATGACAAGTTATTTTTTTTTCGTTTGATGTTTTGGGGCATGCATTTCCCTTTGACTTCAGACGGTTGCTGTCAAAGCAGATGTATATGCTATTAGCTAGCAACAGCACTGAAAAGTACAGCCTGTATTCACCAGCTCCTATTAATTTACCCCTTTACCATGGCAACAGCATGAAAGCCCACACGTAACACATGAAGGCTGCTGAGATTTACCTCCTGGAGGTGGATAAAATGTGGACTGGAGTCTAAAAGCAGAATGAGCCACGAAATCTATTGTTTGTGTGGCAGTATGTTGCCTTGAGTCAGTCGAAAGACAAAAGAGAAAATGTACCCTTAATTTTCCTTCATAGCAACTCAGTTCTTTGGCATTTTAAGTATTACTAATAATTGCAAACAAAGACCTAATACATTTGTTTCACTTGAATTTAGTTGCAGCCACAGCACTAATTTAAATGCTATGCTGTGCATGTATACACGAATGAATATTTGAATTTTGCATGTTCTGTGGTATTTATATTATATTTTCATGCATTTATATTTATGCAGACAGCATGGCAACATGGCGGCGTTGTCTGACGGCTGTGAGACTGGGCTGCAATCTGGCAGGTCTCTAATTGAGTTAGCACAGATCAGAGTGAGCTACACGGGTGATGTCATGGTCTAATTGGACAGCATCTGGACGGCGGAGGGTTTTGCTCCACCTGAAAGATGACGCATCCAGTTGGGTTCTCCTTCCGTTAGACACTAAATGCGTCTCTGCACAGGCTTCAGCAAGTACGCGCTCACTGACTGTTACAACGAGTAACATTTTTGACTGTGATTTATCGTGTATCCAGAAAAGCTGTTTAACATGAATGGGCGCAAGAAGAAAATTCTTAGCTTCGTTAAAGCAATGATTTATACGACTTTATATAAATTAATCTATCATGATCTGTAACAAAAATAACAAAAATGTATTCAGCTAAAAGGAGTGGCACGGTTATGCAGTCGGATCATCAAGGTTCAAGGGTTAATTTTCGTATGCACAGTAAACACTCAGTTACACTATGTCATGAATATCTTACTCTGCGTGTCCTTCTGAGCGCCGGTAAACACAAATCGCAAATACAAATTAAGGCGCTACAATAAGACAAAAACAAGTACACCTGATGTCAATAAATACGTAACTAGGCAACAAATATGTAACATGACAGTTAATGCCAATAAACACGTAAATGCAGTGAAGCGGTGTCTACAGCCTATGACAAACTGGCATCCCATCATGGGTGTACCACTGCGTTATGCTGTCTCTTGGGGGTCAACCAATTACCCCCCGTAAGCTGCTGCTCTCTCTCTGTGAGCCTTGGATGAGGAAGTACATATTATTACAAACACATTCCTGTTAGGCGGATGCTGAGTTTGTATATTAAATAAGTCAAATTAAGTGGGATTGGTCTTCTGCTGTCAAAAGGTACTTTAGTGCCACCTAGTGTGCTTTACAAGAATATACTTCATGTAACTTGGTCGTTTTTCCAGTGAAGATATTGTATCTATCCATCCAGCTTACCCAGTAAGTGTTCCCAAGAAGCCCAGGACACAGGGTACGGGACAGGAATCAGTCCATCCCGAGACACACACAGTCACACAACGAGGGCTATTTGTGGTGTAAAACTCACCCAACTGCACATCTTTTGCTTGTGGGAGGAAACTGGAGTACCCAGGGAAAACCCACAAAACATCTAACTGACAGAGCTGGTGGCAATACTTCAATCTCCAGCCTAGGAACGGGGGGGGGGGGGGGGGGACTCTACAGTCCTAGCCCCCAAGCTACCATACCACCCAGAAAGTATATGTAAATGAACAATTATAATATAGTGTAAGCCCATGTTTACTGTGTATATTAAATTGACAGTGTGAATCAGCATACATATATTTTATTGAAGAAAAATTATTGCAAGAAATTATGTTCATATTCATCATCAAAATGCTCTCCTTTACAACTTTACAAGCAACCACAGAAGGTATCATGTCAATATATTCCTGACTCATGAACTCTTTTTAATATCTGGGTTGCTGAAATAAATTTCTATGCTGTAGAAAGACGTACAGATAACTTTATGCGTCATTTTAAGTAATATATTACTAAACTTGCTAAAAAGTAAAACCTTGGGATTCCTCTTACTTTGATATGACCCTTGTCCCTTAGTTTGACAGCATGCATGCCTTTAGCATATATCTCATAATGGGTAGGCATTAACTACTTTACCACACCTTCCAGTACTATGCACAGTAGTTTTTCCTTGACACTCCTGACATATTTTCTATAAATATTTTCCGTCCATGCATGGATGTACAGAGACACCCAAGGTTCTGCCCCGAACTGACAGCTGACATCTGATCGCTAGGTCATTATACCATTTTTCTGTTCTGTGTTTGGTCTTCCTGTTGGGAGCCTGCATCATTTCACATGTAACATTTGCAATTTAAATTATACCTATCTAAGAAATTTGTTAGACAACAATAACCCACTTCAACACCACACCCAACAATACTATGCTACTAGATATTCTTTCATGGTCTTTGAAGCCACTCCCTGTTACAACATCTAGTAACCAAGGCAACTTGCTAACCAATTATTACTCCTCCTGACCAGAGATTGTCAACCTATGGCAAGACCCGCCTGTGTCCGTGGTAGATATTTTGATTTAAAAAAATAAATCAAAATTTGCTATGGTGTAGACTACTGCTCCTGACCAAATACCAGCGCTAAAACCTGATTTATCAACTAATAATATTTTACATCTTCGCCCACTAGTTGATAAGCACATACATAATACAAAAATGTTGTGGGTTATTTTTAATAAAAGTTTCCTATGAGCATATCACATGATCTTCATCAGTTAAAAATCCATATTACACTCGCAGAAAAAAAAGGTAAGAATCTGTACTGGGGCTGTAACCTTATCCCCAAGGTACAAACAACAATGATGTGCTCCCAAAAGTCCAAGAATGTTCCTCAGAGTCCATTTCTGTACCTTAAAAGGTACAATTACTTTCAGCTAAAGGTAGAACTGGCAGATTCTTCAGGGTGCAGCCCCAGTGACAAGCAAAGCTACAAATTTTCACCTTATTTTTCTCAGAGTGTAGTTAATAAGAAACCAATACTCATTTTTCACAATTAATCATTGCAAAAACTATCCTGTCTATACCAGAAACATATTTTAGTTAAGTATCAGGCATTTTTTCAGGACTGGATAAGCATAATTCTTAACTGTAACTCTATTGTTCTTTTCCCTTAAATAATTGGTTATTACACACACTGTCAGAGAAAGGGGTACAAGCCGGGTACAGTTTTGTACCTGAAAGTACAAATAACATTAATGTACCCCCAATGCTACAAAGATGTTCCTCAGAGTCCATCTCTGTACCTTAGAAGGTACATTTACCTACAGCTAGGGTACGATTGGCGGACCCTTGACAGTACAGCCCCAGTGACTAATCGTACCCTCAGAGGTAGAAACTGATGCTTTTTCTTCTGACTGTGCAGGACAAAGATTACATTCTTCAGAAGAGAGACACGGTACGATTCCCCAGTATACAGTTTTTAATAGATAGTCAGTTTTCAATTAACTACAACTACAATTATCTCCATCAAATAACCTAATCATGAACGCTTTTCATTCATAATTCTCCACTACTGTTTCTCTGCACACTGTCAGAAAAAAAAGAGTACTGATTTGTACCTTTGCTTGTCCTGGGGCTGTACCCTCAGGGGTCTGGCAAGTACCTTTAGCTGTAGGTACTTGTACCTTTTAAGATACAGAAAGGGACTATGAGGAGAATTTTTTGTACCATGGAGCTACATTTATGTTTTCTACCTTGGGGATATCCCTCAGAGTCCAATTTTGTACCTTAAATTAGACTAAAAGGTACATTTACCTACAGCTAGGGTACAATTGGCAGGCCCTTGAGGGTACAGCCCCATGACAAGCAAAGGTACAAATCAGAACTCTTTTTCAGTCCAGTACTCTCTTTGGTCCAGTCCATAGTTGTGTTAGATTTTATGGTATCAGATAAGGACAGTTAAACAAAAAAACGTTTTCATTACATGAGTCTGCAAAGATTTTTAATATTGTCCTATATATGGGCCAACAAAGTTTATCGTGGTACCCTGTCGTGGGGCTATGAGGGATCCTAAAGCCCAGTGCCATTTCAAAATACAAGCTAGCCCTGGTAGTGTCAGGCACCAACATTGGCTTTGCATTATTTTTCTGAATTGTCTCATATTATTTGCATGCGTGTTTCTATTAGGCCTAAGTCTTTTCCCCCAGTGGTTAGAAAACTTACCTTTCTGGTTTCAGCTGTTTGCCAGTGTTAAATTTCAGGGCACACCCTGGGCGTGATTTCTGGTCTCCTCCCAGGTTAGATAAAAGTTGCTGCTGTAAAATTTTGTACATTGTGCAAACCTCCGATTCGCGGCACGACATCGACGCGGACTTTGTAGCACTTTCACGGTAAGATAAAAAGGTCAACCGTTTGTTTAATCTCCTTTACATGTTGTCCTAAATTAACCAAAAATATGACTAAAATTTACATTATTACTTTAATTTTGTCTTTCTTAATCCGAAATTTTAAATGATACTGTGACCCTTAATTGTATCAGCTGCATGTTTACGGCCGAATAGGATCGTAAAATTCACTTAAATAAATAATGACATACTATAGTTCCCCGCTATTTGTTGAATTTAAACTCGAAACGCTCCAAAGCGGCTTAATGTACAATCATCAGCACTGTAATTTAAGGCTAATCAAACGTAGCACCATTAAAACAAAAGTAAGTACTAAATTTACTTTTTTGTCTTCCTCAACTAATATTTGATTCCCGAAAACATTGTCTACATTTTATCTAACAGGAGCAACAGAATTGTTTTCAGTTAGCAAGCTTTCTTGCGGACAATGAACATGACGTTGATCCCATTAATTACTGTCATACGCTGTCACGTAACAAACATATTTATATATATATATTCGTATATTTTTTTAATTAAAATTATTGTTATTTGGGAGGGTGGACTCTGTCTCGTATAAAATATACTTTTGCCCCCCCCAAGAAATAATGTGCACTAATTAGTTTAAATAGTGTGTTCTCTTTAATTTTCATTCAAGTCAGACCCCCCTATAGAAGGATTTTTTATTATTATTATTATTATTATTATTACTAAGGACACTCATTTGAATTTGCATCACTATTTGTTAACCATATTGTCATTTGAAGTTGATTTATACATATAAATTCAACCAAATTATCTGATTAACTGATTATATTATATAAGATAATGATATGTACTTATTAATATGTAGTGAACACATTGCCCAGTAATCAGTATTCACCCATGTTGTCACTTGATAAACCCAGCAGTGCCCTTCATCTATGCATTCCTTGATGCCAGCAGGGGAAATTATTTTGCAATGCTATTTTAACGTTGCCCAAGGTATTGTGTACGTTTTTGGTTCTTCTTAAAGACTCAGAGTTGCTCTGCAGGGTTCGTGTGATGCTATTGAGAGGGTGGGGGCAGATTTGGCGGCTCTGAGTAATGAGAAGAAGCGTGGAAAGCAGGCAGAAGAATGTTAGCTGGAAACGGGGTGTGGAATACACTTGGTATGCTGTATTTAGTTGGTGCATGTGTGTGACCAAGAGAATCAGGACTGGTAACATATTACCACGCAATCAGTGGGATAAAGGCTTTGCATGAACATTCTGTGTAGCAGTTATTCACAGATTAAACTATAGTGAAAGTGTAAGACAAGAATTTCCCACTGGGATCAGTAAAGCATATCCTATCTTATCTCATCTCATCTCATCTCATCTTATCTTAGGAGATTTTGTTGTGTGATTAATTTATTCATAAAATGTCATATTAGAATTATTGTTTTACATACTTCATATTATATGTGGTGCCACATAAGGAATATGCGTCAAACTCCTTCCTTCTGGGTCACCCAAAGATTCAGGGCTGCATCCTGAAATGAACCATCCTTTATTTCAGAGCAGAAACCAGCTCTGTTTTCCCTTGTGAGAATTCTTCCTGATCTTGGAAATGAAGTCACTTGCAGCACTACCCAATGGATAAAGAGTGATATACACTTGCTCATTGTGTGTCTTTATCACAGAGGAGTGAGTGAATTGATTAACTAGTGTGAATTAATTTTGTGTATATGTTTTGTTCTTTTTCACAGACTGTGACCACCTGTGATAGAAAAATGTCGTATGCTTATTCCAGTAAGTCACACTTTCCTAAAATCAGGGAAACAGTTGCCTAGAATAATAATTTGTATAAATATAAGTGGGAAAAAATTCCGCTCTAAAGATCCACCTAATATTTAGTTGCATACTTATCTTGGGAAACAACATATATAAAAATATTCCTTATTTTTTTGGCCCTTTTTTGCTGCGTTAGTGGACCTAGACTGACCTTTGATGCTCTGTCAAGCCTTGCAAAGCACTTCGTAATGCAAGCTGCTAATGTTTGGTATCTCTGTAGAGTCAAAGACCAACAGTCCCAGTCAGGCTATTGAGGACAGCAAGAAGAAGACCACACTTCTGAAAGACAACAGCTGGATCAGAAAGGCATCAGTTGAAGATGAGCCCACCGAGTGAGTCATTTAGCATGATATACTGATATCGGAGTAGAACTGACCATCTGCAGATAAAACTTAATCTGATCGCCGACTTGGTTTTTCATTGACCCCTTTTCATTTCAGCTCTACCATCTATAATTTCTGTGTTCTGAGGAAGCTTTTCTGAGTTACATTAGTCAGAGATTATTAAAATGCATAAAAACACAGTATGTATTCTTCACTGTTGCTATTCAGTTTTGCAGAAGGATGGTTAATTTTCACAGCTAGGCATAAGCAGACGGGAAGGATTATCATATTATGCAATACATTCTGTGACACTCTCAAAATAGTCATTAGACTGGTATTATGTAGTATGTTGATCCTGCACTGGATAAGTGGTTATGGAAGATGGATTGATAGAAAAAAAATACAACTTAGAATTCCCAAAGAACTAGCTTAATGTTAAGCAAATGGTGCTATGGACTTATACATCTAGTTAAGCAGAGAACCGTGTGATATGAAATGGAACAACTTCAGAAATGAATCACCAGACCGATGCATTATTTCATTAAAAAAAACTTTAATAATGAGAAGAATTTTGCTTTGCTAAAAAAGACCTAGCTGAGGTATATAGTTGCCAATATGTCAGCTATGTATACTCGTTATCAAAGCGTCACATTTGCCCACTTTGAGAAAATGTCCTATTCCTCTCTTACAGACCCAAAGATACAAATTTTGGAAGGGCTGTACTAGGTCGATATAAGTCTCAAGAGAGCCTTAACAGGTAAAGTCAGCCTTCCCTTCACTTATAAACTACTCTTCAAGGGTTTTACCATGATAATTGAAGGCATCCATTTATAAGCAAGATGTAACATAAAAGATACAATGCCAGCTTTATTTACTTCACTCCCTTTGTATAAGCAATCCTGGAAAAGCTTTCATTTCTACTGCATCATCTGCCTTCATTATCGGTCACTCTGAATAGTGGCTTGGCTTAATTAAAACTTTGAGACGCATTGCATGATGTCCATTTTACTAAACATGTAAGTATAGCAGCAAAACAAAACAATATGCACTGAAGATCTTGCAACCTCCTTATGCGAGGAGTAGACACATTTTTTTCTTAGTGTTTTATAATGACATGAAGGTATTCTACTGAAACAGGACATCAGAAACAAAAAAAACGGACACTGTGACTCCAAGCTCATCTGTGATATCCCTCACCAAGAGGTAAACAACCTAAAGCTAGATATCTAGGTATCTAGAAACAACTTACCCCAGTATCTGTGTATTCTTCCTATTATACACACTAGTGGCCAAAATTGTGGAAACACCCAGCATTTTTGGCATTATGCTTTAAAAATTACTACATGAATTCTGGCGGTAATGTTTATAAACAATCAAAGATTGTTATAAATGTCATCCATTGGACGATTAAGTAACAGGAGCAACAGCTGAGTGAAGTCCTGCAGTCTCTAAAAATTGGAAGTGTTTCCACAATTTTTGCCACCAGTGGTCAATAGGAAGAAAATGGTACTTAAGGTCATTTTAATTTCATCACTGTTCAATCCTTTTCTTCACGCCTGTTGACTGAATATTTTATTTTACAGTAGAAATAAGGAGCTTTAAATCACACTGCTATTGAACAAAATTCTAAATGAATAAATTAGTTCATTATTATAGGGTTATAGAGTAAGATGCCTACATCATCTTACCTACAAGAATGACAAGGGCGACATCTTCCCCACTTTTTTAGGTTCAGTGCAAGCCAGGATGAGCTGGCCAAGAACAGGTCAGTACTTCTGTTCTCTGCATCATGTCCATTTTGACGTCGTTGTTACTTTGACACTTTATGGACCAATAGGAGACCTTAGGCAGAACAAGTGACCATTGGGACCTATCGTTTCCTATTGTTACACTAGTGCCCCACCTTCCACCGGCTCTAAGTTGAGGACCACCTCAAGCACTACCACCAAAAGGTAGGCTTCCAAATGTCAAACACAATGGCAAACCGACGATGCTGAAAAACACGTTTTTAACCTAATAGCAACAAAACAGCAGGCAAATTTTGTTTGGCACGAATAACTTAATACGTTTTCAAACATACAAACGACTCCATAGTTTTTTTTTTTGTTTTTGTGTGCATGTTTGAATTATTTTTACAGTATTTGCGAAGAGGCATAACACACCTGATAACCAGTGATGATAAGAGTAAATGACAAAGTGAAAGACTTTGTAATATCATACTCATTATTTCTTTAATCCCGAGGTCATTACATATGCATCTATTGTGTGCCCATATTGTAGCTTCGGCACAAACAATGTTGAATCCGGTGATACTACTGTAACGACCGTCACCACAACCAGGTACCAACCCCGACGCCCCACATCAAGTGCTTTCAGTTAGGGACTTGGCAAACAAGTGTCGTTCAATGAACAGGTCAGATATGAAGTATTCGAAGTTACATAAACTGAGCCAAATATAGACCTTTTTAAGGCAAAACGAACAAAAGTGTAGAATTGCAATGTTAAAAGAAAAGAAAAGAAAGGAGGACGCATATGATTCACCAAAGCTATTTAATAAACAGTATGAAGATTATTATTACTGCAGAACTGCCAAACTGGCTGTCATGTATTATAATAGTAATAACTAATATATTATCATATAGTAATAAACATTGCTATGAAGAAAATTGAAAAGTGGGTTTATAATTTATAATAAATGGCTTTCATGTATTAACTCTTAGGTCATCTGGTCTGAAAAGCCCTTTTAAGACGGAAGTTGAGAAAGATTGGTCATCAAATGTGTAAGTAAAAAATAAGGCACATTAAACAGTTGCTAAGCTGGCTGTCATGTACAATACCAATAATAATAGTAATAATAATGTACTAATAAACATTAGTATCAAGAATATTAAAAAGTGGATTTTTTTATAATAAATGGCTTTCATGTATTAACTCTTGTAGGTCATCTGGTCTGAAAAGCCCTTTTAAGACGGAGGTTGAGAAAGATTGGTCATCAAATGTGTAAGTAAAAAATAAGGCACATTAAACAGTTGCTAAGCTGGCTGTCATGTACAATACCAATAATAATAGTAATAATAATGTACTAATAAACATTAGTATCAAGAATATTAAAAAGTGGATTTTTTTATAATAAATGGCTTTCATGTATTAACTCTTGTAGGTCATCTGGTCTGAAAAGCCCTTTTAAGACGGAAGTTGAGAAAGATTGGTCATCAAATGTGTAAGTAAAAAATTTGGCACAGTGAACAGCTGCTAAGCTGGCTGTCATGTACAATACCAATAATAATAGTAATAATAATAATGTATTAATAAACATTAGTATGAAGAATATTAAAAAGTGGATTTATTTTTGTAATAAATGGCTTTCATATTTTATCTTTTATAGGTCATCTGGTCTGAAAAGCCCTTTTAAGACGGAGGTTGAGAAAGATTGGTCAACAAACGTGTAAGTAAAAAATAAGGCACAGTGAACAGCTGCTAAGCTGGCTGTCATGTACAATACCAATAATAATAGTAATAATAATAATGTATTAATAA
>JAAGVU020000001.1:43824998-43837846 GCA_011763525.2 Mormyrus iriodes
GTATATACATACACATGCAGAGAATTTGATGCATGATGCATTATTACCAAAAGTCCTTGTGATTAGGTCTTAGGAGAACATCTTCAAAATGTTTGTTTTTTTATATCATGTTAATTTATAGTGACCATGTTTTCTGACAGCACTTTTACACCTTCTAGTTATGACCATAGCCTGTCAAGTTCAAGTATGTACACTTCACCATCTTATACATCAAACAGGTAACTATCACCATATTTCAAAACCATCCTGTTGTTTAGTTTTTCATGATCCCAGACTGCAAGATAGATGGGTGGATGGTTATTCTCACATACCACAGTCCAGCTCAGTCACAGTGATGCCATCTTTTTCCTTGCCTTTCACAGGACAATGAATTTTCCTACTGATGATGTCATCTCAACATCCTCCAAAACTATGTTTACAAGGAGTGAGAGGTTAGACCACTTGTAGTGTTAAAGAAGCCCATGTAACATAAACATATATTTTACACCAAGCATTTCTGTTTATATGGTCGTTCTTGGTTTTTAGCAAATATGTGTCAAGGTGAAGATTGCATGTGTTCCTTGCAGGCCTGTACTTGAGAAGGACATCTGCTCTTCTTGCCGCAAACCCATGAGCACCGACCCCAAGATGATCCTGAGTGACATGCAGATAAACTGTCATGCAAGCTGCTTCAAGGTCCTTACACTCATCTGGAAAAACAATATAGACTTTAGGAAGTTCTGCCTCCAAATGTGCAGACCAAAAATAAACATAAAGATATTTCAAATACTGCGATGGGTTGGCGACCTATCCAGGGTCATTCCCTGCCTTGCGCCCATAACCTCCAGGATAGGCTCTGGACCCCCGCAACCCTGAATAGGACAAGTAGTTTCAGAAAATGGATGGATGGATATTTCCTGTTTCCAGTATTCAACTAAAAACATTAATAAGAATGCGATAATTAGATGGCGCCCCATCCTGGGTTACTCTCTGCCTTGCACCTGAAGCTTCCTTGATAGGCTCTGGACCCCCAAGACCCTGAATAGGACAAGTGGGTATAGAAAATGGATGACTGGATGGAATGCAATAATGTAAAATGTTTGCAGAGGAGTAGGAAGTGGGATCATATTTATTTCCTACTGTTCTCCTCCTGGTCTTGTAAGGTTTCATCAGAAGATATGTATGTGAAACACATGCAGGGACGTACCTAGAAATTCTGGGCCCTCTGACACAGTGTCACCTTGCCCCCCTCCGCCCTTGCATTACAAAATTTTACATATTGAAGGACTCCTACCAAGTGCCGGGCCCCCCTGAATCTGCCAGGGTATCCATGCCCTGCAATGCCCCTGAAAGCATGTGAAGGGTGAAAAATAAACTTGTCCTCTTCCTCCTGTCCAGTGTGATGTCTGCAATGGCCCTCTGGGGTACCTGAAGGCTGGGGACACCTTGTGGGTTTACCGGCGTTCCGTGCACTGTGAGTCCTGCTTCAGCAAAGCCAGAGGTAGGAGCCCGTCAAGTCAAGTCAAGCTTTGTCGTCATTTCAGACTGTGCAGGCACACAGTAAAGACATTAAAAACAGGGAACATTACAAAGAGCATAATAAATAAACATGCCATCTTAAAGCAAATTTCTTCTGTAGCTCCTGTTCCAATACTGCTTACACTAACCTGGGCATTCACTGGAAGCTCAGCCTAGCTGACTCCTTGATTGCACCTATGTTTGTAATGTGCTGTTTGCCATTGCTGTGCAATGGGTTTGACTGTACATCACATATGCAATTCTAAACTGAGATAAACAGCTTAGAATTAAAGAAGAGTGGGTATGTAAAGTACAGTGTGAGGCAGTTCTTTCATTGGTTGGTTCAACTGCAGTGACAGTGCAGATGATGGAAGGTTAGTTATCAGTTACACCACAGACTGTGTCCTGAGTGGAGGTGGGAAGGTGTGTAACTGGAGGAGGGTCCCACGAGTGGAGAGTGAGGTTGTTCAAACTATCCCATTGTTTGTTTTACAGAACAGTGGCAGCGCTGAATTTGACGATCGCTGCAAGGGAGTGAAGATGCGATTATGAAGTCTGCATATAAACTAGCAAAACACTACCCAGTATACTCTATATTCATGATAAGAGAATTGTGTATTGAACTATACTGTATCTATAGATTATTGTCCTTCCCATTTGCATTTATGTATTTTCATGGGGCTAAGAAAGAGTTGAAGGTAACCTTATAGTAATCTTTACAGTAGAGTAAAAGAAGAGATCTCTATCCAAACTTTCAAATCTTTTTGCAAACTGAATGGTACACTTCCGCAAAGTAACATTTCCTTAAATCTTTAAGCTGCTTGTGGCATTTTTATTGCAAAAGTTTAATACATTTGGTTTGCTGTGCTTATTGGAACAAGAAATGAAAAAAAATCTACATACCGTTTGTGTCATTTGCTCTTTTACGTTACACTGAAAATAAAAAATATTACTAATACAATGGTCACGACTCAACGTGAGAATAAAAAAATGAAATTTAAATTTGTTTGAAGATTAAATCGAATTAATAAAACGATACAGTATAGAGCTGTTTTATTTATTTCTGTTGTTTTACAAACTAAACTTAAATCTACACTGTTCAATAAATTCAAATAGCAGAATAGTACGAGTTTAATGCGTTTTGGTAATATAGGTAACTTGAAATACTACATATTATGTATGGCTTTGTATTTGAAGTGGTTTAATGCTTGTAGTTTCGCGATGGGTGGGGGAGGTTGTGTTGAATAATTAGCCTTTTGTTTTTATGCTCTACATAATTAGTACCTTGATGGCCTCTGGTCTCACCTGACATTAATTAGCGAGCGGCGTCCGCAGACTCCGGCCCGGCTGGCTGTCACTGTGCCGGGCTTTAGGCTGCGCTCAGAGGGAGGAGACAGCCAGACTTACGGCGCGACCGGAGCAGCATCTCAATGCTTGCTTTAAATTCAGTGTAATGCTGGAAACAGGGTGAACGGGAGCGGCACAAGGGGGAGGATCAGCGACAAACATCGGCATCTGTCACTAATTTTTATTATACATATAAATGTGTATATTCGCCAATGGAAGCTGCCATATTGAATCATCAGATTATGGCGGACGTGAATTGCAACAATAACGCCGTAAACGCTGAGCTGGAAGTGAGGAAGCTGCAGGAGCTGGTGCGGAAACTGGAGAGACAAAACGAGCAGCTGCGGACGCGGGCGAGCGCCGTGAGCAGCCCGCATCTCCTGCAGCCTGCAGCTGCCTGCCTGCACGGCAGCGGCAGCCCTGATTTACCGGGCGCTTACTGCATCCCGAGCCCGGTGGCGAGCCTCCTGCGCTCCGCGGCACCGGCTCCTTTCCGCGCCCCGGAGGAGGCGTACGCCTGTTTCCAGCCGCACTCCGCCGATGAAGGTGTCTGCGGCGGACTCTCGCTCCTGGATGAGCTCGATCTGTTAGACCTTCAGTCTATATTCCCGTGTGATGTGGACTCTGACGATACATGGTACTGTAGACCTTTTATTTAATAGGACACACTGCATTTCATTGCCTGTCATTTTCTAATCCATTGGCTGTGATTCGTGTTTAAAAGCCTGTAATCAGTCTGCTGCATCCATAATAAACCTTGACACTACTAGACTTTGTTCACAGGGCAGCGGACGGCACACAATTGGCCTGTATTATAAACAAAAGGCATGCTTCGTCTGCCCTAGTTAATTTAATTGTTAATGAACCTCGTTGGTTAATATTGCAGCCTATTATTAAGCCTTATGTCCTCGGGTAAAAAGATTGTGGCTTCGGGAGTAATTGGATTGCACTGGGATTTCCAGAGATGAGAGAACATGGTGGTGGTAAAAAGCTATATCTCACAAAAAAAATCCCTATACATCTAAGTACCTAAGGACTCACTTTGATTACAATTAATAATTCATATTTATGGTTAATGTAACACAACTGCCAAGCTTATAACGTAATTTCTATTTGAAATACTCGTTTTACTATGCAGTGTTTTCATGCTTTAAACTACTACAGAAATGCGGGGCATCTTCTGATCGATATAATACTGATTTGCAGAATGCATCTGGTGAGCCCATTTGTGTGCAATGAAAAATGAGAAATATTCTTGTATGCCAGGGATGCCTAGGGATGCTGTTGGGTCCTACGTTATTAGGAATTATTGTGCATGCATTTTATATTTGCTGACATGAACTGCCACTTTACACAGCAAACAGATGGTTCAATATTATATGAAATGGACTTTTATCGTGCTTTTTACCATAATGATGGGTGTGTGTGTGTGTGTGTGTGTGTGTGTGTGTGTGTGTGTTTTACAGTCAGTTGACCCCTTAATCCTCTCAGGAAAAGTTGTCTTGAATTATTTTAGCCTCAGATATTTTTGGAATAACCCCTGGTCGTCTTAGAACCCCAATAGGCTGACATAACAGTGTAAGTAGCAATAATCATAATGCACTTTAAAACGCCTGTTGTAGGTGTAAGAGAACCATTTCATTGACTGAAATATTTAAATCTGCAATACCCCTGGAGTTACTTAACATATGTATGTAAATCATAAGGTGTAAGTACAACATCTTAATGGTTTTTCTGGGAATTGAAAGTTCGCCTCTTCTCTGTGTGTAGCTTAAGAATCCAGTTCGTTAACTTTATGCAAATGACCATTGGAGTTGCATTGTAATTAGTCTCGGTAATTTTGACAACTCGAAAATGACCATGGTAGCCATATCAGACCTTGAATAGCAAAAAATTCAAGATTTTTAAAAATATGTAAAGTGCAACATTAAATCATTATGAGATTTACCACCCTTTAAATGCAGAACAACTGGAAGAGCAGCAGTCAGCTTTGCATAGTTGGGAAATGGGTCAAACATTAAAGGAAAAATGTTTGGAATTGAATATGTAAATTATGCCAGCGTCGAAGTTGCAGAGCTAGTTGCTGACACGGCAGTCCCATTTGTGATGCTGGGAGCGAGAGGGGTCAGACCTGACAACCACCTGGTCTAAGATATTGCTGTTTTGGTAAAGATGCCGTGTCTAACCCTGTCCCTATTTCAAATTAAGATATCCGTCTTCAGAAGAAAATACATGGATAAGCTCAGTGGTCAGATAAATCACATGTAAAGTGTCCATGAATCCTGTTGCTCTGGATATCTGAATATTATGAACCTACTCCTTATGATTCACATGCACAGCTGTGCCCTGAATAATGAATGCATACACAGCTAAGTCTTGTTTTGTGGTTCGGGGGAAAATGGAAATCTGGTTATGAATGTGCTGGGTGTTTTTTCTGCAGATTTTGGGAATTAATGTGTCTCACGGTAATGTGATAGGGAGGTTACCGTTAAACTATTGAATGCGACATTCGACAGTCAATGTGACGGCTCGGAGGCCCAAAAGCCAATGCTGTCAAGGGGCTCCAGGGTTGTGGCAACATATTAGGCTCCTGCTCTGAGTATGAGTTTGCAAACTTGTTTGCAGGTTTCTGCTCATACTTTGAGGTCCCAAGACATGCTCTTGAGATGAATTGATGGTTATTAAATTGCCCTTAGTGTGTGTTTGTGTGTATGTTTACTGTGACAGATGGGTGTCATGCAGTAATTGAATGGGGATGGAAGGAGTGGATGTATTTGCTGCTGTTGGTAGGTGTATAAGGTTTCTCTTCCTCAATCATTTCATCATGCCTGATGTGTTTTGGTTGGTCCCATAGATTCAAAACAAGGTTAATGCCTTACGAAGATATGAAACTGTATGCCGCGATACGCGAAGCCCGGGGAAATACCTCAGGCTATTTGTCTTCAGCGTGGGCTTTAGAATAAAGAACAGTACATTTTCTTTTAAATAAAAAAAAAAAAATTAGATCTGTCTGGAATGTAATAGCATTGTTAGTCAGTTACAGAAGAATCTTGCTTGAAGGGTGTATGACCGACATGCTCCGTGGCTTCCACATTTTTTCTGAGCTGGTTATTCGTCTGGTTGACTAACTGGCCAACAATTCTGAAATTACTTGTCTTGATGTTGTTATACACCGACTCCAGCTACCATCGGTCATGTAGACGGTTGACATGATTTCAGCTCCATGTGACATATTGATCTTAGGGGAAAAATAAAAGTTGGGTGGATCCTAGCGCCAACGTTCATTTTAATCAGATTAAAGGCTAAAGGTCTGAAGAGTCAATCAAGTTTTATTGTAATATCAGCTGGATATAAGTGAGGCGAAATGTCATTCCCCCTGGAACTATTTCACAAACAGGAGGAACATCATTTCCTTTCAAAGGAGAAAATGGCATCAGAACAGACAATGACAAAGGTATCTCTGAGACTGGTTGTGACATAATTGTCTTCCCTGTAACCTATAGGCTATATGTACCTCCAAAGGCCAGGCTTTGGACTGAGAGCTCCCTCAGCCCTTTGCGGTGGTGCCGGCAAGTTTTGGATGACCCCGGGCCTGAGGTGGAGGCTGCCAAGCGCTCCCTGTGCCATAGGCTGGAGCAAGGTATGCTGTGCCGTCGGTGCACGCTTACGTCAGGAAACGTCTTTGCCCGTCTGCACACGCCTACACATCGATACCTCCCTGACACGCCCGCTTTGTCTCCCTACACACACCTAGAAACTCCAGCGCTCCACGCAAACACCTGCCGTGTGCCTCCACTTCCCTTTTCCTTCACCCAATTTGTTGTGAAATCAATTGTGATGCCTCGCCGGATACTGCCGCATTTTAAGGGACCTTTTCCTTATTATGTAAAACAAGTCGTTTGCATTCCTTCAGACGCTACCAATTACATGCATAGTCTGATCAGTCTCACACCTCTGCATTAACCCCACGCCAGCGAACGAGGTGAGATCACACGCCTGGCATTTTCATATCAAGGTATTTAAGCCACGGCAAAGCATTGGACCGGCGGGGATTCGGCTGTGAAGTGGCGTTTGTCGGCAAAATGAACGGCTAACGTTCTTTTTGCCATGTTAAAATGAGAGTCCGTTCTGCTGAGCAAGGAGACTGTAATTATGGTGGAGAAAAGCAAAGGGCACATGTAGAGCCAAAGTAGAGCAGGCCTTAGAGGATTATTGTAAAAACCGCCTGATGTACTCTGGACTCTGTGCTGCCAGAAAACTGCAGAAAACAAACACGCGCAAGTAGGACACTAGTCCTCCGGCCTATTCCCGGAGAAATACCCTCCAGCGGTCACATGTGCCCTTATTTTAATGTACGCTTTGACCTCCGTTCTCAGTTTTAGCATTATGACATGGACGCACACATATTTGCGCTGAGATCTTGACTGTATGGGGCTGCACCTCCTGCGTTAAGAGTACGGAGAGAGTAGGTTATGTATTTATATCTGTCTGGACTGTGTAGCCTGGATGTGCGTAGTGATGATGCACTGATCTGTGTTCATCTAGGGAGGCTCAGTAAACCAGGCCAGGACCTGCATTAAGGTCGAGCTTTAAGATTTGCTGATTTGCTGATAGCCTCTGCCCCCCGCAGAGGAAGCTTATAAGGGCAGAGTTCTACTGATGTGCCTGTTTCTGACCCGCCTCTGAGGGGCGCAATGTGTGCAATGTGTCATTGCATTGGTCCCAAATAAGACTGGGCGATATGCACGATATATCGGCTCATCGGTGTATGAAATATAAACGATAAGAAAATGAGAAACTTCAGTAAATGGTAGAACACACAGAATGCAAGTGCTTGCAGTCAAGTACGCTAGCAATGTCAAGCCCGACCTGGAACGAGATACGAGGCAGTGAGAGAAATCGCCCAGCAGCACACCATGCTGTCGGCATTTTAGAGTGTTACATTACCCTTAAATAGAACAGTTAAACAGTTTATTTTTGTGAGATTCATTTCTCAAAATCATGTTCTGAGTTTCAGTCCATTCAATTTGTTATGAATCTGTTCAGGGGGAATCCTAAGGGATTTTTAAACACAAATGGATCATTGAAATAATTATCAGCATATTATTTTTTTTTATCAATATTAACTGAGAAACAAATGTCGCGTTAAGATGTTTTGCCCTATTTATGAACTATTTTAACGAAGCATGCTAGAATTTCACCAAGACATCAGGATGGAGTCATAGGTTAGTAGGGCAGAGTAAAGCCGTAATCTGATTACGAGCTGTTTATTCGCTTTGCCTTGTAATACCTGTGCTTTGCTGAGCTTCAGATTTACTGAAGTGTTATCCCCGTATTAGTGTTCATGGGCAGGGGACACATTAGAGCAAGTGGCTCATTTTTATCATAGCAATTACCCTCTGCAGTCTCACTGTAGGAGCAGATTACAACAGTTTCTGCTGCTGCTGTATCAGCATAATGTCACAAACTTCAAAATAAGTTTTCAGAATGCTGGGCTTCAGGCAAATAAATATCGTTCTTGCCCTTTGCTGTTTAATTCTGGTAATTATGTCAGTATCCCCCCCCGATAGGCTAATCTCATATATTTTCTGCATAGCCCCTTTTCTGCATTAAATATGTTCGACAGGCCTAAAATTTCAGTGATGTGCGTCTTTGGCCTCTTTGTATGCACCATATAAATGCCTTGAACGTACTTCTTGATTTATGAACAGTGTAAAATGTGAAATTTCAAGCTTGACTTGAGGGATTAGTTATGTATTAAATGTGTTTTGAAATGAGCACAGACCTTGTATTTGCTCTGAAGGGACTTAATTGTGTCTGAACTTCAGGGTAGATAATAAATCCGGCCTTGTGTTTAAACGTCAGGAGCCAGTTGTTTCTGTGGCAGTCCGTAAACGCTAGCTTTGTGCTGCGGTGCTGAGGCTAATCATTTGAGGTAGGCCAGAGGCTCCTTCCGATGGCTCAGAATAACCTTTTTGTTCTGGAAGGTGGCAGAATCAAAACAACCATTTGCACATCTGCAGTAGAGGATCACAGTGGAACAGGGGGTGTTTAGTGTGGGAACAATTGCGGTGCCAAAGACTGAAGGGCAGCACGGTGTTTTTTTTTTTTTTTTATTGTTCTTGCGCTGTTCCTTCCTCTCTGGCTCTGAGTATGTGCTATCCCAGCATGCCACGGGGTTGAAAATCAGGACAGCGTGGCATTTTGGCTGCCAAGCAATAGTATTTCAGTTGTTTTATCTGAAATTGAAAGGATGTCACGCACCTAAAGAAAAATAGACGTCTCTAAGGCTGGTTGTGGTTCAGGGAGGTAATGGGGTTTGCTCAGGGGACCAGAGAGAGCCTGTGTAAGACTGCAGCGTTGTGGGAGCATGTTTCCATTAAGCTGGCCGCTGCAACGTCAATGTCTCCCAAGCCCCCTCCTGTGGGGAATGGGCTTATTTTCTTCTCCCCCTGCAGTGTGTCAGAGGGGCGTGGAAGTCCCTCACTTTACTGCAGAAGCCGCTCCTGAGCGCTCCCTCGGCTGCCCAGCTGAAAAGCGTGCTGCCTTTTAGTGGGTCACGCACATACCAGCCTCCTTTCTATCCGCCTGGTCTAACTGGCTCTTCTGTCCTCCAGCCCAGCGGTGGAAAGGTATCTTTTCCAGCTCTGTGTCATCATCCCCCCCCTACGCCCCGGTGGTTGGAGTGACCCCGCTCAGCGGCTCGGCCTGGGCCTGTAACAGACCAGCTCACGCAGAGCGGCCAGGTAACCCTCTGTCCTGTGCCGTCTCATCAATCTAACGGGACGTGTCATTGCTCTCTCCTCAGACGTCCTGGGTCATTTTGCCATGGTGTGGCAGTGTGTCCCGTTTTCAGATTGTTGAAATACAGCACAGTTATACAACTGATGTTTAATATTCCGTTTTTGGTTTCAAGCGGAGTTTATTGTTGTCTTGCGTCTTTAACATAACCTATGGAGAGGACTGTCCATGGAGGGGGAGACGGGGGGAGACTTTCAGGGGCCTTCACACTAGGGGGAGCCCATGAGTGTGTGGTCGTGGATAATAGTAGCTTTGGTTTTGGGGGGTGGGCATTCAGTAGAAATATTTAGGGGCCCAACCTATGGATTAATCTGAGATGTTTTCATAGATGTATAGAGTATTACGATTGTTACGAAATAATCTCTATGTTGTATAAAAACAGTACTGTATGCCACGTTGCTGTAGTTTAGTTATTTTTGAGAATTTTGGAACAATTACAACTCATTTCTGTTTGTAATGAAACCGAGAGAAATAAAACATCTGTGAAATGTCATTTAGTTCTGAATAGGTCACTTCCCTAGCAATGAGTTTGGATAAGAAGTTTTTTTTTTAACAAAAGATGCTTTAATTAGCTGTTGTATTAGTTACACATCTCATTTCGGAGGATGATTTCATTCCAAATATTTGCTTACTTTGCTTATTTGGCATATCGTATTGCAGATGTCATTTATTTTATAATGACATGTTTGGGTTTTCCATAATATTCTGGTGGAATATTACTTTGCATGTGATGTCCCTCTGGCTGTGCTTTCGTTGGTCTGGAACAGGACGGGCGTGGCTTGGCCGTTTCCTGTATTCAAGGCTACGATAACTAAATTTAAATTCGTATAGAGATACTCATGGGTTTGTGTATTTGTATATTTTCTCCCGATAGCTTCAATTATGACTGCTATGTCATGATTAAAACATGCCTTAATTGTTATTGTTAAATTATAACCAAGTGAAATTTTTCCCATTGAAATGTACCTGTTCAACACTGACTCCGAATATTGGTCTGATTTCAATATAAAATAAAGGGTTTTCGAGGTACAACATAAAAGATTGGAACCCAGAGAAACAGCATTGTTTTTCTCAGGCGCGACGCGTAAAAAACAGCACTTTAGCGTGATTTCTTTTCCTCCTCTTTTGTCTAGCTGCATTCTCTCCATCCAGCCATCCTCCGCTCCCCCCGATTCAGACACCCAATGGGAAGGACTATTCCGGTCTAGCCGAGAGGTCTCCCACATTCCTCTTTCATTCAGCCAATCACAGTAAGCTTTGCTGACATAACCGTATTATAGCATACACACCGTCATCCTAGTGGCCTCTCTGTGATATGCTGTATAGCTCCAGATCAATCTTCAACATGTACCACAAAGAGGGCAGGTGATATATCACATATAGTAGACAGTATACATAAATGAAAGATTTTATTTGTGTGACTTGTTAAAAATATTTCTTTGTAAGAATTTCTTGTATAAATTTTGTTTATAGGCATTAAATGCCTTTTTCCACCCACCATAATTTTGATTCTGAAGGTTATGGAGGCAGGCATCCTCCTCTCAGTCCGGAATCTTCCATGGAGAGTGAGATCAGCGCCTCGGAACTGGAGGATGATTCCATCTCCATGAGCTACAAGCTGCAGGACCTCACCGACGTTCAGATAATGGCACGCTTACAAGAAGAGAGTAGGTCTTCTGGGAGGTCATCATGCCGTGTACTGGAGATAGTGGGTGGGTGGGGATTTCTGCAGGGTGACAAGTTATAGAGATGTGCTGTTTCAGGACATACCATAAGGTAGGGGTAGGCAGCCACCTGTGCCTAAGAGCCCCATGGAGACAGAATTTGTAGAAGTTACATTTATGGATATAAAATATGTTCATTTAATGCTTTGAAGTGCAAATAACAACAGATTGAAATATCGGTATAACACTTGGGGAGGAAAACAAAACTCGTGCAGAATCCAGCCTGTAAGCCTGCTCTTCGCTGTTATAAGGCGATTTCCCCCTGAAGTTCTGGTTCCCCGTTCCAGGCAGTCTTGACCGGGAACTTTTATAGCTCCTGGCCAATTTGGTTTGTCGCTTTCCTGACACACAATAGGAACTGTGACCTTTATGCTAAATGACCATGGAAGATACAAAACTTCACGCATCATTCCATACGAAGCTACACTCTCACGAAACCAACGGAGGGTGAATAAGTTGTTTTGTTAGTTACTGGCGGGATCGATCGCAATCAAAACGGGACACAGCATTTTATTTATATTTTATTTATTCGACTCGCAACGTGTTTATAATTCATTATTAAATCTGGCCAGTCATCTAGACTGTGTAACCCCTAGTCTAGAACCAACCGGCACCAATAAGACAGTATGAATATACGAGACTAACATTAATTCCCTCGTGTCTTTGATACTATCATGCTAAAGCAGTAGACAAATCATGCACAGACGTGGAGAAAACACAATTAAATGAACATATGCAAAAATTCAAAGCTAGCCTTAGTCTCTGGGGCAGAGTAAGGTATAGGCAATCCCAGGCTACAGCCTCGGGCCACAACAAAAGAAAATGCTTGAACTTCTTAAATTTGCTTCATTGATCCACTGGCGTGAAACCACCCTTCCTCCAGCCAGCAAATGTTACTCCCATCCCCACCCTGATCACTAAGTTTTGCCATGGGCATCCTGCACTTTGATGAGCATATTATTGATCTTGCATCATTTTTAATTCCCTCTCGTTTCTGTTTTGGCCCCATAAGTTGACTCAAATGACCCCCCTTAGGGCCCCCCCTTACCCAGGAGCCCCAGAGAAGTTTGTCTATCCCTGTGCTGGTTCAGTGTTACCCCTGTCTGTTGAACAGATGATGATTTTTTTTTTTGCGTTGGGGGTAGGGCAGTCTAATAGCATTGCAGCCATGTGCTCTGAAATTGCACTACTGCAATCAAATAATCGGAGCATAGAATTAAATCCAGACTTTCTAGTCTCAATTAGCCCAAAGTTCCTGAACAGATGTTTTTATCAGTAGTCACTTCCGTTCTCTGGTTGGGTATTTGTACTGAGGAAAGTCGGATAAACCTCTTGCTCTAGTGAGCAGCTGCAGTGATTTGGACCCGTAGGAATTAGCTTGGTGTGTGTGTGTGCGTGTGTCTGTGTCTGTGTCTGTGTCTGTGTCTGTGTCTGTCTGTGTGTGTGTGTGTGTGTACCATGTGCGCCGCCCTGCAGGCC
>JAAGVU020000001.1:43840605-43855176 GCA_011763525.2 Mormyrus iriodes
ACTGTACATAATACCGTACATAATAACGATAATTATAGCGTAATAATAAAGTACCTGCATACGCTTCTGTACTGTACATAATACCGTACATAATAACGATAATTATAGCGTAATAATAAAGTACCTGCATACGCTTCTGTACTGTACTTTGAGTTGAAGAAACGCTGATGCTGCGCAAAGTTTTCATAAGCATCACAAGCGTGTGCATGTTCGTTATTATGAACCACTGTATTTAACCCAGTTTTTAATGTAACGGGCGTTATGGCAGTCCGTTCGTAAGTGCGAGTTAGTCGGATGTTCTTAACCTGGGAACTTGGTGTAGGAAGAAGAATAATAATAATAATAATAATAATAAATAGTAATATGAAGGCCTGATAGGTAGGCATATTTGGTTCCTGCTTCTCATGCTTCCGCAGGTTGTTTGGTTTGCAAAGCCCAGTGCTGTTCCAGCACATTGTGCTTTTCTGTCGGTGTTTGGCATCTCAGAGGAAAAAACACTGGGGGGAAAAAAATGAAACAAAAGAACAGTGTTTATAAGTTAGGATAACTTATAAATATGTCCTATTAACTGAAGCGTAGCATCCTGTTTGGTGTGTGTTCTGGATTGTTCCCGAGTGTGGAGCCATATGTGGCAGCTTTGCGTCACGTTCCCCCTTTATCTGCTCTGCCAATCAGGTTGCATTTATCACAGTAGTTGTAGCTCATGCTACAAGCAGTTATTGTCCTGATAGGTCTACAGTTGGTGCTTAATGTGTGATGCATGTGCATTTTTGGCATTTCTGAAGGTGTGTTACTTTGCAGATAAGCTGAGGAGAAGCATGCCCAACCTCGTACGGGCTCCCAGCATGCCAAGCGTTCCTGGCGTTCCCGGCGTTCCCAGCATTCCGGGCCCCGTTGGGCAGACCAGTTCCCCGTCCCTCCGCAGCAGCCAAAGCTTTGACTCCTCTAACGTGCTGGCCAGGATGCAGTCCTCAAGTAAGGGAGCCACCCTCACGCCTCCTATTTGTCATCCCTACGAAGCTTTAAGATGACTATAGCTGCAGTACACGTCTAAAGACATCCCTCCTCTCCTGGAAGGTCCAGAAGTCGTCCTCAAATTGCCAGTGGCTCCCTGACTCCCGCGAATGATGTCGTTTCGCTATTCAGCAGCGGTAAAATTAGCTGCCAAAAAGTTTTATTGGCGCGACCCTGCCCCGCATGGGTTGGCAAATTTTACTGCCGGGGGCCCAACATCCCCTCAGCGAGCCAGCACTAGGTCTAGACATTAAACTGCATTACTCTGACAAAAAAAGCAACACTCTTCCAATATTTCCCATTAAAAATTGTACACAAAAAGAAATTACAAATGGTGAATGATCTGTTAATAGTAGATTCTTTGAATTGCCAAGACATTGATGATGGTAAAGGGGCTATATCTGCAAAATTATGTTAAGGTCATTAAAGAGAGGATATATTTATATATATATTATATAATTTTTATATATATATATATATTTTCTGATAACAGTTCTGCTTGAGTTTCATTCAGTTTATGGTGTTTGAACCAACTGAATTGGTGCTAGTCTAAGCTATACAGTATTAATGTGATTTTAGAGAGATTTGCGTATCGCACATCACCTTGACCTGACCTGTGCTGGTACTCTGAGTGCCTCACCAAGCTGATTAACTTCCTGTTTGCCACTAAGTCCCATCCCCAGGTCAGCTCCAGCACCGCGTGCAGAGTGTTGGCAACTTCTCCGCCTTGTCTCGACCGCCCACCAAGGCCACGGCCTACGTCAGTCCCACAGTACAGGGCTCCACCGCCCCATCCCCCTACACCAATTTGCACTCAGGCTCCGGTAGTGGCATACCCCTCCCCAACAAACCCAGCGCCTCGTCCATTCCGGGCCGCAGCGCCCTCCCGAGGCCAGCATCCATCAATGGGACCAGTGCCATTCCTCGTAGTAAAATAGCTCAGCCTGCACGCAGGTAAGTGAGCCAAGGGGAGCATCAGGGTGTAGAAACCGAGGGGACGGGGGACATTTATCCCCTCCCAATAAACAGACTGTGACATTTAAATTATTAAGATATGTTCCCCTCCCCAAAATCAAACTCTCTCCACGCTGTTGGGGAACAGTGCCAGTAGTGGAACATTTCAAATATCCTTGTACAATAAAGTACAATGCAGGGAGACATTTTCACTTAGTTAAGCAGCTAATTACACTTTGGTGCATCACGAATTATACTTGTAAGGCTTTATTTTCAGCATGAGATGGGGTTTATTTTCTTAATTCTTTTCCAGCTTACTCACGCCCCCGAAAAGCCTGGCTACGCTCAGCGCTCTCCGGGATGGAAGCTGGAGAGACGGATGCTACTGATGCCAACTGGACGCTACTGGCAAGCCAGGAGACCCAACAGTGTTTAGGCCCAGCAGGCTGGGCCTGTGTGCTTTACCCTTGAAGTATTCCTGAAGCAGAACGTACTCTGAGCAGCAGCATGGAAATCCAAATGTGTAGTTTGTGCAAACAGGGAATATAACACGCCGCCGAGAATAGTGTTTGAACTGAGGTGAAATTTTATGCATTGCAAGGATGCTGCTGTTGCAATATTGATTTTTTAAGTTGTATCCTAGCCAAAAAGTAAAACTACATCTTAACGTTTAAAACTGTTTACAGAACCATACTTACAGAGTCAATTCAATTTTGCAGTTTTTTAAACAATGAAGACTGAAAAATGAATGTCTGACCTTATTAGAGGATTAAATGAAATATGTATAATCTTTGTACAGTTGTGGTGCCTATTGTAAAAGTGTTTTGGTTTTAATTTTGTGTTTTATTTACTCTGGGTCTTTGCTGCACTTTCACTGTTATTTCACTGTAATAGAAAGAACTAGTTCTACTTAAGTTTATTTGATTTGTTTGTTAAATACGCGAAGGTAGCAATATAGCTGTACTGTTACTGGTTCTTTTAAATTTAGCTTATCTTGTTCTAATACATTTGTTGCACCCTTATCTTTATATCTATAAAAAAAGAAAAACTTGCTGTACTCTTGCACAGATCTGATGAAGCTGTTTCTTTTTCTAAAACAATTTGTTGTTCTCGAATCACTGTATTTTAACATGGAAATAAAAGGTTTTACATAATGTTTTGTGTTGGTGGATTTGTAGAAAATTTAAGGAATTATTTCAGTTTCCTTACTGGGTCCCTGTAATATTAGACACACTAAGTTCAGTGTAGAAATGATAAAACATATTGGCCAAGTAATGCAGGTGAAGGTCTCTGAGGTCTACCCACTGCACCATTTTGATTCAGTATGGTTATTCTGTTAACTGATATACAGTGTCTTCTAAAAGAATTAAGATCCGTGGCCAATTAACTCATTTTACTGAATATCTCATTCTATGCTAAAATTTAGTTCTGTGTAATATTTTTATTTCTAAACACTGAAACTCATAATTGCGTTGTAGTTTTCTTAGAAGATATTCTTAGGAGAAATTTTGGGGTACGTATTGTATTTATCAGCTTCGTATACTGTTCAGGAACACTTGCACAGTATATATGCAATCGCCAGTTCATTTTGTGTACTTATACCACTATTTCTTTCATTTTCAATGCTAGCTGAAGCCAGGGTGCCAATATAGTTATGTAATATTTGTGTAAATACCTCCATGTCTAATTTGAGAATTTGATAAGCCAAGCAATGATCAAATAAATTTTAAGAAAAATGAATGAAATATTTGTTAAACATATCACAAGTAGTTTATCAATATGTAAAACAAAAATATAAGACCTAAATATGATTCTAATAATAGGAGTTATTGAAATAGGCACTTTGAAAAGTACTTGTTGACCTTGGTAGTAGTGTGGTCTGTCATAATATGATTACAGCAATTTTGGTCAGGGCATCCAACCAACAATTCACAGGGGGCCAAATGCCAGCTCGCTCAACTGCTGCCAATGCCCTCCCTGAACCGAGCACACTCAAGAGGACCCTTCACTGTCCTACGTGTACCACTGCAGAGACTGCAGCTTTATTTCCGTAAAATAGCAGAAACTCCATTTTATCAAAATGCCATTCCCATACCGGGAGTCGAACCCGGGCCGCCTGGGTGAAAACCAGGAATCCTAACCGCTAGACCATATGGGACGTTAGGAAGTGAGTTTAATTATATCGTATTTAATCCAATTTCATTTGTTGCTGTGCTGCTGAAATTGATCTGTGATACAAAGAAAATTACTAGTGGTAAAGTACATTTAACCTTGAAGATATATTTATGTATTAGAATTACGGAGATTAATGTGAATGAGGACCTCAAATCATGACTCAGCAAGTAATATAAAATTTAAGCATTTCCTGTTTAATTCTTCGTTGGTTAACTTCTATATTCATTCCATAAATCGACGTGCAAGCGTTTAGTGTTACAATTAATAACAATGTTGGCTTTGCAAATAAACATCTAATAGAATATAGCCTAGTTCATAAAAAGAAATCTATTGTAATACATTTCATAATAATAGAAAACCATTGCGTGCTGAGTTATTAAAGGCTGATGAATGTGATGTAATTAATTAAGAAATGTAATTAATGCAAGTATTGAATTCCTGTCAATACTACAAAAGAGTTTAAAAGTATTCGTTCAGTCTTTTCAATCAGGTATATTGTCTTGTAGCATCCTAATGGAGGTAAATCATTATGTTTAAATTTATTTTCGTTCAAAATGTAATTTCACTAGTTTAGTTGACCTGCTTCTTGTTCCCATTGTTTAATGTACGTTTCAACGTACGTTAATGTACGTTACAAAGGCGCTCTGAGCTTGATATCACATCCAGCCATTAGGTGTCGCTCTTGCGCTATTGACCGTTTCAAAGTAAAATTTAAACAGGCCCACTTAACTCACATGAAAGTCAAAACCTATAATAAAATCATCCGAAGAATTATGAGTGTTATAATGTTAAATATGAACTTTAAGGATCTCCTTTCTGTAATGCTTGTCACTTGAGGCTTCTGGCATGGTTTTATGTGAACCTAAATTCACCAAATTAGCAATTAACTTGTCAAAGTTACAAACTGCAATTCTCACTGTATTTTTGTCAGAAGCAAAAGTATAATGGGTGGAATAGAAGGGTTAACGATGTGCTATTTATGCAAATTAATTTGAACGTCGACACACTAAACCTCCAGGCTAGTGATGGGAATATCAGCTCTTTGAACAGAAATGTATCTGCACTGCTCTTTCAATCATTCGTGTTTCTTTTTTTCAGTTATTATGTTTATCTGCAACATAATCACTAGGATAATGATAGGGTAAGATTTGGATCATAGTCACACACAGACATCCCACCAATATAATTTCACTTTGCATGAGTGCACTAGTTAATTACTCGTATTGCCAGACCTAATGTCAATGACCTGCATCGTAAACATTATTCAAGGTGACACCATATCCCTCTGCTCTGTCAGTTAAAGAACTACTTTCATTTTATCCTCTGTATGAAATGGGTCATGTGACTGAAGTTGTCTTACCTTGAATGTAATTCATGCGACACTTAATCGGCCTGTTAGAAAACTTTTTATTGGCACATTCTGCCTTTAAGAAACCCAACGCGACAATGTCTACCTCCTGTGACCGGCTGGTTCTCACTGTTCACGTAAAGGGGAGAGGGCAGGCAGCAGAATTCGGGCACAATGATTAAAAGGACGGATGTAAAGAGTTGGATGATTCAGGAATGTGACATCACTACTCCAGACATGTGCGAGTGTGGGGGGGGGGGGTTGGGGTTTTATAACTGAAGACTTTTTCAAGCAGTACCGGACAGTATAAAGAGATAGACACCCTGGAATAGCAGCATATACATTTGGCCGTGAAGGAACAGTGTTGAATACAAATTGGACATAGTAAATATGAAGTGTACATTTACGTCACCTATACAAGTTCCTTCAAAATCTGAGCAGTCTGTTTTGTGTTGTTCTTGTATATCTTTCTGTTGACAGGTGTTTAAAACAGTGTTCAAGATGTACTTAAACATGAGCAGAAAACATTGTCCTGAAGCAAGTAGTGTGACTGGATGCATTCAACACTTCAACACTGTTTTTTAATTTTTAACAAGGCAGACTTTTGTTGATTAATCTCTATGGTAACATTTCACGTACGTGCTGTTAGTGCTGACTTGGGGTTGCCCTTCAAACTGTGCCAAAGTGGTGAGTAGTTTACTTTACAAGAAAAAAATATAAATTTGTGGAAAATATATATATAAATTTGTGGAAAATATATATCTTTGTTGGCGAAATTCAGATTAATTTCACACATAACTGTGAAATTAAGAATAGGCTAATACATGGCATCTTGTTTTTTTTTTCATTTTAGCTAAACCATCTAAAGTAGAAGGATATTTTGTCAGAAAGACACCAAAATGCCAAGTAGAGCTCAAGAGGTAAGACATTGTACCAAATTGTCAGAAACTGAGTGAAGATGGAAAACCGTGGAATATGATCACGTTATATACACGCGCACTTACTTATATGGACACATCTATACCCACAACTTCTACATGCAATTTCAGGATCTTGAGACTGACTTTGTCCATTTTGTTACAGGATGCAGTGATCAATCTTAAGACTGTCCAGGATCTTTCCAAAAACCTAGGATTTGAGTGGACCATCCTGGCTTACGAGCTTGGTTTCACCAGACCTGAAGTCAGGCAGTTCCACATAACTGCAGCAGAGAAGAAAGCCCAAGCAAGGAAGATGCTGGAGTGCTGGTGAGCGTTGCACTCTACACAGTGCGACACCTGAGATAGTAAACACCCCATATCATCTGTAAATGTTTTTGATATTGGTATGGAATGGTATGGATATTTGGTTAGGTACCTTAGTAAGTATTTTGATTTGATTTAATTAGTGGAAAATAATTGAAAAGTAATTGATTCATGGGCATTGCTAGGTCTGATCACTAGGGGCTATAGTCCCATGTATTTTAAACCTAGTTCAAGTATTTCAGCCCTTTATCCCATCAAAAAAGATATGTCAAGCCCCAGGTAAACTTGATATAGGCCCAGATCCTTTCAATAGCTAGAAACTCCCCTGGGCTAATCACATTTGAAGGTAGGGCCTCTGCCACCTTGTGTTATATTGGTGTAGCTGTAACGGGTGTACAACAATGATGAACCTTTGGATTAGGCTGCTAAACCAAAGATCTCCAGGTCAGAGAACTAATCAGTCTTTTAATTTGACTCCAAGAGTGATATTCTGCTCAAATAGGATGAGTGATGTATGAGTAATGAACCTGGCTACCTTGATTATAATGAGGACTATTTAAGGGCTGAATTTTTTGCAAAACAATGCTTGGTTTAGGTATTTTTTGTTTCATTAAGACTTTGAGATGTAAGTATTACAGAGATACAACCATAAAGCCCATGTCCCGAATTTAAATGGCCAGCCATGTATTAAACCATATCGATATACTTATATGATATATCCTTTGGAAATTCATTGAAATGATTCTGCTGCAATCAAGTAAACATTAGTAGAACAGGGTGGCATAGATTGGAAATGAAGCTGAACGATATGGTTTTATTATTTTTCAACTCATTGATCTAGGTATGAGAGAACGTGGGACAAGCTAAACAAGACCAAGATCCTACAGGATGCTCTTGAGCGCGCAGGCCGGAGGGACCTTGCTGATCATCTGCGATGTCTGCACTGGGGCCATCAGAAGCTGAGCACAAGGGTGGAGCTGCCCTCAGCCTTTCCCTTCCTGATCACCGTCCACAGGACCATAGACAACCCCCAGGGTCTCCGCAGAATTAACGACCTCAATCGAAGATACACCTAGTACCTAGTACCTACTACGCAAAAACATATCTTTCCTTTTTCAAAGTTTTCAATTTCAAATAATATGTTTGTCAGTAAAACAGTTTACTATTCTCTTAAGCATCAAACTTAAAGAAATCTTTATGATATGTATGACTAAACTTAACTAGGGGTAGCTACTAGTGAGTGATTGCATTTATCTATTTTGGACTAATTGCAAGGTTAGGGTTACGGTCAAAACACCATAAAAAACACTACTGTATAGCGTTAATCACTCAAAAATATTGTAATCTCATGAGAAAAACGTTTTGATTATATATTATTTTCTGTCATCTAAAATAATCTAATAATTTTTATAAATAAAATTATACTATAAGATAATTAATGTACCACTAATGAAACTTGCTGTTTCTTTGCAACTGACGTACAGATCAATGGTTTTGCAAAGTTAAATAACTAATAAACATAAGACAATATAGAGTAGCGTCAGCAGGAATTGCAGAATAGGCCCCGTGTCAACAACAAAGATCGCGATGCATGCAGATTACTGGACCGTAGCAGAGGTTGGGCGACAGTTACGAAGTGTACAATTGCACATAAACATGTTACCATTTTATATATAATGCTTACAGCGTCCATCGTATATGTGAAGTTAAATACTGACCGCCTTATAATTTTGAAAGTGACGTCTGTCAGTAGTCGCTTGTTCATTAAAAAAAAACATTTATTCATTCATATATTTATTCTATTCAATCTTCACTTCAAGCCTCAAACACATATTTGTAAATTTCAAGTTTACAATTTGATATAGGCTTTGTATATTTTATAGCTCGTTTAACTTAACATGTTTATACACCTTAGTAATTTATTTTTGCCATTTAAAAGTCAGATTATTCCACAGTTATTCTTGTTCTTTGTTTAAACAAAATCTACATTCTACAATTCCAGTGAAATTAGTCATTTACGAGTACGGCTGAGCTCGCCCGAAAATAATAATAGATTGGAGTGGAAATTGAGGAGGCGGAGTCATTTTAGGCAAAATGAACTGGATCCTAAAAACTGCGGCGGAACTGCGTTTCACAGTGTGCGTTCAACTGCTAAGAAATTATATACAAAAAGAGGCATTTGCAGGCTCAGCATGTGCTGTACAGCAGTAGCAAAGTCAGTGATGGCCATCCATGTTCATGCTGGGATTTACACTAGAGGGCATGTTTTCACAGTAGGTTGCATTGATATAAGACAAATTTGATTTTGTTTGTTAAGCTGGCGCGTGGATATTTATGCAATGCACAGGGGGTTATAATATAATATAAAAAGCAGCACACTTGTTATGATCACACAGTGACTTCATAATAATATCTCATAGCCTAATTATATTTTGTCATATGTCACATGCTATCAGCAAGTGAAATCATATTGAACGTATTCGCACGTCATGTGTATTTCATTTCTTCTGCGGCTTAATTTTCTTTGTATCCTACGAAAATTGAAACATTGTGAAGATCGGTGTGACCGAGTAGGATCCTAAGTTGTACTTGTAGTTTACGAGGATAATTGTGACACCTGCTGGTGGTGAGATATAAATGCGCACATTGTAACTAACAAAAGGGCAATCTAAAAAGACAAATCAGTCCGCATGTTTGTTGTACAATTTAATAGGAAATTGTTCCGCGTGTCTTTGAAATCAACCGTCATTTGGCCTTATGCATAGAACAAAACCTGTAATCGTTCATAAATTAAATTGCCTGACAGTAAATTAGACAGTGTAATAATTCTAGCAATAAAATTAGTAAACAAAATATTCCTAAATTGTTAGAATTATTACACTGTCTATGTTACTGTCAGGGACGGACACCGCAGTAATTCAGAATCTTCTGTACCAATGAGCCTTTTTTGAGGTTAATAATACAGATATGTACGCCAAGCAACTGCATGGCATTGTTACCACTCCTGAAAGGCGAGGCAGAATTTCTGTTGAAGGTAACAGAAAATAAGCTCAAGGTTTACTTGACTTAGTAATCGAATAGAACAGATAAAACTACGACATATCACAGGTGAACAATGGACAAATTTGATTTCTCGGTGAAATATGGAACTTATATGTTTGCAATAATAAAAACTGCTATTTCCATGCAAAAATATTTCAGGATCTTTACTGAAATTGTAATTATAGCATGCATTAAACACACATATATTGCAATGTGAATAATATGCATTTTGCGTGATTTATAAACGGCAACGGGTAAGATATGTAATAGACATTGTGCTGACTGTTAAATGTGAAGGGCTGCGTGTGCACGGTGCTCCCTTTAAGGAGAAGAGCTGCGCAAGCTCACTAGTACAGCTCCGCCGGCTGCCATCTTGGCGATCGGAGTCAAACGCCTGTGCAGTTCAGCAAAAAAATAAATAAATGCAAAGACGCCAATGAATTAGTGCAATCGATACAAAAAAAAATTAATAAAGTGAAAGTGGGAAGCGTCGGGTCTGATTCCTGCTACGGCCGTAGCGCTGCAGTGTCATGCCGTCAAACCATTTGCCTCCTAAGGAGAGTAACCTTTTTAAGCGTATTCTGGTAAGTTAGAAATGCAGGAGTGAAGTAATCAGGAAAAAAAAACTCGTGAAATATCCAGCTGAGATGAGCAGCTTATTTTACCCCTTCGGGGGAACGCAGGCCTCCTCCTTAGGAGACTCTTTCACGGTTATTTCCAAAAGTAACCGCGCCTTGAATTTTGTTCCTTTGCGTGTTTTAGTCTGAAGTTTGTGTCCATAGTTGAGGGTGTAAGGGGCTGTCAGGAGTTGTGCAGCACAAAGGCTTGGACGCACACATTGTCGGGCCAGTTGTTGTGGCAATTAAGACGTATAGCTAGATAGAAACTTTATTAAGGTAGTTATTAATTATTGGCAGTGCAGTATGTTGGCTTGTGCCATGCGCTGGTATCGGGGTGAGGTTTCTGCGCTGTTTAACACTTCAGATGTTGATGATGAAGTGCTCTTCTGTAATCCCGTCGCTGATTTTGTTGCATTGTACAGCAAGGACCAATAAACTTTCTTTGTGAGTGTTTGTCCGCATTGGCAGCCTTTGGTGCGTGCTTGCGCCTCGCTTTGTATGTTGCTGTGATATTGTCCAGTCTTCCCAGTGCTATTATTAACAGTGGTTTCGGGGGAGGGGTGTAATGCATCAGGAGTGTAAAGAAAGTGTGCGTTTGGTTTTTGTACACTCATGGATTAACGGTTTGTTTGTTTGTTTGTTTTAAGCTGTGTTGGGTGGGGGAATTCTGTGTAATCTCCTAATGACTTTCAGACGCCTTTTGCGGTTTTTTTTTGCGCCCCCTTTTAGAAATGTTACGAACAGAAACAATACAAGAATGGCCTGAAGTTCTGCAAGATGATCCTGACCAACCCAAAATTTGCAGAACATGGAGGTATGTTCATATAGGTGTATGGGTCTATTACTAAGAATTGGAATTATTACTAGGAATTATGAGTGCATTACAGCCTGCTGAAAAGTCTGACAGGACTTTTTTAAGGAGTAAATGAAACATTGAGGTCCATTGTACAGTGAAGGTTTTTATATGCGAGTTTACCTTGGCATTCATGTGACATCACTGTTACACCAAGCAGCTATTTTTACCTTTTGCTCTGAATCATTGGTGAGTTTCGGCTTTGTTATCATTAAGTAGGTGTTTCCCAAAGGATCTCTGAATATGGGTCTTTTGTTCCTGATTCGTGCTCCCTGGACCCCTTAGTCAGTTTGTAAAGTCTCATAAATTAATTACTAGAAGGCTTATTCCATGCTTGGAAATCGGTTTTACAATCAGGAAGTGTTCAGGAGCACAGGTAGCTTAACAAGTAGTTCTTTAAACTTGTGCTCCTGAAATGAAAGAGAAAATGTTAAAATAACAGATTATTAATGTGGAATATATGCTGCCATTTGATCAAACTTTGGGATGAGAAACATAATGTTTTAAGGGAATTATCCATTAAGTATTCAGATATCATACATGTAAAATTGTAAAAAGCAACCCATGGCCCTTTCAGTAATACTAAGTAAATTGTACGCTTTATAGAACAGTTGAATCGCAGTGAAAATTTTGTGCAAATTTCTTGTTTTTCAGAGACCTTGGCCATGAAAGGGCTTACGCTGAATTGCCTGGGGAAGAAGGAGGAAGCATATGATTTTGTCCGACGGGGTCTGCGAAATGATCTGAAAAGCCACGTCTGCATCCTTTGCTGTGTTTGTTTGCCTTGCCCACTTTATGGTGTAGCTAGCTCACTATTCTCAGGTCTCTCCGACTGCCGGGCTGATGGCTGGACAGCTCCGCTTGTTAGGAAATGTCTCTGTAGCTTTTATCGTTGCTTTGTGTCACCAGTGCTGTTAATTGTTAGCATTATGGATGCATTGATTGCGTTTTCCTTGGCTGATCCTGATTGCTCATTATTTTTTTTCCCTGCCCTGACCTGTGATACTGATTCTACCCAATTCCGATATTCTCAGTTTAATAGTAATTCGCAGACTAAAAATTTCTTTAACACTTCATAAATGAACGTAGCTTTCTGCAAGCAGAGTATTTTAAATAACCCTTTCAAATAAGCATGGCTCTGTAGGTGTCAAATTAAATTAGCTGACCCAAATGTTTTTGGGGGAGTTCCTCCATGGACAACTTACCGTGAATTTGACATCTTTGTCCTACACTGTAAAGTATCTCCAGATAGCAGACATGTTTCTTGTAAGTGTTTTACCTCACCTGTCAGGTAGCGTTATTGGGGGGAGGGCAGGTGAAGGGCAGGGGCACAACTCTGAATGGAAAACGATTGGGACTAGGGGTGGGCGATGTGGCCAAAATGTCATGTCATATAATATTTTGGGTTATAGCTCCGATTCACAATATAGATCATGATTTTTTTGCAACGTATGTAGTAATATTAATTTACAATTTAAGCACTTAACCAGCAAGTCTATCCTTACAAGACACACTGACTATGCCATTTCAATACTAAATGATATTAATGTCAAATATTGTGTATATATACTGTAAAAGAAGCTGACGCATTATAGCAGAAATGCTTTTTAATTTTTTTTATTCTTAAAGTTTTGTTTACAAATGAGCCTTTATAACTTTGATCAATAACTCCACACTTCTGAACTCAAGTTTACAACAGATACAAACAATGGATAAATAAAAGAATTAAATAATACATGTAAAATTTTTAGTTTTAGTGTCTGCTTCTGGTTGACTACTTCAGAAAATGTGGAAGATGGTGCAATTGAATAGCCAGTCATCCCGCGTGTTTGTTGGCCTAACGTTTCAGGCGTTTCAAAAGATTGGCCGTGTTGACGTCTGTTGTATGAACAATATCTTTGAAAAGTTTGCAAATTGCAGTAGATTGGTCCACACCAGAATTCACAAATACAGACCATTTCCAAACAACCAAAGTAGAACCTTTTTCGGAGCCAATTTTTCCTCGTCAGTCATGCTACCCACTATTTATTTGACAGCATAGTCGACTTGTCAATGCACCTTATTTTGTTTACCGTGTGACAGAAGTACAATATTTTTAGGTATATAAATGTCTGATGGTATATAAAATTTCTTTGCTTATTAACCAAATTCGCTAACTGGTTCAAAATGACCAATTAAGTTTTTAGCAACTCATCTGCCCACTGCCAATAAAAGTTTTTTGAATAGAAATTTGTTGCCTAATATCTATGGCAAAGTGCCTGAGCAGCATTGTCTGGCAACATTACTCAAAAAATTGCCCTGTGTATCACCACCCTTATCCCTTGTGTATTTTACTTCTTCCGTTCTAAATTCTAGATTCTATAGAATTTATCCTCATTTTGAAAATGGACTGGGGTCACGTCGATCCCCAAAATAACACATGGGTTATAGTGGTACCCGTTTAATTCCAGTAGGTATTAATGTTTAAAGAGTTACAGTAGCGCAGTTGCTACACTCAGTATGGAATGTGCGGTTAATCCCATTGCAGGTGTCCCCTCTCAATGCATGCCTCGAAGGAGTGATGTAACATGCTTGGAGGAGAGCACTCTTCCCCTAAAAGTCTTGCCGGTGTACGATCTATAGTAAGCAGTGTTATAGAGTGATAAGCATGAGAAACCCAGTCGTTTAGCTCAAATGGTGGACCATAATTCTTGGACTTCACTGTTAGATCTACCCTACTTTGAGTGGCGTGCCATAGGGGAGGAAAAATTTGAATCTTAAGATGTATTTTTTGTGGTACATTTCTGGTTTGTCTGTAACGCTTTCTTATCTTTCTGTTTACAGTCACAGTATCTTTTCACGATAGTTTTGTGTCTCGGAACCATGTGTACATGCTCATGTTCACTCAGTGTGAAACCACAGGTTTCCTTAATCGCTTGCCAGGCTGGCATGTCTACGGCCTCCTCCAGAGGTCTGACAAGAAGTATGACGAGGCCATCAAGTGTTACCGCAATGCCTTGAAGCTTGATAAGGACAACCTGCAGATCTTACGGGACTTGTCCTTGCTGCAAATCCAGATGAGGGACCTGGAAGGTTATAGGGTATGTTGCCAGGGCTGGCACTGTTACATATCTTAAAAGCATATTCAGCATTGAAGCATTTAAGGCTTTTTGAGTACTTAACCCTCACATCCACTTGGGGTTCTTTACGACCCCACTAGGGGTATATGGGGTGCAGACCCCCAGATGGGTCAGTGTTCGTTTTAGGCTTGTGGTAAAGATGGTGTGAAAAAGAATATTCATTGTTAGGAGTCCACTTTGCCTCACTATTATTCAAGAAAAA
>JAAGVU020000001.1:43876030-43915966 GCA_011763525.2 Mormyrus iriodes
TTGATGTTGTTGATGATGTCATTCAGGTCACGCCATGTTTTTTAGAATTTAATAACATTAACACAAATACTAATGTGGATGAGACAAGTTAATATGTGATTAATCAAAACCGGTCTTTGGTAACTGGTACAGATCGAGATATACTAAAGATTATTTAATATTTAACTTTTAAGTGCGTTTAGTCTTCCTCAAAATGAGGAAGAAATATTGCTTGGAATAGAACATGCACAAATAACCAGCTAACCTTTAGTAAAATGCTATGAAATGAGCAAAGTTCGCCATAAAACCCTTGATGTAAACGCCCGGTTTAATTTAGCGTCTTGCTACCGTTTGACAGCATCGCAAGATGAGCGCTGACGATTAAATTAGAGCGCAGCAGGACTTCGGGCTAAAAATACTGAAGTATTGCATGTTTGTCACATGTGATTTTCCGGTATATCACAGACTGTTTGCTAACACACTTTTGATTAATGGCAATGAGTAAGTGAGGCTGGGCGAGCCGGAAGGTGTAGATGAGGGAGCTGGTTGCAGCCCCTACGTGGGGGCTGAGCCACCGCCTCTGCCGGTATTAGACACTATTTAAGGGGGTCAAGATGAGCCGCCCGCTCAGGAGTTACGGAGGACTTCCAGGCACTCGGAGGACGCCGTTGGCGCTGTCATCTCAAGTACCTATTGGATATACATCTTAAGGATCAAAGATGAAGTCTCCTAAAATTAAATCTCAAAAGAAATGTAAGTAAAAATCCGTCCTTAATGCATGCATTGTTTGCTCTTGATTTATGTAGAAAATGCAATCAAATATGAGAACAATATGCGCAGAGCATTTTCATGTTGTACATTTTTGGGTCGGTTAAAAGTATAGTTTTAGACCTGTACGTTGAAGATACAAGGTACCATGGAGAATGAAGTGGTATATATTATTTAGATTGTAGGATATCTAGCCTAATGTCGCACAGGCTTAGCCTACGTGACGAGATGAGGATGTATGTAGGTTACTTTTTCTAACAGAGGAGGACTACTCATTGATGAGATTCTGTGCCGTGATAATAGTTATTATTCATAATAATTGTTAGTAAGGAGCACCCAGATATAACCTAAGTTTTCATTAGATTTTTAATACTTTATGTATTAGATTACACTTATACTTACTATAAGGAAAGAAACAGTCCTTTATTGTGTTTTTCAGCGCACTTCCTTGAAGAAGACGACGATCTCAATGAGGTATTGTGCGAATTTGACGCGGTCATCGAAGACTTCTCATCCCCTGTAGAAAAGAGGCGCTTCAGATACGAGGAGCATCTAAGATCCATGAAAAGGAGGAGCAGCGCCAGCGTGAGCGACAGTGGCATTAGCGATTCGGAGAGTAAGTGTGCGACACCCGTGCGTTGTCTGGATTGTCCGGATTGAATTGTTAGATCGCACCCGGCGGGAGTCTTCACATACGCTATCACGTTAATGGAGCTTTATTTATTTTACATTTGTAACATTTTAGGTCGTTTTTTATCTTGTGTGGTTGATTTCACTGTGGAGCTTACACAATGTGATCGCAAAAATTATCAATGAATCCATTAAAGTCTGACTCCAAAAGTGATAAGGGTACAATAAGGAGTCATGCTTGCTTATCTCTAACAGTGAGTCAGTATTATCTGTTATTATATGCCTCCGTATTATGATGAGTGATTTTCATTCCTACGGCTTGTAAGCTTATCCTGCTCCATTGCTGTGGAAGTATTTAACAAAGGCCACGCAGTGTCGGGAACTCAGGATAGATATATATATAGCGAGAGAGAGAGAGGCATTGCACGTTGTAATATATTTATGAAATGTTAAATAAGGAGAAAGGCATGCCTTGAGCATGTGGAAAGTCCTTCCCCTTTGTAATGCGGTGATGAGAGACTTTTCGGTTTGAGCTTAACTTTTTCATATGAATCGTTATCAGCAGGCTGATAGGGGAAATACAGGGGGGCGTAAATGTAACTAGACGGTCACAGAAGCGCAGTGATCCTTGGATCCTTAAATCCTTAGTGCGGCGTTCGAGGGTTGCGTGAGTTTTTTGGGTCCACGTGACGATGGTGCGAGGCAGGATGGCTGAGACTGCTGGAATGACGAGTGGGATAAGTCCAACCTGCACGGCCTGGGAACAGAATCGAAACAGCGGTCTGATCATGGGCCACATCTTCCCAGCGTCACTGATCACTGCAGGGGGCGGCGCTCGTGACTTTGAATCCCAGATGGCATCCCTCCTTTTAATGGATCACAGGATTTGTAAATCACAGGATTTGATGCTGTGGCAGAAGAGGTGAAGGACACAGCTTTTACCACAATGAAAATTCCTCTATTTAGCTTAACTGGTCAGGGTCACGGAGATATGAAAATTCTATTAAATGAAAATTTGTTTTGATATTTAGGCTTAGGTGGCAATGTATATAATTGAATAGGTAGATAAAAAGGGATCATTTGCAGATGCAAATCACTATTCTTAAATTGGATGCCCTTGAGACTGGTTAATTTAGTTTGCGTTCCATATTTGCAGACATTTGTTAATTTTTAACAGAAGTGAAGCAGGAGCACATCGTGAATGAACTACTTGTAAATGATTAAGGCTGAGTTTTTTTAGACATGGAACAATATCCTCTCTCTCTCTCTGCTCTTGTTGAACACAAACAATTTATTCTGTGTGGCTGTCAGATGAATCGTAGTGTGTTTATTATGTTACATGAACTAGTAGAGTAAAAAACGTGGGAATGTGTGTGAGCAGAGTATTTTATCCGGACATCTGCTTCAGATTTAGGGAATGCAGTGAAAGCCAAGTGGCGTTATCTCCAATGAAATGGTCTGCCAGGATGCATGGGAAAAACACAGGAACAGCAAGCTTATTGCGGAAGTTATTTCGCTTTAGGTAGCAGTGCCAAATGTTGCAGTCCCAAAAACCTTCTGTAATTATGTGTTTGCTTTTCTCAAAATGTCCAGTGGAGGAAAAAACAATGTCAGCTGTGTGGGGAGGGATATTTTTAAAATCTCCAGAACACAACTATGCAGGACTTAAAATGTATACTTATATTCAAAAGGAGGCTTGCAAATGCCTCAAGGAGTAATAGGCATGTTGCTGTTAATTTAAAATGATGATACAATAATAATAATAATAATAATAATAATAATATTAATAATCATAATAACGCAAAGCCAGGATTGTTTATAAATGTTGGATGGCATTTGGAGTTTCTTAGGGTCCATAAGACATAGGGTGATGTATGGTCATACCAGCCTGAAACAACCAACATGCACTTTCTCCAACAGGTGCTGAATCCCTCAACAGGAACAGTTTCAGTTTCAGCGATGAGAAGCTCAACTCCCCATCCATGTTCACCCCCACACCTGCCTGCCCCCCCGTCAGAACGCATAAAGGTAGATTTTAGCACACAGAGTGAACATAATTGTACTTCCCTGATCTTAAATGCAGTTATGCAGTGGTTAATGGCATCTTCTTTTTGCTTGTAGCTAAGCTCGGTGATACTAAAGAACTAGAAGACTTTATTGCCGACCTTGACAAAACATTAGCAAGTAAGTGTCCATTCCATTACAAGACTAAAACTGCATAATATCGTTTGGTTGTTTAATGCTGGTTTCATGATTTGTACTCTATACATCAGACTGGATTTGGAGATGTAGTTGGGATATGGATACCCTGGCAGATTGATAGGTCCCATCACATTAAAGGGGCCCTTGACTATGTAAAATTATTTGTAAAATTGGGTGGGGGGCCCGATGTCACATTTTATCATAGGCCCAGAATTTCTAACTCCGCCCCTAGGCGGGACTGTAGCTAAGAAATGCATTTGCTTAATGTAATCTGAAGATCCAACTTTGTAAATTAGGTTATGGCTTTTACGAAAGATCATTATCGATCCCAGCCTGACCAGTACAATAAACTGAGAAGATGAATTTCCACGCAATGGTCTTATATTGTGTCTCCTCAATTAAATTTTTCCAGTTACTGTAAATAAACACATAGAGCATTGTAGTAACATGAAGGCCATCTGTTCAAATCGCAGGGAGCACATGTAGATTGTAACCCTTTCCTCTACTATAAGTCACTTTGGATAAAAGTTTCAGACAAATGTAGCTCCCACTTGATAAATGTTCCCCAGTATCTGATGTCGCATAATTAAGTGCTTGTTTATCTGGACGTGCTGTTTATGAAAGCTGGCGTGGCGAATCGCTCTGGGCACCCATCTAAGTATAGCAGTGACATGTGAGGCCCATGCTGAGTGTGGAATCTCTTCTTGTGTGTCCTCCTGTAGGTATGTAGGCCGGAGCCAGGAGGGACTGGAGACCACCGAGGAACGCGCATGATACAGACCCACCGGGTCTCGCCCCCTTAATCTTTGCGCCCTTTGACGCCAGCAGGGGGGCCACTTACTGTGACAAAGTGGCATGAAACTTGACACTTCAGAGTGATATGTCATTAGCCCTAACGTCACACACGTCACCACCAATGGGAGTTCCTGTGCTTCTCTCAAGTCCAGTAAAAATATTTAAAAGGCTTTTATAGAAATTTATTTGCAGTTTTAAAGAGCAAGATATTGTACATTTACTGGTACTACTTTTTTGTGAAATATATTTTTATATTTTGTGTAAATATAGATTCAGATTGTATTACATTGGTATAGAAAGCTAGTTTTTTGTTTTCATTTAATTTCTTGTATTTTGCTATATGTACTTCTAATAACTGTGAACTATTGTCTTCATTAGTCAGTAAAACTACCATTTAATAATCACATATTTTTATAAAATAATCTCTAGGACGAATGGTAATGAATGGTAATGGAAAATGGTAATACTAAATTTTTCCCGTCTCTTATATTTAAGCTGGGATTTTAATGTGCCACAAATATTGTTTTTGCCATACTATCCAGCAATTCATAAAGCATCTTCAAATACGTGCTTTGTGAATGTACATTTTGATATTTGCCCTATCAGTACAGGATTCATGCAAATCAATGGCAGTAATGAGATTATCAATTATGTGAGATAATGTTTTTATTATTATTATTATTATTATTGTATTTATGAAGATACATGAAAACCAGACTGACATCTCTAGCTATCTGTGTTGTGTTAATAAAATTATTGAAAATGTATCGCTGAGTGACTTCCTCCACTTATCCGGTACAGGGTCATTTCAGGGGGCCTGAAGATCCCAGAAAACTCAAGGTGCATGGCATGGATACACACTCATGCAAACATTCACTCCTACAATCACATACTATGGGCCATTCAGAGACACCAGTTCACCTAATTAGATGTTTTTGGATTGTTGGATGAGACTGGAGACCGGACACATCCCAGGAAAAACATGCACAATCCACACATGCTGGACAGGGGCAGAGTTCGAACCTGCAACTGTGTCACCCCCATTTTTTCAACATGCTTTGTATAATATGAATAAATGGCTGGTTTATTACAGCTGCCTAACACCAACCCAGGAGAAAAATGCATTTATTGATTATTCTTTGAAATCATGATTTCCAGGTATCTATTTAGCTCTTGTGTAGAACTCAGATAGTAGGCAAAGACAGATCTAATGTTAATACCTCATTTCAGTTAAAGATACATAGCACATATAGCAAAGCATGATGTATGCAATAGTATAAAGACGGAGAATTGAATGCTGCTCTCATTTCCAGGCATAATGAATGATAGAGCTGACAAGCTCTCTTTGCACAAGGAGCAGTTGTTGGACAGATCATCCGAACATTCACCGAATGCCATCCCAGCACCAGCCACGGTGTGCCCAGACAACTTAGGGTCACTTTTCCAAACGAGGGCGTGACCTCGTGACTTGATGGGTGTGACCTCGAGCAGGTGGAAGAGGAAAGGCTCTTTGTGCAGATATCGGGGATGCCTTGTTCAGACAGGGCTCTTGTCCTATATCTTGAGAAATATGCACAGATGTCAAGGCACATTGCAGAGGAGGAGGCCATAGACACTGCTTCTGATAGAGGATTAAGGTTGACACTGCAGCAGACATCCCACCTTTGGCATATTGATTTCAGGAAGGAGGATGGGAGGGGAAGCTGGCTAGGCTTGGGGGTTATTATGGTAATACTGCAGTATTTTCATCCAAAAATACCCCAACCCCCTGTTTGAAGGACCGGAATGGGGCCGCTTTTTAAAATACCATCAAAATATCATCGGGGCGGGGGGGGGTGAGGCAGTGGTCACAAGGGGCTGGGTTGTGGCAGTCAAACTTCTCGCTGGCTAATTTTAGTGGAACTTTAGTGAAACAACAGATTTCCAGGACATTGCACATCATTCGTGGGTGTCAATTTGCGTGTGGCTCAGTGGCTAAGCTTCTGTATCTGTGATCAGAAGGCTGCCAGTGTGAGCCCTGGCCTTGGCAGAATAGTCACATGTCCATGGGCCCTTAAGCAAGGCCCTTAACCCCCAGCTGCAGGGGTGCCACTACAGGTGGCTGCCAAGCTTGCTCTAACCTATATGTGTCTGCATGGCATGGAGAGTAAGATGGCATACGTGAAAAGAGAATTTCCCCACAGGTATCAATAAAGCATCATTATTAAAAGTGAGAGCCATTCATCTGGACCTGGCTCCAGCAGTCATTCATTCTCAGTACACAAACATGTTATAATATAAATCATTACTTATACTAATACTACCCCAACATAATGGATATACAGTATGTCTCTGGAGCTAGGGATCTGTCCCAGCAGTCAGATGGTTGTTGGTTCGAATGCCAAGAGTGATCCTACTCCATTGGGCCCCTGAGCAAGGCCCTTAACCTGAAATTACTTCGTCCTGGGTATGGCGTTAATCTACATCCAGCCCTGCAAGGAGGTCCTCCAACTTACAGGGATATTTGGGGATTGGTGGCAGGATTGGCACACCAGCCACCGGAAAAAACTCACACTGGTCTATTCGGACTAGGGTGGTGCTGAGGTATCCCCCACCACATGACTGCACTCAGGTTCTCATCCCTGAGGTGGTGTGGTGGGTGCGGCAACGTGCTGCAATCAGCGTATGGTCCTTACCTACCTAGCAGCTAGCTGGTTGGGCTAAGAATATATTATGGATGGTATTTACTGTATTGTTCGTATCACTTGAAAGCTAAAACTAGTTTCCTCCACCAATCCTCATTACTCAGCCTGCGCACACCACTATCGGCTCTCATCTACTCCATAGCCAATGTTACGAGATGTGCTGACACAGCAGATTTCATTCCTAGAAACTTCCAAGGCCTTTGCACCTTTGGCAACATTACCGACATAATGTTTGGCCAGAGACTCAGATCACAGTGGGCACAAGGGGCACGATGTGTGAAAGAGTGGGGGACCAGGTAGTTGACAATGAATGACAGTAAAGGCCAAAGGGAGGGGGGAAAATCAGGACTTCAGGAAGCACAAGATTGGAGAACCAAATTCCGATGCCACATTATACACCAGTGGGCAGCAAAGCCTTCACAAATAAGCACAGTCTTTGAAATGGGAATCTCTCTTCTTTGCTCACCCACGCCTCTTCACATCAATTTAACTCTTTGGACAAATCAAGACCGGCTCTCGTGTTTACATGACAATGAGCCCATTCTCCTAGAACAGGAAGACAGCTTTCTTCCAGTGAAAAAGATCTGCTCCTTTGAGCTGGAACAGTGTAGATAAATTTCCGTCTGTCAATAGACCATGGTGGGAACATAATAGCAAGTAAAAGTACAGAATATACACTTCCAAGCCGGGACACTTTAGAGCCGTTAAGAAATTCATTATGATAGCCCTTTAAAGTTGTCACTCCTGAAAATCTGTAGAACATGTATCCATCTATCCATCCATCTTATCATCCATCCATCCATTTTCATCCATCACCTAAATGTTTATCCTGAGCAGGGTTAATGGGGGAGTATTTATTTTTTAATTAAAAATCCATTAATCCATTGATGAATTGATTGATTGATTAATGAGCTTTGCCCTACTAATTGTTACTTGGTATGAGTGTGAAGCTTTATGATCTGCCACATTCCACACTGGAAAAGAATAAATGAACCATGGTCAAATGCATGCACCCCCTGAATCAGCTAGAGACACCTCTGAGCTTGTGGGAGTTTTACTTACACAAAACATGTTCTGAAGGCAAAACGAATAATGATTGGTTCAGAGAGATAACCAATCAGGTTATAGAGGAGGTGAGTCCGAGCAACTAGAGGAGGCGGGACCAAGGCATCTGATTGATTGCTCCGGTCTCCTCTAGTTGCTTGAACCCACCTCCTCTACAACCTGATTGGTTATCTCTCTGAACCAATCATTATTCCTTCTGTTGTCAGAACATTTTTGTGTAAGTAAAAATCCCATGAACCATCCCTGAAGCCACAGTATGCATACTGTAAGGTTCAGAACTACACATCAATCATGGTACTGGTCCAAACATTCAAAAATAATCACTTTGTGTCACACATAGGGCAGAACAACATGATAATGTTACATCAGTTCTAGGCAGCCGGCACATTGTGTTGGTAACATGCTACTCACGCCAGGAGGAAAGATGACCACATTGGCCCTAAGTCCTCATAAGAAGTACTTGAGATGCTTACGGTTTAGGAATTCTATAAATGGTGCTTAAAACCATAGTTATAAGATGTATAGGAACGGAATTTCCTACCCGGCTGTATGAATGGTAATACGGATTTCCGCCTTCCTGCTGGCACTTTGGTTTAATGCACTTGGATGCCTGAACGAAGGCCTTTAAATTGCCATTCACACAGGCCATTGTCTAGCCTTTACTCTCCTCTGTGCCACCAACAACGTTTGACCTCTCCTCAGTGGTGAAAGGACATAAAATAGGTTACGAGGTTAACCACCAAAAAAAAAATTTTCCTCTTCTGGTAATAAATTTTCATTTTATTACCATTTTTTTATTTATTATAAATTACATTGAAAATTTTCAAGTATTTAAATTATCCAGCGTCAGGGGCCTAAGCTCAATTTTTTATGCAGCCATTTCACAAGAGCGGCTAGATCTTCAGATACCCATCCAGTCTTACGAGTAACACCGTACATCCATGCGATGCCTTCCCAACGTACCAGTGAAAAACAGCAACACCTCGTCTTCTACAACAAAAGACAGGACTATGTCCTCTACCAGCTACTAAAATATTTAAGTTTTTCTGACAAAGAAAGGGCATTGTCCATATTAGATGAACACAAGTCATGTCGCAATGCTGCACACTTGTTGACATCAGCATAACAATAGGGTAATGTGTATAGCAAAGCCACACAAACCAGATGGCCAATAAGCTGCCTCTTTTATGCTTTTGTCTGTGAATACAGCAACACTGCTCGCCATCCACATGCTGCCGGGCTCTCAGCAATCTACATCCCTGGAATATGGTTATGGCTGCCTGCCTTTTTTTGTCTGCTGAATGGCTGGGAGAATGGCTGGGAACACTAGTTATATGATCATAGCCCCATGGTTCGATGACAGTTCAATTTAAAGGGCTATGAGACTTCAGAGTAGATAACGATTTGCTTTTGCACACCCAAATGTATTTGTGCTCTGTTCTCAAGAAATGAAAAGGACCAGAGCTATTTAGATTTGTTACAAATCCAGTAATAATAGGATGAGAGGTTGGAGAAGTAAGGGGGGGGGGGGTTACTCCATCATGAGAGGTCCTATGGAGCATCAGCGTGTGCCATGGGACGGCCTCTATCCAAAAACCCAATCTCTCCAGGAAAGGCCATTGTTCACAACTGGCCCTGACCGGTTGAAGTAAATTTAACAAGGGCCTTAACATGCAGACAACACATGCTGCTACAAAGTCTCCTTTTACTGAAGACAAATCCATCTTTTATTCTATTTTTATTGGAAAACATCAAAATATCCCAAAGACCCCATAGGGGTATTCCTGATTATTAATGTGATCTAGCTCTCCGATGAAACCAAAGTATTTCAAGACGGGCCACCAGCAGATCCACACGATGAGGGGAAGGGAAGAAGGAGAGGGGATAGGAGTGGAGATGGGATTTAGCAAAATAGCAGGGAGGAAGGAAAAACATAAGAGAAGCCGGTGGGCTCGGGTATCAGGGTCTGGGCACACAGCTCAGCGCACCGTGGAGCTCAGCGAGTGAGCAGAACTCAGCCGTATAAATGTTAAAGAGAAGCAGGGGAATTAATGAGACTGTCACCTAACTTCTGCGAAGGATGTGTGGTTCCCAGAGAAGCCTTAACTTTTATAGGAACACGTCAAGCGTGACAAATTATTTTATATTATGAACTATATTAGAGTGTTTGAGGGATAATTTCAGAAATAGCTGATTTATATTCACACTGATAATGATAAAACAAAACTACAATACTTTAATACTAAAATCTCTATATCAATAAGCTTATTTTACTTGTAATGGGAAGAGAAAAAAAGTAACACAACTTGAATCTCTCAACTATAATGCATTATAAGGGTCGGCAGAAACATTAAGGATGCTTTGTACTGCATTCATTCATAAAGCATTTATAATGCATAATAAACATGACTATAATATGTTATGCCTTTTTGTATATATTTATAGCCATGTTTATAATGCTTTATGAATGCATTATAATGTATTATGAATGTGTTCATAGATTCTTATAGAAATGGAATTCATAGGAAGTGATTCTGGAAAAAAGATAAAGGTCTGCTATTGTAAACCGTAATATGTTGAATTTAAAGTCTAGATCTGAAGTCTTAATAATATACATCCACTGCCAGATGCTGGGACAAAGCAAATGAACAAAAGGTTGAAAAGGCCAGGCCCTCCCACCCCCTTAGGTGTTCATTCACTCTGACTGGTCAGCTGTGGTAGGCATCTTTAATTTCCCATTGAAATCCGCTCATTTAGTGTGACTTTCACTAGCTGTTGGAGCTTGGGGGGGTGGGGGTCTGACTGAACTTGGTCTATAACCCCAAAGCCCATTCTCCCCCCCCCCCCCCCCGTCCCACTCCTGCAGGCAAATATAGAACCTCGAACATTGCTTTGGAGAAAGCATAGAACCCACTGTTACACAATCGTCATGGAAACAGTCTATCACCATAGGTATTTCATTTAGTTTGCAGCACATGCCACCAGAATGCTTTCTCATGTGATTACTATGGCTTCATTAACAGCTTTTTCAGAGGGCACACAGTGGCTGTAAACCATCTACAGGATTTAAAGGGCCGCTTGTCAGATATGGGTCAGATAAAGCTAACAGGCCCTGCCCCCTAAGCCCTAGGGATAACTGAGCTTTTAATTGCCATCTGTCGATACCCAGTCACTCAGCCATTAGTGCCACACCTAGTGAGAGGCCCCTTCTCCAGAGAAGTGGGGTCATGTACAGCAGTGGTGAAATCATGTTTACACAACGCACTCCAACTCCAACTAAGCCCAAGGCCCGTTTGAGGAATGCTATAATGCCACAAAACAAATATTCAGGACGACACCCAGCACAAGACACAGAATACTCCCTCAAGCTTTGGGCCTTACATTCTTCATTGACTGTTGCCCTTTGAGTAATGATGAGTTCAAAGGTCCAACTCATAAGTGGGCTCAGTCTGTGAGTTAGAATGACTATCAATGAGATCAATAGAATAAGCAGGAATCTGATTGTGAATGAAATGCACGTGTTCAGTATGGTACACTGAACAAAGGGTGGTGTTGGGGTCCAGGATTCAGTGCAGGACTCCATGCTTCCATTCAACCCTGCGACAGACCACCAGCAAAAAAAAACCATCCCACCTGAAGAGAAGGTAGGGCCCTGACCCTGACCTACCCCTTGAGCTTAGACAGATTTCCTGCAGTTAAAACAGTGCAGGATCTACCAAAACAAAAGGTTCCCTCTCATGTGTCCAGTACTACTCGGTGCTCAACAATTCTGCACAAATTTGCACATTTATAAGAACATTAACAGAGGCGTTTCCAGCTCCAGTGCTGTCGAGAAGCATTCTTCTACACACAAATCAATTACACTAAGCAAACACAGTCTTTGTTTATAGAATACTATATAATTAAGCAATGTTTTATTTGCCATTTGCACAAACACAAGTATAGGTACATTGGAATGCTTATGTCACATATCTCATCTAGCTCTCCTTTGAGACATATACACACAGGGTCATCCATTTATCCAGTGTCCCTAGGGCATTTTGAGGAGGGTGGCGGGGAGTGGTGGGGGTGTCAAGGGCTTTGCTCGCACCTTTGTAATTTTATTCACCAAAGCGCGGCCTAGTGGTCTGCGCATTCCTCTTTAAGGGAATACATGTCTCCACCAGGCATGCTAGAGCGCCTGTTTTTGATACTAGTTCTGTATTTGGCTTCAGATTCCACATCATTCCGCAGCACCATCAGCAGCAGTAGACCTTTCTCCACATTCCTCGGAACCCCTAAAACCATGATGTCATTCATGTCAGTGAAGATCAGCCAATCAGCTTCTGCGGGCTCATACTCATTAATGCACTTTGACCACCAAAAATCCTGCACTTTTGATCCATGACATACCTTCTTTTGAAAGCCTCTCACATGACAGAAATGCCCCATGAATACTCCTTCTAAGCAAAGATATTTTAGTTTTTTTAAGGCATGGGAAAGACCCAAACGTAGCATGGAATGGGAAAACCTGAATTCCCATTGTCCTCAACATCCATCCATCCATCTATTTTCTGTAACCGCTTATTCCATTTGGGGTTGCGGGGGGTCCGGAGCCTATCCCGGAGGCTGCGGGCGCAAGGCAGGGAACAACCCAGGATGGGGCGCAAACCCATCGCAGGGCACACTCACACACCATTCACTCACACAGGCATACCTACGGGCAATTTGGCAACCATCATCAACATATTTTATGAAAATATTCACAAAATTACTTCACAGCTCATTTAATAGAATATTTAACTGGAAACAGTATTCAGATTCATGGCTGATAACCACAGTTATAATGTACCTACTGTTTATATGTTGCTATCTCTCAATATCATGTAAAGCGCTTTGGGGGAACTCTGTTGTGAAAGGCGCTATATAAAAATAAATTGAATTGAATTGATAAAAAATAATAACAATCAAAAGAAGTCAAAAGTTAGTAGATCAATAACAGCTCAGCATTTAAAAGCAAGGTAAGGCAAGGAGCTGTTTTCTTACTGATGTGTGAAATTCCCTAGCATTGGATACAGGCAGTTTAAAACAACAAGCATAGGTCTAGCCAACCAACCACTGTTCATGGTCCAGCTTTGTGGTAAAAACTAATTAGGCATAAACCACACGCAGGAAACAATGAAATAGATTACAGTAATTTGGATAATTACATCTCACAAAAATTTAGGATAACACAGTGGATGAATTCTTTTTCATGTATCTCTGCGAGTAATATATACTGAACGATAGAATTATGATTTTATGATTTCTGATTGAATCAAATAGCAATTTTCTCTAGTGAAATAAGAAACCCTACACACATGTATCCATTCATCCTTCCATCCACCAAATGTTTATCCTAGATCCCAAGATGGAGTTGTAGAAAGCTAGGGAGGCGGGGGGGGGGGGGCACATGGCCAACATTTAACACAAAAACAGGCTACTTCGTGGACAGGATGCCAGTCCATTGCAGGGCATATACACGCACACTAATTACAGGCAATTAGAGATGCTGATTAGACTAACTGCCTAACTTTGGCTTTGTGAGCGAAGCTCAAAGCAAATGTGAAAACAGAAATGCAACATAGCCAGCGAAACATTTCAGGTCCTTTTATTTATAGCACATATGCTTTGAATTTATTAAACTCTGGCTGATTTTAAAGTTTGCTGCTTTCCTTTATCGAATACGTGAAAGGTGTAACAAGGGTATCCTTCTGCGACAGGGGACCACAAACCTAGTCCTGCCAAAGCATACACCCAGCACGCAAACAGGGTCAGCTAAAATAATACTCAAAAAAAAATCACAGTAAATCAGATGCTAATAAAAAATAGACACTGGAGCTGCCAAAGCCAGCCAGATGTTTAAATTATAATGCAAATTATTCCAAAAACTCTCCGTCCTATTAAGAATGTTGAACCGTGGTTCCAGCAGAAACATCATTTCATTTCACTGTGCTGTGACTGGCTCAGATGGCAATCAGATTTTACTTGACTTGAAGTGATGGAACTAAGAGGATGATCAGGGCATGGAGTTACATGGGAGCAGACAGTGCGGGCTAACCCAAACAATGGGAGCAAGTATCATATTCTAGGAATGCAGTGTGACAGTTTGTTACTCCTACACAGCAGAATCCTTTAGTGAAAGGTTGGTGAGCAGCTGTGGGGGAAGCAGGAGCTGAATGGAGGGACAGTGAGGTCAGCCAAGCCAGCTCGTCCAGCTGGGTGCAGGGCCATGAGCTGGAACTGGCAAGCCCATGGCGGAAAAGTAGTCATCTTCCAGCTGGATTTGGACCCAGTCTGCTTTCTCAATGCTGCTCGTTTCAAAAGTAGGCAGTCGATTAAATTAAACACTGTGTGACCAGGTAAGAAAACACAATTCTTCAGGTCAGTGGTGTCCTGGTTTTGATGAACCTCCTAATTGCTCAACTGCAGTTATTAATCACACAGCTGTGTCTTTCTCCAGGTGTTGAATTACTAGTAAAGTAAGACTGCAGCTGTAGGAGAGGAATGTTTCTTAATGGTTTTCACTGACAAACACAAATTTATTACTGTGATGTTAACTAATCACAGTTAGTTAACTGTTGTAATTAATAATTAATTACCTTTGGGTTACCAGGGGGCCTATCATACTTACTAGATAAAACACATTAATAAATTTCTATATTTTCCATCAGCCGCCATTATTAAACAAATAATAGTACAAACTAGACAATATCTCAAAGAGAATTACTAGCTTAGTTTTTCAGTTGAATAGTTTCTCTTACCATTCAGTGTACCCGATTACTAATATTTAATAGCTTTGATCCTTAGAAGCATATTTAAAATGTTACAGAGCTTGTTGTGGAGTAAAGTTTTAAGAGCCTTGTCTGTCACTCACTGCACAATGGTAGAACTCAAGAAAACATTACTCAATAGTGCAACTATTAAGTGCCTACACAATCCAATGTGAAGTTCATGTGACTATTACATCAGTCCATCACCTCACAGTATCTACATCCTTCCTCTTCCTCAAGCAACTCTCATATCTCTGAACACTATTTCAGTCTATGCTTAGAATTATATGTTCTTATTTTATCCAAAAGAGCTTAGACTAATGTGCTGAAGCCATGCTGTTCAACATCTGGAGTGTTAATATTACACTTTTCGTGGTGGAAGTGTATAATGAAGGGTAAAGTTACTGTGTGGAGGAGAGAGATCCATTTTCATGGCCACTAACGACACTCCGCCTGAGACCTGAGGTCCTCCTGTGGGATTGCTCTGTTTCTCAGCACACAGACATGCAGAGGGGATCTGTCCATATGGCTTTGGGACAGCCAGTGCCACACCTCTCCCAGCCGGTGACCAATGGGCATGCTCAGCACAGCTCCTCAGTGACAGCACACCACCCAGCATCTCTGGTGGAGCCCACGGGGTGGACGTACCGCAGCACAGAGCAGGAAGCCCATAACTAGAGGTAAAGAGGACAGGACACGATTCTGCATTCATCCATAACAAATCAGAAATCATTGACGACAAGTGGCCCACTGAGGTAACGGGTCATTCCAGGACATTCTCTCGCTCATCTATGTGGCATTAATGCCGTGGCATTACAGTAGTGGTGCCACCTTACTGTGATTCCACTTTGAACCAAAGAATTCAGAATTTCAGAAGCAGAAAATAATTCACAACAGAAGCACAAATACACACTTTTGTATTTACCCAAAGCTGCTCAAACACTGTTTTATGGGGGGACCCACCAGAGGCAAACCACGAATGAAGAGCAAACTTCCAAAACTCCTTCAGTTCATAGGATACATTTTTGAGAATATTTCTGTGGAATGAAATTTCTTTATTGGATTACATCATGGCTAAGTGAGTTTTGGAATTTTTGCATACCAAGACATTTTGGATGGTTCTATGCTTACCACATTGTGGGAACAGTTTGGGGAAGGCGCTTTTCTGCTCCAGCATGACTGTGCCCTAGTGCACAAAGATCCATAAAGACATGGCTGGGTGAGTTTGATGTGGAAGTACCTGACTGGCCTTCACAGAGCCCTGATCTCAACCCCATGGAATACATTTGGAATGAATTAGAACGAATATTGTGAACCAGGCCTTCATGTCCAACATCAGTACCTAACCTCACAAATGCTCTTATGGATGAATGGGCAAAAATTCCCACAGACACACTCCAAAGTCATGTGGAAAGCCTTCCTAGAAAAGGGGCAGCGGTTACACACCATGGTCTGCAATCTGGTCTGAATATTGGTCTGCAATAATGGTCTGCAATCTCTAAAAATGGGAGGTGTTTCCAGAATTTTGACCAGTAGTGTAGTTGCAAAGGGGGGACCTAATCCATTTTGATGCCAGTGGATTTAGAATGGGATGTCATAAAAGTTCCTGTAGGTATAATGGCCTGGCGTCCCAATACTTTTATTCATACAGTGTATGATGAGGAAGCCTGAATTTAGGTCATAGGTGATCTCATCTCAAACACAACAAAAAAGGACTGAGCGAGTTTGGGAAATTTGCTCTTCATGTGGACCTGATGAAACCTAAGTGAGGCACAGAACCTGTCATCTGCAGTGACACTCTGTCATTATAACTCCCTACTCACCCAGTATCGATTGGTCCTTCACATACAACTGGGTTAAAAGTAGACAGGGCACTAAAGTCCCATTACAAGGAGCAAATAATGGGATTTGTGGCTAACTGCTCTCAAACACGGAATATCACAGACATCCCATCTTTTCAATGCTGCATCGAAACAGGAGCGAAAAGTCTCTGCAAAGCAAAGTATTTTTGCTATTACCTACCAGCCCCTGTGGTAAAAACTTCTGTAGACTTAGACATGTCATTTTCATAAGACGATTTTTTCATATCTACAGGCCTGACAAGTGTGGCAATGTTAGATAACAACAGAGACACAGAAGTCTTTGTGCATAAGCGTTTATGGGCAGACGCGAATGCATTAGACACAGTGGCGATTGCTGATGTAAGAGGCTCCCGGAACAATGTCACCCGGCACTGTGGCTGGTTTACAGCTCAGCGTTTTCCAGCTGCGAAAACGTGCAACTGCTCTTCAGAATGATCTCAGGGCCGAGCACTCTGGGGCATGTTTCGAAGCCGCAAACGCTTGGAAAGGAAAGATGAAAGGTGGGGGACGAAAGAAGGGTGTATATTTACTGTCTTTGACTTCAGAGAGTACTGTGGAGTACACATTAGCATTACTTACCATATAATTATAAGCGTGATGATCCAAGGGGCTGCTTGTAATGAAATGGGCCTTACGCTTCTCTGGCTAAGACTGACAGTTAAATTCAGAGTCCAATTTTCTGCTCCTCAACCATCCAGTTTTTTTTTTTTTTTTTTTTTGCTGCACATGGAAAATTTGAGTTTAAAAGGGAATTATGTGTCTCTGCGTAACATATTCCATAATGACTTCTGTGACCCACAGATCTTCTAGAATTAAGGACCAAATAACAAATATAAGAACAACAGAGCTTCTGTTTATCCTCAGTGTTCTTGAAATATTTGTATAGATAATGTGATGGTGAAATTCAATACACTCTTTTAACATTACAAAACATTTTTGCATTAGAGGAAAAAGGAGGATTTTTCAATTTTAACGTCATTTTTATTAATAAAGGACTGATACTAAAACACATCAGTAAATAGAAACTGAAATATTCTACAGTGCAAAACGCAATTAATCTTATCTCTCGAACAGCATTTAATACATATTTTCATGTTGTTCACTGTTATATTACATCTCTCAAAATGGACTGGATTTACAGACTCTTCAACTTATGAACTTCAAGTGCTACAATAATATCAGGTCTATGATTCATGGCAGGCAGAAATAGCTGAAAGTATATAACATGGAGAGATTGTGGGGGAAAAAGTTAAATCAACAGCAATATCTGGCAATCTAACGATGAAGCAGTTTCCATGTTTACATTAGACAGCTTTCCACGGGCCCCTGTAAGGAGTAGGAACATGGTGTGGTCAGCGTGTCATATCTGGTAACATATCTTATTAAAGCAGACACACACACACACACACACACACACACACACACACACAAACAAACATTGGGCAGGCTAGGAATGGACCCCTCATTAATTGGACTGCAGTATGGCTGCTGTGTTTCCCAGGAGCAATTTCAGAAGCACCGAGCAACACCTCGCTACCACATCTTCCCCGATGGTAAGCCAGACGGCGATCTTGAGACACCCCTACGCCCCACAGGTGGCCAAAACCTTCTCCCTAGCTGCGCTTTGTGTTGTTTAAAGGGACCTGAAATTGGAGCTGGGTTCGAGAGAAAAAGTGCCATCTAATCAGGTGGCACACAGTCCCAGAGCCACCAGCAGGGTCAAGGGGCAAACGGACTTACTTGTTTAATGACTAAAGGAGAAGTGTAGAACATCGCAGGGAGTACCGGAGAGAACTATGTGTTTAGCAGACAAGGAACACTGGGGTGGATGAGCTGGTCTGGGGCCATATCCAGAACAAGAAGAAAACCATTCAATTATGGAGAAACAGAAATGCATTTCCCCGTGTCTGCCTGAGAAACAGAATTTGGAGCAAATGTTGAATCCTGTCCACTGCATCGCCTGCATTGCTTAGTGTGAAGTGTACTGTCTACGCGTCAAACGGGCCGAGAAGTTAATCAACACGCGGCGGAAAGTCAACCTCAGACACACATCTCAACATTCGCACTTGGTCTCGTCCAGAGAAAGTGCCAGCGATGACAAATTGTTGACGAGCTCAAGACTTTCTGGCGGGGGGGGGGGGTGTCACGGGCTGCCTAAGGGACTCAGTGTCAGGTGTCGCTTTTAAAATCCTCTCCGTCGCTTTCTTTTGACAGGGTAAGAGATTTACGAGCGCAAACCGTTGACGCAGATGAGGTGTAATCCGGTTACGCTGTCCGCTGACAGGCAAAAGCGGCCCGACACTGCCTTCTGCACATGTGTTCCCTCATCACACGGTGGTAAGGAGTCCAGTCCCCCACCCACTCGCTACTAAAGGAAAACGCTCATTAGCAAAGAGGTGCTAATCCAAGCCTTGCGGGTCACTGTCGTCTCATAAACACGTAGAGGCTTTGGCAGAGGAGAGAGTCTGGGTAATAACATTCAATGTTAAATGTTTGATACATTTTCCCACAGCAAATACAGCTTGTATTGCTTATCCTAAAGTACATACAACGAAATAATACAGAGGCGGACAATATTTACATACGACAGAGAGAAAGAACACACATTTCAGTCTCCGTATGGATCAGTAACATAAGAAGTACATTTCTAATGATTTTAAAAAAGATATAATTTAATATATTTTAATTAATTTTGAAAGTCAATTGCAAAACCAAACGAGGACCAAACGATTTTGATACGTTTAGGTCTGGTAGATTAATGATGCACAAAGTGGTAGATGTGACTTCGGTGACAGCTGGTAATTCTGTATCATTCAGGAAAATCCTGATAAACTCAAACATACCTAAGGCAAATGAAAGACTCCTCTATAATACACAGAGCATACAGATAGACATCACCGCTCATCTGTCAGAGCAGGTCACTCATACTGTAGTGGTACGGCCGACTTCGATGGGTGTGGCCTGGAGTTAGAGGTAGCAAGGACCGCAGAAGGGGGCGGGGCCTTCTCAGGCACTTGACAGCATGGTGGAGGTGAATATCTTCTGCAGGATTTGGGGGATCTCCTTTGTATCCATGGCGACGAACGACCGTCCTGCCGGCAACGTTTTCTGGAGCCTAGCAATGTAAAAGAACGCCCCCCCCGGCCCCAAAAAAACCCCATTACCATTGCAAATGTCCCATCACACATGACCCCCCTCCAAATTCTCAATGAGGAGACAATGGCTGTCATTCACAGAGGTGCCTTTGTGGGACAGAAGGCCAGAAGCAACGCACAGTTAGAGAAAAAGATCTGAAAGCTGTGTGTCAGCCTGGCTGCTGAGGGACACAATGCCACTCTCCCTACAAAGCATATTCATTAATGTCGTTTTTCCCTTTAAGAACAGCACATATGTATAAAAAAGAGCTGGCAGCTAAGACATAGCAACCCCTAAATACAAGGACTGCAGCTTTAAATGTATTACTCTGGAGTGTGCAATGTCATCTACGAACGTTTCTGTGTTAGTATAGTATTGTCAGCAAACAGAAGAGGAGAAATACAAAAAGAGGATGTCACAATATATTTGCAATGCGCTTTCAGACATCAGGAGATCTCTTTTCCAAGCAGCAAATTCCAGAAAGACAAAAATGGCAGCGATTGAGAAACGCTCATTATGTTTCAAAACTGCTTTCCTCATTGTTTTGGCTGAAAACAGAGAACAAAACTAGCAGAAAGTGGGGAGCAGCATAGTTTTAGACGAGCATTGAAAATGCCTGTGCACACTGGCATCTTTCTGAAAAGGGGTCACACTGAGTGCAGTAAGTGGCACGTTCTGGGCAGAAAACGGAAGATTTTGGACATTTTACTGCAACTTCACACAAATCTGACATCTTCACGGCAAAAGGGCGGGTGGGAGCGTGCCGTGAAAATGAGCCGCTCCGCTGGTCACTCACCTCTCTGCCTGGTCGCCCAGGGATCCGATGAAGATAGCAAAGGCGTTAACCTGTGGGTCACTCGTTAGTGTCTGGGCGAAGCGGTCGGGTCTGATGCCGTAGCGTTCCAGGTTGGCGTCGCTGAGGACGATGACGAAGTGCTCGTCCGCCTCCTCCTGGGACAGCTCCTTGATGGCGTGTTCCGTGCCCTCCAGGGTATAGTCTCCACTCATGCAGAACTGAGAGTGAGCATGCATGGTCTGGGGAGCGCAGGAAGGAGGCAGGAACACACTGTCAGTAAACAATGGATCCCTGAATTGGGCTAACGACGCCAACAAAGGGGCCTATGCTTCTAGGCCTTGCGGTCGCTAAACGCGTAAGCTGACCTTCATAATAAATATCCTGCTGCATAAGTCAAACAGAGAGTTTAATTGTTTATTTGTACTATATGAAAAAGTTTATTATTTATTTTATTATCTAAAAATAATCACTTTCGGCAGCTCAGAGACCTCTCCCCTTGCTTAACTCAAAGCACTAGTACATGTCACTTAGGAGAATTTGGAATGTCGAGATTTAACCAGGCTGTACATGAAAAAGACAACACAGAAACACACACACAGTCCATGTATTCATATCTTTATAAGGACTCCTTTCATTTTTAGGGGCATAACCGTAATCCCAATTATGACAACCTAAACCTGAAGAGGAAAAAGATATGAAATCTGTATGTCAGCCTGGCTGCTGAGGGACACAATGGCACTCTCTCTACAAAGCCCCAACCTTAATCATAAGTAACTAAACAAAATACAAGACTTTTGGCAAATTTAGTTTTTTGATTGCAGTCACAGATTTTAATAACATTGATGTTATCCTTCTGGGGATTGAAAAAAAGGTAAAAAGTTACAGGATTTTTTCACATTGTGGGTAAACACGGTCCCCACAGGAAACCTTTCTTAAACTTACCTTGAGCACCTTCAGCCTGTCTTTGTTGTTCTTGGGGATCTTGTCACTTTTTATAAGTTCAATATCAAATCCATCACCCGAATGGCCCACAATGTCATACTGTTGAACATAACAGGACGGAAAATTAAAATTAAACACAAGACTTCTTATCCTTTCTCATTTTCAAAAAAGGGAATTATGAATTAAATTAGTTTCGATTAAGTAAACATTTTTTCAAGCCGAGTAACAGATAACAATCTTAATCCTGTTTATATATACAAAAATGTACACCAAACAAAGTATCTTTGTAACTGTGAGGGACCAGATGTTCAATTGTTCCCACACAGGATGTACCATGTTACATAATCAGGAATGGAATCTTCCACAATGTTCATTGTGCAAAACACAGACCCAGAGCTGCAGCTTAGTAAATTACATCAGGCCTAATATTAAGGAAGAAGGCAAAGTATACTTCTGTGATTATCAGTGGTTACAACTGCTTATGAGAAATCAGTGTATTAACAAGTACTGTACATCTGCTTTCACCTACACAGGGCATATTTTACACTGCTGGGTTAAAGTCCATTTATCTAATTTTAGTCATACAATTCCTAAAACAGCTCATTAAACAACACTGCATTCTGCAGAAAGAGACAAATGACATTCAGCTACTCTAAACTCACAATAACGGTTTAAAGAAATTAGGATTCAGCACATACACAGACTACAGCCTACAACCACACATTTATAGCAAAGTCAGAAACAAAGATGTACTAATCATGAATTTCAAACAATGCCAAAAAACTAACAGAACTTTCAAAACAAAGTCAAGCATAATGTAAAAGATTTGTAAAGATCAGAAGAACATTATTTTTACAGTCTCTGAATATCCCTGCTTGGAATTACCAAGGCATAGAAGCGACACCTTTACACCCACACGGGCCTCAGATTTGTTATTCTGATTCAGCATCCACACAAATTAGCGAGTCCAATGGCTGCAACAGGTGAAAGTTAAGATAATCTCAAACCCTGTATAGAATTTCCAATATCACACCTGCAGTCCCAGAGCTGTGCATTACACTCAATATATGATTAGATACATATCATAGCAGCAGCTAAAGGCAGGTAAAGCTAATGACAATGGAAAGAGTTATGCGCTGATATCACTTTGGATAAATCCCGGAGGAACTTTCAATCAGCTAAAAATATAAAACTGGGGCAGTGGGACGGTGATGTAAAGTGCAAGGACAAGGCTATGGGGGAGCAGGCTAAGAATAAGACAGAGGATGTTCTTGAGAAGGTGAGAAAACATTCTGTCCTGAAGGCAACAGATAATCTACGCAATTATCTATGGGAGATCCCAAGCAATATAAAAGATGAAGTGATGCTTGGACTCTAGGCTCAGGGTCAGTCATTTATCTGCCCCCCCCCCGAACCCCCAGAGCATGAGAAAGGTCGTGCCAAGCCGCAGGATGAAAATGACCCAGAAACGCTTGCAGTTGTTTTTTTATTTTTTTGTAGGGCTTCTAAAAAAATACCGTGTGCACGAATAAAAATATCACAGACATACAATATTACAATCACACGTCATTAGCCTTTGAAGACCTTTACTGTACATTGTCTTGCAAACATAGCACTGACACTTTCCTAAGGCACCGTGTATGTGCGGTGTCAGCTGGTGGCAGTAGCACACCCCACCAGGCAACGTTTGCCTCGGGGGAGGCAGGCAGGTGTGGGATTTCAGATGCATGTTTATACAACTTTAAGTGAGAATGCCCCCCCCCACACACCCCCCGTCGCTATTGTGGCTGGCAGTGAAGTGACGCTTGCGGCTGTGGGGTCTAACAGATACTGACTCACAGGATGGGCTGGAGAGCATCCAGAGCAGCACCTGACAGCTGGGCGGCCTGCCTTCTATAGCTTACCCTTACAGTATCACAGGCCAGTACTGCTGGGCAAGAGCTCTGCAAATCTGTGTGAAGCTTGTAGCATGTTGCAGATTACAGTACATAACGTACTTCCTCAAATTGTGGCCGGGGTGTTTATTTACTAAAGCCGCAGAAGTAACAGGCCTTTATTGGAGGCACACTTGGATTAGAGGCAGGTCTTTATTTGAGGCACACTTGGATTAGAGGCAGGCCTTTTGTTTGAGGCAAGCTTAGATTAGAGGCAGGCCTTTATTTCTAATTCCCTGTTACAGCATTACACTGTTTTTACAAATTCTATATGTGAATGAATAAAACGCCACCATAGTTTAAGTTTACACCCTATAAAACATACCGAGTACATTTATTGGTAATATTCTCTATAGATAGTATGTTTATCTTAATATAAAAATAAATGCTATTAAAATGTTACAGTAAATCATGCCTGCCTACTCTTACGGCTGCTTAATCTTATGACTATTTTACTTTTTCTAACTCATTCTTAGTCTCATTTTGTTGAACTGTTTTTATTTTACTGGGAAGCGCAATGGGAATCAGAAATGCACAAATGAAAATTATTATCATTATGTTTACATATTATTATCATGTCTACAATATTATTGCTATTACGTTTACAATACAGTGATAGAATGATTTTTTTTTGTTCAGTCTGCTCTGTTTACTTTTTGTTTAGTTGTTCCTGGTTACATCAGAAACTGCAGAATGAACCCCAAAGCAGTGATTCATTTTACAGCTGTGGTGGTTACATCAGTGGGGCTGACACTGGTCAGCCTGGGAATAGGAGGCCAGGCCTCCGCTCTGTCGACCATGGGTCTGAGTCAGCTCCTCCAGCAGAGAATGGTGACGGCATCCCCATGGCGATTCTCCTAAACATGCTATGTTGTTTTGGGGATATCTCTTCAGCACATCATCTTGTGGTTTAGCGCCTCAACAGGGATGTCCTCTACTTTGTTTATGTGACCGGTCTTAGTAACGGCACTGTTGCCACGGTAACGTGACTCTTTCTGTTTGCTATTTGGCCACTGCGGGCAGGAATCTTAAAAAGTCTGATATGGGTGGTGCAGGGAAAAGATGCACAGAGGGGCACCTCACTGGTGAAGCTGGGATGGGTGGGAGGTGAATTGGGGCATTACTTACTTTGAACTTGTCCTCGTAGTTCTCCAGGGCCTCCATCACCATGCAGACAGCCTCCATGGAACGCTCCAGGCGGCCGTCGACTCCATTGAAGCGGTACATGCTGCCTGACACGTCGACCATGAGCCTGAGCCGCTTGGGCTTCTGCTGGGGGGCGCCAAGCTGGATACAGAACGCACACGGTCAAGAACACATACAGTTAGACACAAGTAACACAGGGTAACACAAGCACATACGGTCAAGAATATATACAGTCAGACAAGAGTAACACAGAGTAACACAAGCACACATGGTCAAGAACACGTGTACAGATACGCAGCACACATGCAATCAGATAATGAGTATACACAGAGTAACACAAGCACATGCTCAGGCACGGAAAAGCAGTCAGACAATGAGTAGGCAGAGACCCATATAAGGACACATGGTGAATCACAGATGGTTCCCGGTCAGGTGACACAAGCAAACATACACACGGTCCAACATACATTCAACAAATCAATCTGCGAGTATCAGTGCCTTTTATTAACTTTACTCGTATTGGGTAGTAACTGAAATAACCTCTATAAAAAGTGTGCAGAGGTGTACAAATATCTCTGATAAAATTATGCTTCATTTCGGGTTTAATACCATTATTAAAGGAGCTATCCTTTTTATGGTACTTGTGGGAACTTCTGGAACTTGTGGTTTATTAATAAACCCCTTGATAGCTTATTTTGGCTGTAAGACTCCACCCATCCCTGAGGCCCCTGGGTGACACAGGTGAGGAAGATGTAACTGGATCAGATGGGCTTGCAGCAGCACGCAGCAGAACTATGCCTCTCTGCCTTTAAAGCCCAGCTTTGTGGCTCTCTTAGGCCAGCTTGGGATGCCCCGTCATTTAATCATGAGCCAGGTTTAAAAGCACGGCTTGTGCTGCCATCAGCTCCCGTAGCCCTCGTCAAACATCTGTAATCTCCCCAGAGAAAAGAACTGAACCACACAAGAGGGGGCCAAGAATGGCAGGTATGTGAGCACGTCAAAGCGAATTATTCATCCAAGAGAACAGGCTTATCCTCACTGGCTTATTAAAGGCTGATGTAGGCCTTGGCAGGTATTGGATTTGCAAGATTCGTTCTATAGAATCTACCATAACATAACTATTCTTTGAAATAATTAAATGAAATCAGCTTTGGAATTTGTATCATCGCAGCGCACAAACAGATATTTGCTTCTACAACTAATGCAAAGCAGATGATTAGAAGATGGCTTTGAGATGTCTTAATGACATAATCTAAACACGCAATTTCAGTTATTGATTCAATGTTTTCTTTTGTGCTTTACTTCAAAAAGTTGGCAAATGACCAGGACTATCAGGCATTGTGAGGCAATGTATTTTGAGGAAACTTTTTGTACTTTTGGTCTCTAGGTGATCTAAAGCATTTGTACTTTTTTCAACATTCAACACAATGCACCTGCAATGTACTGTGGACAATGCAGCAAAACAAAAACAAAGGACAAACATCCATGCGATATTAATTCCTGTAGGAGAAATGCGGGTCCGAGCACGGTCACACACACATATGCTGTTCGGCAGACACTGTTACTCATGTCAACCAGCTGCACTTGCTGGTCCTTAACCACATGACACACCGCTGTGAGCGTGTCCCTCACCTCAGGCTCCTGCTCTCCACGCCGTTTGTAGATGGCCTTCTCGCCTGTCAAGCCATCAATGATCTTTGCATCATCCAGCTCCCCTAAGGCCTGGTTTTTGAGCCACTGTCTCTCCTTACCCTTGGCCTGCAAGCACAACACACCAAAAAAGTCATCAGAATAAGTAAGATATAAGACACAAAAAACCATCTCATTCATTTCTGGGTGCTTATCCAAGGCCATCCTGAGGCAGGGCCAAACCCAGTGACCTGACCTGAGCCTCGTTACAATGAGCCACGGTGGTTTAGTTGGTAGCACTGTGGCCTCATGCCTCCAGGGTTGGGGGTTCTTTCCTGACCTCACCTCTGTGTCTGGTTCTACATAAAGTGTTTCCTCCAAGCACTCCAGCTTCATTTCACAAATCAAAAATGTGCAGGGATGTGAATTTGTGTCTCTAGAGTGCCTATAATGTTTGTGAGTGACCTGCATAGGACTGGCAGCCCCATGCTGTGTGTTCAGAACTGCCTGAGAAAGGCTTCAGGGTCACCCCTATCCTGCACTGGGTAAGGGCTCTTACCTTATGGATGGATGGATGGATAAAAAAAAAAAAACGAGTGAAGAATCCTCTTTCAAAATAAAGATTTCCTTTACAGCACTGATATATAGCAAAAGCTGCTATATACACATATATTTTTCAGTTACACATCCTCATAAGCTGTACAACAACTTAAAATGACAATTCTTTGGCACAGGGCTGCAAGAATGACAAAAAAGGAGATAATGTGTGATAATGTGAAGTTTTTGCCCCCTTCTTCCAGAAAATTGGAACATGAAAAAATGAACAAAAAATAGGCTATTCTGCCATTGTTCTACTGAGGTTACACTATTCGGGTATCATCAGATTATCATCACTGCTAACATCTATGTTACCACACAGATCCATATTTTAATCAATATGCCCTTTTACAGGTATGAATAAACAGACCATATGCAAGGTGACTCAACCGTAAGCTACCAAAAGCTCACAGCTCTTGCATAACACTCTGATGAGGTATCGAATCTGGACATGCAAAAATGCACACAACAAAATGGTTAGCCATATCATACGCTTGTTGTTGATTTAAAGGTTAAAGAACTTGTACTATTTTAGGATGAAATATGTGGACTGAGGGTACAGTTTCAAACATAACCATTACGGTAAAGGCCCACTTGCATGATGTCACCTGCTTCCTGTTAGAGTATATCATCAGGAAAATGACTGTACTCACAAATATAACTGTACTTAAGTTATGTCTAATTTTATTTCACCATCAGTAGTGCTTACAGATAAGTACAATACTCCACTGTGTATATGTGTGTGGGCAAGAGCGTAACTTTGGGTTGACCATTGGGGCCCCCCCGGGTGTATTAGCCAGTTTAGATTATTGAGGGGGTTACAGCCTCCCCATCCCCCCACCGTAATTTACGCCCTCTGTGTGTGAGTGTGTGTAGTTTTGGCTGCTACAAATAAAGTGAGCGAACAGATTACAGAGCAATGCCCTCTCCGAAATGCAGCGTGATGCATCCCGGGTTTATGGTCTTATGACACATTCTGTGGTAAACAATCTCACGCAAACAATCTTGTTTGTGTTTTCCCCTGCGGAGGCTAGGGTTCAGTCTTCAAAGCTAATTAGGCTCAGGTGTGGAGGTGAAGTCATATCTTTTCATGGTTTAGCTGGAAATGAGTCAAAAAGACCTGAGTAGGCATGTGCTTGGATAGCAGCATCTCTTCCAGCCACAGAGAAGCACGAAAGCATGTGAATGCATTGTTTTGACTGCTTATTCAGGCAGACAAAATACTTCTAAAGTTTTTGGTCTGGTATAAGAAGCGAAGTGGACCAGACAGGCTGCTCTATGACAGAAACCTGCATGCCATCCTGCACCACAGATGTGATCAACTTTCAGCTTGATGCCTTCCCCGCCAAAAGTAGCACCTGCTTCCCCTGTGGTGACAGAGCGTGCTCTTGAATTTCCAAGTCTTGAGAGGCTAGATAGGAAAAACCCAGCATTCTACAGTCCAACTCAGCTAGCTTTATCCAGCTAACTCTCCCCACCTACAATACAGTCCAACATGCCACTGAGCCTCAATGACTGAACACATGACACATCCACCCATGCCCTTCTTCTACAGAGATCACAGGAAGCTTCTTTGGGTGAAAAGTTGAACCAGGCTTGTGTAATCAGGGTTGGGAACAGAACTGAATGGCAAGGCATGAAATGTGACTGCTTTCACCAAGAGGGAGGAACTATTCTCCATGCAAGGCAGTATACCACAGCAGCCCTGGAAGTTGGACTCAAGTAATACCTGCAGACTGTCCAAGATGATCCGCAGAGACTGGACTTGCCGCCGGACTGCCCCCGAGAACCGCTCGTATGTGGTAGCGTCGTACTCACTCATCTGGATCTCCTTCAGCCTACAGAACATGAAGCGAATGAATGAGCGACTTAATGTCCAGGTCTGACACCCTCCACACTGACAGTGAAATCTGACTGCCATGCTGGAAGAAAACATCTGATGTTAAAGCCAGTTTCTGTGACACAAGAATGATCCCATTAGTTAAGAGAAGGCTGGTCATTATGTATTTCTCAGTGGACACTTACAAGTGACTTTGTATAATAGAATAAAACGACAAACATACAACAAATGTGTATTTTTTATTTGTTACATATTAAGTATTTATAGCACATCCTGTCACTCTTGCATAAGGGTAGCCCACCACCCAGAAATGGAGCATGGCACTAAACCTTGTAACCAAGGGCAGATGGAATAATCTCCTCTCTTCGCCACAGGCAGCCTTAACATGGGTAAACGTGGGTGGGAGTTAAACTGCACCATACCTATGTTACTGCAGGTTCCTGCAATAGTGTCTGAACTGATACATGTGAATCAGAGTGTGTCATTTGCAGAAAGATTAGTTAAGCCGCATTAGAGGTGGCCGAAGGCTGTCACTACAGTGCTACTTTGTTTTGAATAGGTATTTATTCTCAGCTGCTTGAGTTTTCTATACTGTTACATGGATTAAAAATGGGAAGACAAACAAGGTAAATACGAGGTAAAAAAGAAGGTGGACAAGCAATCTGGTGTAGGCTGTTATCAGGGGTGTAGCTAGAAATTCTGGGCTTCTTGACAAAATGTCACCTCGGACCCCCTGCTAAGGTTGCCCCCCCAGGTAGCCCTCCTGTCGATAAAATATGCCGGCAACTCAACCTCAATTTTATCTTTTAAAGCCCCCTGTAACGTGCTGGGCCCCCAAATCTACCAGGGTACCTGTGCCCCTGCTGTACAGGAGGCTGAATTTTACCATTTAACATCCTGGTGTAGTCTTGAGCTAGGATGTTAAACTGAATTGTTCTTGTAAAATATCCATCTCTATAAATTCTAAAATTGTACGTCTCCAAGTTAAAAGCAGCAGTTGAAATAATTCTAATAATATTTCTGCCGCAAATGGCATTCTCGGATTACTGAGCTGTATGGAAAATGTTACCCAAACAAGAGGAAGCATTAGATAATATTGACCAGGCTGCATGGCTCCCTGGTGGTGGGGTGGGGCAGGCTGTCTAACGTGGCCTGGCAAGCTTGGGTAAGTGTCCCAATGTTGGTTGACTCTGGTCCACATGACACAGACTCAGGCACCAATCAGCATCAGCCTGGAGGAACGAGGGCGGGACCAAACAGTTGCGATTTTACCCAAAACACTATCAGTTCTCCATATCAGCAGAGCTACATCATTGAGTCGATAATACTGTACAATACCGTGCTTGAGTAGGGGAACCAGCTAATAAAATAAAATGTGATACTTTAGACAGAACCCTCATTCCCTTCCTGTGAGGCTCTTTTAACACCTTCCTGTTCTGACTACGGGACCCTTATCTTGCTCCCATCTCAGTCGGAATGAAAGGGAGCTTATTTACATCGCTAAACTGAAAACCAGGCTGCAGAAATGAAAAACGCAGGTGGTTATTGTAGCTGTTAGGAACTATCTGTGAAGAAAGCAGATAAGAAACTGCATCCTTGCACGTGCCCTACAGATGACATCAGCCTAAAGCAGCAAGGCAGTGTGACACAGATGAGGAACATGATGAACATCACGCTAGCATGAGCTCCACATTAGCGTCCACTAACAATACAACTGCACGGAGAAATGTACGGTCCAGTGAAACGAGTGACAGCTTTAGTCTCCATGTTCCTCATTCAGCTCTGCTGAAGGAAGTACGATAGTATCCAGGTTTTCAGAATTCTGTGTGTGCTGTGTACTTCTTAATCTGTTTACACTATATTTACCTGTTTGCAATCTTTGCACCTTGTCTGTTTTGGATTGACGTATAGTCGTCTGTGATCTATGTATCTTACTTTTTCAGGAGATGCCCCTCAAATATGCATGCATTTGCAGATTTCTGGCCACATCGCAGCAGAGTCAACGTGGCCATCCGCCATTTGTGCTGCATAGTAGCAGACAGTACCCAAGACAGACAGATAACGGGGAGAGGAACGAGAAAACTTCAAAGAGGCTTCAGCAGAGGGGCCCCTTGCAGCAAACAGAGCAGGTGAAGCGATGCGGGGTGGTGGTGGAACAGGATAATGCGCGCAGTGTTGGGGTGGAGGCCTGCCCCGGGTGCCCTCTGGGAGACAGAGAGAGCAGCCCCGTCTGGGAAACAGAGGCGGCCTTCATGGCGGGTCAGAGGGGGTGCACACTGACGCTCGTCCCAGGGCCCTGAAGTCACGCAGCCTTGCCTATGAATTACCGCATTCATCGCGTCCGGCCCGGCGCATACTTAGCATTTCTGCACGCAGCGAGGCTGTAAACGACTTCGGCACAAACCCAATTTTCTCCCCATTCCCTGGGGGTCAACTGTATTAACGTATGCTGTGTGGCAGCCGCTAAGTGTCGCCCAGGGTGTTCAACAGCTGGAAATGTTTTCATAAAGCAAAGATCCAGCATCCTACAGGTTCTCAATGAGAAAACGTGATATGGGACTTGGGGCCTGGGTACTGGGTCACATAGCTCACGTGGAGGTGGTGTGTGGCTCAGTGGGTTATGCGGCCGTGCATGTGATCGGAAGGTCGCTGGTTTGAATAGTAGAGTTGGCAGAGTGATTCCCCCATCGGGCCCTTAATCCCCAATTGCACCAGATCCTTCACAACTGTAAGTTGCTTTGGATGAAAGTGTCTGCCAAGTGAATAAGTTTGGCATGGAGGAGACACCTTTACCTTTCTTTAAAAGCCTTTTCGGCCATCTCCCGTGCTGCCTTCTTCACCTCCTCTGGAACAGCGTCTTTCTCGGCCTGGGACACCTGGTACACCGTGTGGCCAGCATCCAGGCGGTAAGGCCCCCCCATCCCCCCAAGCCCCGCTGTGTCTCTGCCCCCTACAGGAGAACAAAGGAAGTCCGGAAGAGGTGAGCCAGTGAAATATAATTGCAGATTACAGCAAAAAAAATACATTTGCTGACATCTTGCAATAAATGATATTGAAGACATAGAAAATCTTATAAGTTAAAAGAATCTGTAAAATAATTTAGAATATAGCCCTATGCAGATGGGATTACCCAGGGAGGTACGACATGTAGTCTGACTGGTCGATTTGGATGGGATACCAAATGTGTGCAATTTCCACAAATTCCAAGATGGGGGGGCGGACTAAGAACAGAATGCAGCCCGAGAAATGATCGGTGGGAGGTATATATATTTTGGTATAGTTTGCCAATAGTGATAAACTGGTTGGCTACAAACGAAAAAAAGCATTATCCATCTCCTGCAATAGACCTGGAAACATGGGAGGGTGGGTTGGACACCCTCGGCATATAGGCTATATATTGCCAGGGTTGAGAACGAAAGACCAGCCCTCACAAGACCAGCTCACTGTAAATGACAGAAGAATTTTCATTTTTGGACGAACTATCACTACAACAATAATCAAACAATAAAAACAGAACCTCTTCTTTCTAACTATACATCAGTGTACTCAGTACCACTGTACTGCTCCACACCTACTGATAGGCTTGCAGAGGCTGTAGGTGTAGGCTGACATTTACATGGAAAACTGAGTACCCAGTCAAGCTCTATTTTTAGCAAGTTAGCGTTGTTTCCCCTTACAAAAAAAAGAGGTGTCCTTTCACAGATATGACGTTATTGCCTAGATGACAATTCGGACAGGACTACTATTACCGAAAAAAGCCCACGTTCCCTGAAATACACAGGATAGTTCACTCCAGAATTTTTACTTTGGAGGCCTGTAATAACAACAGACGTGGCAGATTCGGACTGGATTAAAATTACTTGCTTTGATGTCATTCCAAACCCAGGTAAAACTAATTCCGTCCAATTATGGCTTATGAAATAATCTGTGTGGGAAGTGTACCAACCTGTTCCTCCTGCCCACTGGTTCCCTCCTACGTGGGGGGCATTTCTGGGGTCAACCTTGCCATGCTTTGGGGAGCTCACTTCCAACCCGCTGTCCCTCTGAATGGTAATCTGCAACAGACATATAGAGCAATGGATAAATAATATCCTTACAAAAAAAAGACATTATAAAAAGCATGTTTGCAGGGTAGGCAGGCCCATAGTCACTTGGAGTAAAGTGCCAGGCTTCGCAACATCAGATCACCAAATGCCAAATTGAAGAAGAGCTTCTTTCTCAAAGCCACTGGCATTTTTAAAAACCATACTACGGTAACAGCACTATAACTGCACTTTATCAGTCGCTTAATCAGCATATTGTCTTGTTTTTACAGTGTTGTTTTACACCGTCTGTACTGTTTTGCATTGTCTTTAGTTGCTTTGTAACCATGTGTGGCTGAATCTGCAATCATTCCAATGCAGCTGTGGCACATGGCCAATAAGGACCCTGCATCTTGAATCTAAGTTTAGGAGCCTATCACCCTATGAGCCCTCATGCCCAACAGACATCATGAATTACATAAAAGGTTTGGACCAAAGGTTAAGTTCAGGGCAACAATCACAGTCAAACAATGCAGGGCCTTGAATGTGAGCAGAGCAACACGATTACCAAGGGGAGGGCAGTGCAGACACTCCAACACTGAAGTGAATGCCAGTCTATGATGCACCAATGCATACATACAAACATTCATTTTTAAGTTAGCAGACACATTAATCCAAAGAGACAAATAATTAGCAAACCTGGTCAGCCAGTCCCTGGGGCAATTAGGGGTTAAGGGCCTTGCTCAAGGGCCCAACAGCAAACCACTCTGCTAACCATGGAATTTGAACTGGTAAGCTTCTGATCACAAGCACTAAGCCACACACCGTGGCCAACGATAAGGCTCATATAGCTTTGATACATTGTGCTGATATAACAGAGATTTCAAATGACAGTGATCAGACATCACTTATAATTTCCATGTCTACTATGTTGTTGAATGGATAGGTGCCTCTCTTTTGGAATGCATTTGTGTTCCTGGGCTCATTCTACAAGTAATCCAGTGTCCACAAGGTATTTAAACAGCAAGGTCCACAGATCATCAGACAATCCATTCTGCACCAACAAGCGGCACAGCAGGACTCACTGACTGGCCCACCCCACAGGTTGGATGCTGTTCTGTAACATGTTCACTCCAAAACTATTACATATAAGGAACTTTCACATCATTATTTCCCCCAAATATCACCATAAAAATGCCCCTCAAGTGCTTTTTGAAGGAGAAATACCATCTGAAGGAATATGAAAAGCACCTGGTCAATCTCCAACTAGTCCAAATGTTCCATGTATCCAAAGGGTAACATTTTTGTGTGCAACACAAACAAGAACTTTCACATAAGAAGTGACATAACCCTCGTGGGAGGCCCATCTGGGGAGGCACGGTAAATAAACTGAGGTTATGTATGAGTGCTACACCTTTTCCTTATTATTGATTACATAACTGACAGGTCTCGTTTTTCCTCCCCGTAGGGAAACTTGTTGAGGCTCCTGACACCAACCCTCAATCCTGAATCCTGTTATGGCCTCTCTTCTTCCCTCTGAAGCACACCCAGACTGCAGTGCCTTTTCCCTCTGTTTTGGGCCTATTTTACGTTCTGTTGCTCATGTCCCATCCCAATCCCAATAAACCCAGAGAAGGAAGAAAACACATTCTTCTATTTACGGGCTCCCTGGTTCTGCTGGTTCTCCCAAAAGAGACAGGGAAGACATCTCTTACAATTTGTGTTTGAGGTCTTTGGATAATGATGATGTATTATTCTGACTTCACTGAACAAATACAATTATTATTGTCTTCCGTTTATGTTTCTAAAACAATTTCTATAATGTGACAGGACCCCTCTTATCTGCTTTCAGGCACTATTTCAGTGTGCCTCGATGAAGGTAAATAGCCGTTTGATGTGGTCCCTCTTCCCCCAGCATTCCATGAACCAGTACTTTGGCTTGGGGGGCCCTAGTGTAGATGATGCTGTAATGCTCACGGGGAATTGTGTGAAACTGTCACGTACCGACTGTAACCCACAGGGCACAAAACAACGCATCAAACGGCAAGTTTCTTACATACGGGAACCGAAGAGGCCCCATATCGTGCAAACTCATTTGCGATGTGGGACAAACAACATGAGCAAATATCAGGTTTCACTGGAAGTCCCCTTCAATAACATGGTCTTGTTGTGAGAGAAGAAAAAACAACATTAAATAACATTTAGAAGAAGAAATGAACCTCAGACCATTCCATACTATGTAGGCACAAGCATCACATCCCCAAAGCCCTAGTATTTCTGGCTTAGCACTATATTTGTGTGGTTGTCTGCTACTATGCATGAATATCGTACATATCCATAGCATACTGATTCTTTCAGACACATCCATATTATATTTATATTGTATACAGTCATATTTATACATATACTTTTTACCTAAGTGTTTCCTATGTGCTCTTACTAACTGTTGAATTACCCAGGCTTAAGCAAACACATGAATAAACATCTCTCTATTGTACTCTGCACTGTACTGATACAAATGACAACCATTTTTAACCCTTTGAACCCTTTAAAGAAGCTATGCAATGATCACAATGCACTAGAGCCCTACAGTGCTCATGCCGACCATGGCCAGACCTATCCAGTTGGCACAGCACTGCAAAATTTGCACCCATTTTTAAAGAAAACACAGTTCCGGAGAAAACACTCAGAAAGGTATAAAACCTTGACGTTCCCGCAATGTCTTGTAGTCCTAGAAATATGCGACTTTTCTGGAGGTGCCCAAAGACACTCGCCACTCTGTCAGGTGACTCAACACCTCGTCGGGCGTGTGATGATGTGTCTGGCAGACTCTTAGCTTGAGCAGCACTGCGCACTATAATCAGTACTGCTTACATGAAAAAGCTACAGTGCCTCAGGCCTTTGATTGGCTCATCAGCTGGATGGCTAATGAACTGCACCGGTGTCATGCTGATTGTAAGGTGCCTACATACACATATAATAAGAAGAATGCCAGTCATAAAAATAGTACATTACTACAGCAATATTACGTACGGCATATGGCTTTTTTTATCTGAATGTTACAATCAGGCTTAGCAAATGTTGCCCACAATTTTCTGGGGTCAAGCATTTTTTAACAATGCGAGAAATTCTGTAATTAAATTAAGAGTTACAAGCTGCCATGAAGTTTTTATTTCTATAGAGCTCTTGTGGATAAAGGGGTTCAGGGGTGTAGGTGATCTGGCCATGGATTGGTCAGCTCTGATCTCTGGAAATATTCAGTAGTTTTTGCTTAGTCATTAATTAGCTTCATTTAAGCTGGATAGTTAGCATTGCTGGCTAGTTTCCATGGCAAATCCTGCTTGTATGCACACATGCAGTGTACTTCTGGGATCTGAACCAGTGCCATACAGGTTATAGGTCTGGTCACTGGTAATGGCTATACCCCTTTGAACATCTTATCTGCTGCATGAATAAAATACTTTGCACCTCGTATGACAAACCACCCACTCCGCTCAGGCTGAATTTCCGGCAGCCAGGAATCTTCCACTTTATTCTCTCACTGGCTTTAGAAACACACCTTTGTTTCACTTGCAGTGATATTCCTCCTTTGGTTAAAAGTAAGGTCACAGGGAGTGCCACCTCCCCCCACCCCCCCCCCAAACACTGTCAGAAAGTATTTCATTAAAACTCCCCCCTACCCACTGGCTGGGTTAATGTTTAGTAGTCCGTCTCGCCAAATTCCCTCTCAGAGCCACGCTCTGCCCTCTTTCAGTTTGACCCAAATGCTTCTCCACCAGGGCCCTTGTGTCACCCACTGAATCTCTGAGGACATCACTGGCACTGCATTGAATTCGATGGCTCGGCTTCTTGCTCTTGACTTTCTGCATAGAAGATATAGTTAGGGCAGAATGGTGGCCAGTGTGGGGCTTCAAATCCTGCCTCTGTGTGTGGCACTGGCATGTTCTCCTCACTGGGATTACTCCAGTCACACCAGTTTGCCCCCACGGTTCAAAGGCCAACTGGAACCTCTATATTGCCCATAGTGTATGACTGTGCCCATGTATGTGCCCTGTGATAGACTGGCACCCCACTCAAGGTGCCCTATGCTGCCTGGGATGGGCTTCAACCAAACCCCATGACCGTGACTAGGATAGCCAGTTAGAAGACAGATGTATTAATACTGTTACTAACAGCCACTCATACTAAAGGGGACTATACTATTTGAAACCTTTCAGATACAAATCTGTCTCCTTATATATAGCACCGTTCTCTATTCCCCCCCCACACGCGCATATATCCTCACGTAGTCGTACAGAGAGTGCAATGAAATGTAAAAATGTAGGACATACTGTCCTATAAAACTGATTTACTGCATTACTCTAGAGATTCCACAGATTTGCACTCTCTTTTGCACGGACCTACACAGCCTTAGGAGCCTCAAGTATCACCTGTGAGACTGAAAATAAAAGCTAAATCACGCTGGAAGAACGCGGCATGGCTGCAGGTAGACAGAGCCGACGAAAAGAGGTTACAGTTCCAAGAGAAAACAACAGAGATGTCAGTATGGACTCTACAATGTCCGACACTGCAGCCTAAAACAGCCTTTAAAAGTCTTATTTGTGGGTTTTTTTCTTTATAATGACCCAGGGTTATGTCAGAACATAAGAAGCTATGAACCCTGGTTTGTGTGTTTAGTGTTTAGTGATCTCAGGAGCCAAATAAGGTGCCCCAGACACAGCGTGTCTTTATTTATATATACAACTTTGACTAGTAAACTTTAACTGCATTGAGGGTGTGGCAATTGACCCCTGGCCCAAACAAACATTTAAATGTCACATATCCTAAGGGACTACATGGATGTTGTTCCGTTTTTTTCCTCATTTGTTTCCACGGTGCTTAGCAACGCGTTCGGCAAAGAGCACGGCACAGTGGCGATGGCGGAAATTGGGCCACTGCGGTGTTATCGGCATGGCGGGAGGCTGGAGAGGAATGTGAGAAATTGCCCCTGCCTTCTAAATGTCGGTCCTGGCGAGGAGCCCCACCCTCCCCAGTCAGGCACCTTGCAGAGAGCTGGACCGTGATGCTCCGACAGGCAGACCCATAGACAGCAGACTGGCTCTGCGGAGAGGCCAGTGGGGGGGGCATTCTCCACGTCTGTGAACCCCCCCCCAACACTCTGGATCTTCAGCTATATCAACAAACTGTCTAGGCACTTCACACAAACAACCAGCTAAAATAAAGCCGATCGGCCCCCGTTTAGGTGCCGTTAAAAAACCGTGTTTATGTTGCACAGCACAGACAGCCAAATTGCTCAGGCGATTGTCTGTGAGAGGAAGCGCTATGCCAGGCGGAAACAGATTTTGAGTCAAATGCCAAACTATCAAATCAAAGCCAGTGAGATTACAGTATAGAATTTTTTATGCAGTTTTTATTTTTATATTGTTTACCATTTTCAGTTGACATCCAGTTCATTTTTAGCTAGTTTTCTGTGTGAACATGTGTTTTTTACTCGTTTTTATTTTATATCCATATTTGAATTTAGTTTTTATATATTTTAGCTTCAGTTTACGTTTTAGTAATTTTATTTTATAGACTGAAAGTTGCAGATATATTTTATGTCTGACCTTTAAAGAACCCTGCATGAGTACATAGTGCAGATTATCTACTAATAGTCTCAAAACGTCAAAACATCATCCAGGTAATATTAATGCTCATTAAAGATAAATCATTACTTTAGCTACACAGCATTAAAATGGCATTGGGAAGTATTTCACATATGTTTTTATTTTATTTCACATAGTTTCAGAAGCATTATTCATAGTCTTTTATTTTAATTTTCGTATACTATTTCATTTCATTCACAAAAATGCTTTCTTATAGTTTTAGGTTTCTTTGTGATAACCCTTATTCAGAGCTAAATCTTTCAATTCTCTAAAGCCCGCAGGGAAAGATCGTGTGCATAGATCTCTATACGGCATTACATTTCTTCAGCTGTATATTAAGGAGAGGAATGCACTAAAGACAATGACATAATGGCATGCGTGTTTATTCAGCTGCTGAGGCAGTTTTAATGAAGTTCTATACCCGAGATTACATACAGCATTTGCTTAATAGTAAATCTCGACTGAATGCTGCTCGCACACAGAGAATCATGCATCTGAAATTCCCAGTTCCATTACAGAGCCCGGTATGGCCAGTTGGCAGCTGATTTACCCCAATGGGAAAGTGTCGACCGGGAGTCAAACTGCGACGGACTATGAGAGTGTGCGTTACACTCTCGCCTGCTAGTGGCCCCCGTGCGCGTGACATGGTGTCCTGTTCCACATGAAAGTCGTCATCCAATGCACATGACACACTGCTACTGGCTGCATGTTTGGCCCCTATATTCAGACCTGCATCCTCACGCTACTTAACGTCCCAATTCGTCATCTGAAGGCAATGGACAGAATGTTCCAGAAGGCAGTACAGTTGCTATACTTACACCTACATCCTTCTGCTATTCCCCATGACTCGCTTATCCTGTGCAACCCTCCTTTCTAACCCCTACCCTACAGGGACACCTAACGAACAGGCCCAGGGACCTCATTTACGACGGCCGGTCTAGGTGCAGTATACGGACCAAAAGGACCTGTCTTGAAGGCCAGGAAAATAAACAAACAGCATGAAGACACACAGGGAATTCTGGTATAAGCATCTAAGCCAAAACACACCAATAAATAATCTTTTTGGGACTACGGGTGGACTCTCCCTCCTGTAACAGCCACATTTAACCCTGACTTTACTTGTTCCATGTTCAAATGTGATAACAACAACTGCCATCCTCGGGAGACAGTTATACAGTTAGCAGTAGGAAACTATTCCACCTGCCTTCAGTCACTGTGTATGAAATACACCGATCAGCCCTTTCTTATTTTCACTGAGTAATCCAGACCATAGTCTTCTTTGCTCCCATGCTTAGAAAGCTTGACAATGCTACATATGTTTTTTTTTTTCCTGTAAAAACACTGATGGTGTGTTTGTGTCACAGTCATCGTCGATCAAAAAGCTGACTAAACCTGAACATACACACGTGGACAAAATTGTTGGTACCCTTCAGTCAATGAAAGAAAAACTCACAATGGTCACAGAAATAACTTT
>JAAGVU020000001.1:43916066-43943724 GCA_011763525.2 Mormyrus iriodes
AAAGTTATTTCTGTGACCATTGTGAGTTTTTCTTTCATTGACTGAAGGGTACCAACAATTTTGTCCACGTGTGTACAAGTCATAAAAACAGCTTTTAGGTGGAATGAGAGAAATGACTCAACAGGAATCTGTGCTGGATCACCAATTAGCTGTTTACTACGTGATACATAACAGCTGTTTCATGCACCACACCTGTAGAGGGTAATATTTTTATCTACAGTAGCAGTGAATATGGGTCTTCCACTGAATGAAGAGAATTCAATAATACAACTTCCACCTGGCCACTCATATCTGTCGACTGAGAATCATCCATCCATCTATTTTCTGTAACCATTTATCCCATTTGGGGTCTATGGACCCTATCCGGAGACTGCAGGCACAAGGCAGGAAACAGTCCAGGATGGGGTGCCAACCCATCACAGGGCAGGGCACACCCACACAACATTCACACTCACACATGAACACCAACAGGCAATTTGGCAACTTCAACCAGCCTCAGCATGTTTTTGGACCGTGGGGGGAAACTAGACTACCCGGAAGAAACCCCACGACGACATGGGGAGAACATGCAAACTCCACATACATGGAACCCTGGCGGAGATTTGAACGCTGGTCCCAGAGGTGTGCGAGGACAGTGCTAACCACTGCACCACAGTGCCGCCCCAACTGATAGTCATATCGATGCATAATATAGGTGTAAACTAATGCAGAAGTTACTCAACATAGTTGTAAAACGACACATCATCTCTGTTCCTGCATCTCATACTGCAGCACTGATAAGAACACAGATCTACCTCATCTTTCGCTGCCTATGAAATGGATGGCAGACTGATATTGCTGACCAAAAACTTTTCCCAAAGCTGGTCCATCAGTAACCTGCCACAACAGTGACACTTTGCCAACAGTCTTGGTGTCCTTTACGACAAGAACCTTATCTTCTCCATCACAAAGCAGAAGTAACTCATATCTAAGTATCAAATGGACCTGCCCATACCTTGATGTCAAAGCAGTAATAACTACTTAAAACACTCTTGGCTGGGCTTCTGGCTTCTAGTTTATTCACCTCCTTAAGGACACTACAGTACAATTTATGCTTGACTTCCCTAAACCATGACATGTACCTTCCCTCCTAGTCTTCCTCCCGCCCATATGAAGACCTTGACACTGATGCTGTCAAGGGAAGAGAACCAGCATATCTACAACCTCTCATCCCTGGAGTCTTTCATGGTCACAACTTCCAACCACCTCAGATCATACAGTCATACAAGTCTGAAAGGTCCATTTTTGTGGTGGAACAAGCTTCCCCTCAGTTTCAGGACTGCAGAAACCCTGCAGCTATTCAAAAAAGGACCCAAAAACACATCATCTCAGATTGCCCTGAAGTCCCGACTATATACTAACAGCATGCAAAGAGCTGCTCTTTCTTCTTGCTGGTATATGTGTATCTTCAGATTAAATTCAATTAAACACGTTTATGAAGTTGAACGATTTATGCTCTGAGGATAATTTATTATACCTTAAATTGCCATATAATCTCTACATTTTATATGATGCTGTTATGTTACCATATTATAGATATATAGTAACCTTTAACTGTTACTCTGTGAACTTTGTAATTCGCAGTGACCCATAAGCAACAATACATAAGCCTCCAAAACTGACTGATTATTCAAATTAACCATTAAAATTAAAATTAACCATACGCCAGACACTAAAACCTGGGTCAAGGCGCTCACTGCCAGACTTGTTAAGAGCACCTAAAAAAAAACAAAACTTTATTATTTATTATTAATAAATAATATAACATTCACAAAACAGCAACACTGCTGTATGGGTAAATACAAACTGAACTGCAAACACTGCTGAAGTTTAAGCTATGAAGTCAGGAAAAAAACACGTAAGGATGTAACTGAAGAAACAAATGCTTTGACTTCAAGAATACCAACAATTTCCAAAACCAAATTCCAAACCCGTTATGTTCTTCAGGAATAATGGAAACAACTTCGAGCAAACTAGATTTAATTAAATAAGAGGACGACTGATTTCCGATGACAGCAGTGAAAGAAAAATGACAGCTCTGTATGACATCATAATGGACTTATTCATGAGGTCGGCAGTGGGCTAAGCTAAGGCTTCCTCCAGCACAATGAGCCCTTGGTTTCAGAGACTCTCAGGCACCCGCCCCCGTCTTTCGGGATTAACCAATCAGTGCGCACCATCCAGTCTACTCAGCCTACGATCATGTGCCGTAAACTTTGATGGTAGGTAACGGCGTCAGTCTGCAACTATTTCAGCCTAGGCATCATCAATCAAAGTTAGTCAGCAGTTCCACATTTCTGCCCGGGAATCAGCCACTCTGCCTACAGCCATACAATACCAACATCATCGGGCTGTTATGTTCATAAATCAACCCCTTCCAGCTCCCTCTTGGAATCCCCTCTAGCACAGTGAAATTTCACAGTGCTGCACAGATATAGCAAACGGATATTTAAACTCCCGCCTATTTCACCAATCTCCTCCTGTGGAATGGAAAAGGACCTTTAAGCTGGAGTGACCTTTTAAATGCTCCTGGGGAATGGTTAGTCATGGAAAGAAGTCTGTCATCGGCTGTGTGGATCGGGGTGATGGGAGACCCCCAACAGAGTCACTCTCCTTGGAAGGGGTATGGACTGGAGGGCATCAATAGTCCAAGTTACTTATTTACAAACCAGTCTGGATCACTCAAAGAGCAACTGATCATTCCAAGTGCCAGATTGGTGCTAATATCCAACGTCAGACAGGACAATGAATCATAAATCAACAAGGGGAGTCCAAACAGTTAAAGGAGTATGGTCTTAAATGTCAGATAAATGACATTATGAAAGACATTGCAGATGCATGTTTATGTGTTTTCCTCTTGCACTGATTTGTTCCTTCATGCCAGCTGAAGAAAAATGCAAAGGCATGTGTTTACTGTATTAAGGGGATGCTAGATTTAATCTGCAAATACAACCTGTTCAGTCCGTTCCCTCTTATTCACTATAAATAACAGGACATAAATCGCCTTCAGTTAACTAAGCCAAGACAAGTCCATAATACGTAAACAGTTAAATTAAAAATATAAAAATGTCTCCTGAGCTTTTCAGAGATCTTTATAGCTAGCAAATCCAGGATGTACCAGTCCATGAGGCAGGTGTGAAAGAGGGTTAGTCTAAACCGACAAACCGCTGGAACGGATAAACCTCGAAAACATTTCACAAACCAGTTTGAACACATAAAAAAAGTTATGGTTGTGAAAACAAACCCAAAGCTTCTTAAGAAAATAATATCAGCTTTGCACCATCTATCACAGAGGTGGAATAGAGCAAAAACTGAATTTGTGATCAAAACCTTGTCTGTTGTATATCAATGTCCCTGCTGTTATTTCAGCAATCTTGTATAATTGTTTCAGTAAATATAACCTAAATTGGTTCAGTCAATTAACGTTTGCAAACACTGATATACATTATCCTTAAATCTTTGGTTAAGCATTTTGTTCGACCATGTCGGAAAATTAGCAACATGAAAAGAAACTAATGAGATTACTAAGTTAAGTAAATTGCTGTGGCTCATTTAAGTGAATACCTAAAAAAATGCTGCTTTAAATGGAGCTGTGGTTTGGAAAAACAAGTCAGTGAAAATATCCGTGGAGCCCTTGGTGAAGCCAGAGAGGAAATAACATGTGTGGGGAAAAAAGCAGACAGGGTGTGACTGAAAGGGGGGCAAAAAAGCAAAGTGTCCTGAACGTTACTGGTGCACAAATAAGAATGCTTACATAGAGTCGCTATGACACTGGCCACAGTGTAAAGACTGAGCTTATAATTCAGTAAGCACACATCCCATTGAATCTCATACTGCAAGCACCTGCATATGCAATAAAATATATATACAAAATATATGAAGATCTGTAATAATTCATCATGCAGGACAAACATCCATCCATCATCCATCCATCCATCCATCCATCTTCTAACCACTTATCCTAGTCAGGGTCACAAGGAGGGCATGGAGCCTATCCCACAAGACTGAGGTAGACCCTGGACAGTATGCCAGTCCTTCATAGACTATACACATAATCACACATTATAGGCCATTGAGAAACACCTATTAGCTTAACTACAAGTCTTTGTACTGTGGATGGAAACTGTAGTGCCCAGTGGAAACGCAGATGACACAGGGAGAATGTGCAAGCTCCACACAAATAGGCTGGAAACAAGGTTCCAGGCCCTGGAGGTTTTAGTTAACAGTGCCAACAACTAGGCTTCCCTGCAGGACATATACTTCCAAGTTAATTTCTAAAGAAAGCCTGCCACCTTGTGGTGACACAAAACGCCAGGCCCACAGAATTATAATTAAACAATCAATGTAAAAATCAGGTGTAACACCACTGTCTAAAAGACAACTACAATTATGTTACTGGAGCACTTCAAAATAAAAAAAAAGCCATAATATGCTGGTTTCAAGAGAAATTATTCTAAATGCTTCGAAACCACAGTCTTATTTAGTTATCGATTGTGTTACCTAGGTAAATGTGCCCTAAGTCTAAATGAACAGCAATGAAAATCTCATTAGGAGCATTTCTTCTTTCTGCAGAATGACCAGATACGCTCTCCAGATTGTGACGAACGCAACCACAGAATGAGAGAGAGTTAGGATAGACCTAACTCCCTGCCTATAAAAGAGAGGGAAGAGCAGAAACCTTAGTGGAAGAAATAACCTAATTAGACTATAGGCATTACGTTTATTTATTAAATGCTTTGATCCAAGGCAATGTACATTTTTTTCAGAGAAGACAGGGTCAGACAGACCCCGAAGTAATTAGGGGTTAAGGGCCTTGCTCAAAGGCACAACAGGGAAATCACCCTGTCAGATTTGAACCAGCAATCTTTCGATTCACAAATGCAGCACACACACCAACCTACTAAGCCATATACCACCGCCATTAACATCTGTGGCCGTATATTTTAATAATACTTTTATGACCAAGATCTGCTTCTTCGAGGTGTTGCAATAAAACTGTCTGTTTCAATATAATTTACAGCCAAACAGGCCCGAATAATTTCTTTAAAAAAAATTTATTAACAAAGCAATCAGTGTTAACTCTCATGTGTTTATCATGCATTTAATGCAAAAGGTCTTGATTTTGTGATTTTCACATTTTAATAATCAGGGCAGCATATTACTCACTGAGGCTTTTAATCTTGATATTGGTTCAGCATCACAGCAACATGCCAGTAAACATGGCAAATAATATTACATTTTTTCAAATATATAAACAGAACCAACTAAGCACCTTACATCCCACAAACGAATTTTTAAACTTGTGAATGTCCCAAATTTAATACTGAAAAATACATTTGGAAATATCCCTATACAATTCCCTTGCTATATAGCAGAAAGTTTATGTATACTGTTAGGACAGACTGATTATGCAAGAGATTTTCAGCTAAGATTTCACTCAAACTTACTTGTACCGGCGTGCCATCTTCTGCGCCAATCATGCGCCTCCACTCCAGCAGGGAGCGCTGTAAGTTGTCCAGCCCGGTTTCCCAGAGCCTCAGACAGCCGCCCATGTCCACTGTCACAACTCCAGCATTACCCAATGGAGCCAGGAGTACATCTGTGTCAGACACTTTTGACAACCAGTTGGTGTAGGGAGAGAGTGTCATGGACCTGAAAAAAATGATTTGGGAAAAAAAAACTCAAGACAGTTTAATAAAAATCACACATTTTTTAAAGGACAGTAACTGCCAAAGACACCATCAACTGACAGAAAACTGTTACTGTGTGATGGTAACAGCTGCTAAGAAAAACACATTATTTATTTTGCTCTACTGGCATACTACATCAAGCAGTTTCCTGATTTCTATGTGAGAAAAACACAATTTTTATAGTCATAACAAAAGCAGTGCACACACAACATAAGGCTGTTGATTATTTTGGGGGCCCTAGTTACCAAAAAAGCAGCAATACCATTAGACCGGTGGTCAGAAAAACACGAAATATAGGATTCTCTAAAGAGTATCTATGACATATGATACATATTGCCAACCAAATACCTTGGAACTGGAATGTACTTGACCTTCTTGGAGTTGAGGTCTGTCACCTCCAAGTAGGCTGCTGTCATTGGGGGAGTGACATCTGTTTGAACACATAGCAACACCCCTGACTATTTCTGCAAAGGTCTACAAAGCTCCACTCAAAATCTGTACAGTGCTCTTGACAGAGGAGGGTCCAGGTATCAGAGCCACGAGACTCAAGCACTGGTCGGCTGTAGAATGTGCAGCAATAGCACTAAAACCTCAATGAAAAGCTATACTGATTAATTCTAATTACTAATTTGCATCTTGCAGCACTGTGGCTTAGTCAGTTGAAGCATCTACCTAGTAAACAGGAGTTCCTTGGTTTAAATTCCAGCGGTGACTTGGATCAACCACGAAAACTCTGAGGGTCTTCCTCTATAAGGGGTTATGTGTAGCTTAACAGGTTAGGAGGTTGTGCCCATGATCAGAAGGTCGTCGGTTCAAATTCCAGGATTGGTGGAGTAATTTCACCACTGGGCCCTTGAGCAAGGTCGATAATCCCCAATTGTACATCTATTTCTATTGTATACGTGCTAAATAAATTAAGACTATTATGAATGTACTACATAAATTAGCCCCATGATCTACAGAAAGCCAGAAATTTAGACCATCTGGTCCTAGAGAGCTGCAGAAGACTAAGCTGGTGTGTAAACCCAAAAGCCTATGCTCTGAGGATTCTGACCTTTGGGGTAGATGTCAGCCAGGGGCACGTCCCCTGTGGGCAGGGCTCGCACCACCTGATTGGCTCCCAAAAGGGTCACACAGTTCACCCTCTTGGCTGGTCCTGAGCGACGATTCCCGCCAAAGAACATGTCTGCCCCTGTTCCGGTGCCCAGTGGTGACTTCCTCTTGAAACTGTAGATTTCATTGGGCGACTGTGGGGACAGTCAGGAACAGTAATATTAAATTTAATTAGCTTTCTCACAGGCCGGGATACCACTAATAACTCCCTGTAGGACAGCATAACGAGGAGCAGAGCAGAGATTTGTAGCCATTTCCAGAAGATTCGCTGCATCCTTGACAGCAAATCATAAAGAGATCAGTTTCTTTGAATTAATAACTGCATTACATTTAGCACTGCTTCACAAGGCAGTTTAGGAAGTATATCGAAGTCAGTTATCAAGGCTAAATTTTCTAGTTTATTGGTACAGGATACGATTACACAGAAATAATCTGGAGAGTGTCACCAATAAATCTTGCAGAAAAAATCTGACTATAGCTGTGAAACATTAGATCTCACCATGAGGTCAGGGAAGCCCACTATTAGTGTAGCGAAGGAGTTGACATCAGACAGGACTCGATTGGGAGAGGTTATTTTCTGTCCCAGAGCTGCACTCAGATTCTCAGAGGGCAGTTGGTCACTGGATATTTCTTGTGGAACATGCCTTTCTACTCCTAAAGAAAGCAAAATAGCCTTGAGTATATCCAGCCAACAAAACAACTTTCAACTTTCTTTCACGATTGGTGCAAGACAACAGTATCTTTATTACACCACGTTATAAATAATTTAGTGTTTTGACCAGAAACTTAAAAAGTCTTCTACCCTTCACCTAACATATAATTCAGCAAATACTCATTACATCATGGCACTCCCTTGTGAAGGTGAAGTTCAAGATGGGTTTGAGGCTGTCCAGCCTGTCTGGGATGGTCATACGTCACTCTCTCTCTGCAGCCACACTGGGGACACATTAACCTTTCCTGTTGACCTTTTTGTTCATCTTCACAAGTGGTAACAAATCATTGTGAGGCAAGTGCCGACACGAGCTGCTGATAAGTGGAGACAACATTTTTGAGAGTCCGTACTGGACACAAGGTTCTAGCCTCTGGGTTCTAGAGAGTAAAAAAAAAACACCCTGAAGGTTTTTCGTTTTTATATTAAAAAAACATCCATGTGGTCATGTGCAATAAAAAAATCAATCATTTCTGACAGTGAATGTAAAGTAAGACGAATTATGTCCCTTAAACAAGCTCAGGGAAATCAGAATAGCTCAGCATCCATCATGTCCTCATGCATTGCACTCCCAATGGCACACGCGTCACCCTAACGGGGCTGTTATCCTGGGAGGGTCAACATTCATTCATCCAGGTTACATCCATTTCGAGTACTTTTTACACCTTTTTAAACTTAATATAAAAAGAGATGTACTTTAGTTTTGGAACAGCATGGACTAGTGGTAGAAGAAACAACACAATAGTGTTTGTACCTGTAAACTCTATCATTACCTTCTGCTAGCTAAATATCTAGACTTAGTTAACCTCTAGGAGAATATCAGTTACCTGAGGTCATCCCAAAACCAGAGCTGACAGCATCCTCAGTGATGGTGTGCAGTTGACAAACCCCAGAATCCTCTGCTCCCATGTGCATAGGCTTGGTTAACAGGAACTTCCTGTTATGTAAATATATTTAAAAAATGGCATTAATCTTACTGAACTAGCGACAGTGGAAAAGGAACACGGCTGATAATACCACTACAAGAAGAGTACCATTATTCCTCCTTAACATAGTTTACTTTGCAGCTTATAAATTATGAATTTTGTCACGCATGTATTAAACAGCCGGAGAGCCGCATATCCAAACAATCTGAGCCAGTTTCCATGGCGTGCTACTGCTTAGACAAGACAAGAGCTTACAGATGCTGTTTTGACTGTAACTTATTTCTGCTGTCTTTTTCCTGAATACTCATATAGTGCTTCTGTGGAAACATTCAAGTATAAAAGCTTAGAAAGTCTACAGAGTTCATACCACTGAGTGTCAATGATCATTTTTTGGGTAATACCTGTGGTGGCGTGGCTATGAAATAATGACTCACACTGATTGGGTTAAACTCATCTTGACAACCCATTAGGCATCTATTAGTTAATTGTGATAGTGAGATTGGTTTGCCTTTATAAACAACTGCTTGCACTCTTGGAAATGCACAGTGATGAATGCAGAGTACCGAAACGTTTGTGCTCCACCCCTTGGAGCTTCAATGCACAGAACACCACCCATTGTAGTTCAGACCCAATCCTCATTATTTTGATTTTACTGCATTGTCTACCATCTAAGAAGGTAGAACATGGTGTTTTAAATCTCTTTCCTATACATTTCTTGAGATACGCAATATTTTTTGGGGGAGTGACCCTACTTGTCAGTCTTGTTCTCGATGATCAGCCATCGGTCCTCAGCTACCAGGAAGATGGCTTTGAGCTTAATGGGCAGTGAGATTGTATGGAGCCGGCCTTCCAGCACATCCAGCACATCCAGCTGATTGCTGTCCAAAACAGAGAATGTTTCACACCATGCTGTATGCTCAGACGCAGAGGTGCCAATGATCAGGGTTAGCAGGGGAAAGAAACTCACCCATCTTCTCTGTAGAACAGAAGCCAGTTTTTATGGGCAAATTCCCGGCACATTCTAAATGCCTAGAAGAAAATAAACCAAGATGCTTCATATTTAAACTAAAAATTTGTTTAAACTACTTCTAGACTTTGCATTTTTTCAGATATAGGAGCAAAAGTGCCATAAAATAAAACAAAACTGGCGAATGTAGGCACAACGCTTAATGCTAACTGTGAGAGGACCAGTATTAAAGTGAAGATAATTAGTATTGTCTTGAAGCATGACTCAATATTGCTTGTCACCTGATTCTCCTTGCTCATCCACCAATTAGAAGATTTCTTGGACGGCTCCTCCTTCTCCTGAGACAGCAGGAGGCGACGTACTGCCCCTGTCACCAGGTCCAGGTAAAGGACAGTGTTACTCTGTGAGATGGGAAAAGCCAAGTGAGTTTGAAAGACATGTATTCATTCATTCGTCCTTTCTTGCATTCCCTAAAATGCTTATAAGGTTACATTGTGAGCATTTTAATGTGTAAGACGTGAGTAAATATTACCTAAAATGTCCAGCAGAGGGGGCCAAACCTTAAGGTGCCTGTTACGATTTTTTTGTTTATTTAAGGGGTGATTGGGGCTCAAGTTGTCAAAACACATTTTTAGCATCTACTTGAGACCCTGCTAGGGTCACAGCCTGAGTAGCCCTTCACTGCATCTGTCAGTGTTGCGAGTTTGCCATAAATAATGACTATCTGGAAAAATACTGTATCTAAATAATAACTAGAGGAATCATTATCTTTACTCTACAAATGCCATTGCTAATCTCCAGCCTTGTGAACCCAGGATTCTGTCAATCTGCGCAAATCCTTCATTAAACAGGCTTTAATTCATGACGTCATCAGCTACCTCTTCAAATTAGACTAACATGGAAGGCAAGTGACCCCACTGGACCTTCTGGCCTCATTTGATCAAAATGGTTTTTGTGTGGCTTCAGTGACGTGCGATGTACACCGTCTGCGATATTAATAGAAGGTCTGCATCACCGTCAAATAAATTCTGAAGTTGGTTCTGGCAATCTGTCAGGGACAACGACCACCGTGTTCAACTTGGGCTTTGTTTTTGCTGTACTGGGACAGCCATGACCCCTGGATGAACTGCTCGCCATGTCTGGAATTCCATGCTTTGGGCAGAAGTAATAAGTCATGTTTTTTTTTTTCAGAGATATTTTTAGAATGTTCCTTCTTATATAATACACAACAGCTGTTTTTCTGAGAGCTTTTTTTCTTAATTTGTTCCTTGTGTGCTCTTCTGTTCTAAAACCTTATTAGGCAAGTGAAGTGTCATGACACAGATACATTGCAAAATAAGGCCTTGCTTTTGACTCTTCTAGTGTCTGTGTGTGCAGGGCTGGCAGTGGGAAGAACTGAAGGATGGAGACCCCTGGTGTGATGGACCAGTCCTATGGGAGGCTCAGCTTCCAGTCTCTGGGCCACAGGACCATTGCTCTATCCTGGATGGAAACAGACTCCACCACGCTATTCTAATTTTGACCACACGAGGCACTGTTTACTTCGCTCCTTCCATATATTGCACAGGTTGAGTTCTTTTTAAACACATGGCTTAAAGCACATGTCATCTGCTTGGCTAAGATGCTCTTCCATCATCACGTCGTTAACAGCCCTTAATAGCATCTAATGGCATGCTTTCCGACAGTCATCAAAAAATAAAAGCAGTATTGTGCAAGACAATTACATACAAAGTTAGGAACAGTGAACTCAATGCACAATCAATCAGTGAAATCAATTTCCACCACTGTGTCCACGTAATGTGGCTGTATATTGTCACTGGTCAGCTGACAACAGAGAAAATTCACCTTTTTTTACCTTAAGTTAAATGTCATGTAGGGTAACAAGCTGAAATAATGCAAAAAAAATGTATTTAAAAATGTGTACAAATACTCAAGCTTTTCTGTATTTTCCCACAGAAAAAAAAAAAGCCAGCCCAATTGAGCGGAAAATAGCCGAGGTTAGTACTGCTGCTCACACTACTCGTGAGAACGCCGCTTGATTTTAAATTAAAATTGTGACCCAGCCACTAATTATAAACTGCGAACCCTGTGCTATTTTCATTTTTTAGGTCTTGGAGCTGAAAGCAGATTTCTGGGGCTGTGCTCATTGCATCCCATGAGCTCACGATGGAGAATAAACAAAATGTTCGTAACATTTGCTATACGGTCTTTCAGATGATTATTTAACCAATCCAACGTGTTTGTTTTTTGAGTTCCACATCATGAGCCCAATAAGTGTATATGTAAACATACGATGTGATGTGACTGCAATTGAATGGGGACCGAGAGCCGTGCAAAGTGGAGTCATACCTGCTCCTCGTGCAACACCAGCTGGCCTTCCAATGGGTTGCCTAGTGCAGCCACGGTGACAAAAGGTTGCCAGACACCACTGAGAGCGCGGGGAAAGACATCATATAGGTCCAAGTAATGGATAGTGTCCCCACTTCCCCTCATGGCATACAGGGACACTGGGTTGCAGGTAACCACGTATATAGAATCTGAAAGAAGTTTTTAAGAAGTTTTTAATGAAGGTCACTGCCGACAAAAAGGAGGTCAAGTTTCCTCAATGCAGGGACTTACCTTTGTCAGTCGTGACATCACAGATTATGTTGACGTCATTAATGGGGATCTGCCAATGGACTTGCTCCTCACTGAAGCTCAGTGCTCTGGATTCATGCCTCTCAAGGGGGTATGCCTGGACTCGCAGGTACACCGGGCCCTGAGACAAAAGCATCCATTAGCAATGAGTCATGGTAGCCCTACAAAACACACCTTCCTTCTTCTTGGGGGGCCATGACTCATGCCCCTTCTGTAGTACCACTTCCTGTCTGTAATGCCCATTTCATTTTCAAGGGGAAGCTTGAAATCCTAGCAAAAATATTAGTTACGACTATACTTGAGGGGGCACAAATACTCACACCCAGTATAAACTCAGTCACTACTGAAGTACAAATCATGAACAAATATAGTAAGCAACTTGAGACAAAAGATGCGTCATGATTCATTAATGATGCACGAACATGAGATTAGTATGCAAGACTTAGTTTGTGGTTCATTAATACATAACTAATAGCATAATACTATATTATTTGTGCCCCCTCAAATAAAGTGATACCAAGTATTCTGTTGACAGTGAAACATAATGACCAGGCATTTATTACATTACACAATACAATTTTCCAAGACCAAAGCTAATCATTGGCACATGCTTATGCCTTATTACTACCTTCACATCTATTGGGCTGGACTCTGTAGGACACAGCAGCTTGCACCTGCTGCTTCCAGACTGGTTTATGGTCCAGTATCCAGTCATCCGGCACTCTGGTAACATTAACCTGAAAAAACCCACATTAGGCCCATTTAATGGTGTACATCTGTTTTTCTGTTTTTTTTTTTTTTTTGTTTTTTTTTACCCATATGCAACATGGAGCCATGGAACCACACATACATACATATATACATACATATATACATACATACATACATACATATATACATACATACACACACACATACATACATACATACATACATACATACATACATACATATATATATATACATACATACATACATACATACATATATATATATACATACATACACACACATACATATATATATATATATATAACACACATACATATATATATAACACATATACAATATTGTGTGCATGTATATAAACACACAATTTCACTTTTATTTACTGATTATATGATAGGGTGCTGCTCTATTTAAAACAGATCATTGATATTGATTTAAAAAATTCATCCATTATAGGTTCATTAGAAGAGAGACACTGTAAAGATGTTTTCAGTCAGCACTATACAACAATTATCCATTTATCCATGGCAATGAAAACAATTTCAGATAATCCTTCCAAAGCTAGTGGGCACCCTGCAGAGTAAGATGTAAGGCTTTCCTGATCTCTGCTCAGAATAAACACCCCGGCTGAGCCTGGGATTGATTCCAGTCATTGTGACTAAATTGCTGTTTACTGTTTGTTTATCATCATTTTTTTCTGTAGGAGCAAGCTTGCTTTTCTCAGGAATGATGACTGAGAGTAAAAACAGAAATGGCGTGACTACTTTTGGCATTACCCCAACTGGACATAATTAACAAATAAAAGTTGACAAAAAAAATCTGCTAAAAAACCAACAGTTTTCCCAATTTGTCCTGTGACCGACTTAATGGGTGCGAGGAATGTTCTTAATATACCTCAGAAAACTGTCAAGCCCTCAACGGTTTGGATAAGAATAGATCCCAGAGGAAAATCATGGATGTGTGAATATTTTATTGTCATGTATCCTTCCAATGCAGGGTGATCACATAGCCAAGTTAACGTTCTTTTCTGCTCAGCGTTCATTGTTAATCTGATTGGGGCAGTAGCAGCATGGATACCCTGACAAATTCAGGGGCCCCAGAACTTTACAGGGGCCCTTGAATATGTACAATTGGGTGCAGGGGTCGAAGGTGACTTTGTCAGGTGGTCCAGAATTTCTAGCTACGCCCCTGTGCCTGTCTAAAAAACAAAAGTATGAAATATGAAGAAAAAAAAATTGTTTTCCAAATGCAAAACACACCACACCAAAATCATGAAGGTAAATAAAAACTTATTTAGGCATAAAAGAAAATACTTGTTTCTTTCCTGTTTAGACCATACAAATATGCTTAAGGATTAATCAAGAAAATATCACTTTTAATGATGTCGTGCATCAGTCAAATACCAGAGAAAATACAGGAGACTGAAGAAACAAATATTTTCCTTTATTCAAAGAAAACTATACAGTGAAATAAAAGCAAACCCTTCTTTTAGGACCTGCTTAACTTCCTTTTTACACAAAATAAAATAATTATTCTGAAAATCAAAGTATGTAACAGAAACCTGTCTAAATGGTTACCTGTATCTTCACACAACTGCGGTACACAAAACGTCACTTAAATGTTAGTTTTAAGGAAAGGCTAGAGACTATTTCTGTTCAATTCTTGGAATAAAGTCGTTGTTTTATGCATGACATCCCAGACTTTATCCGTAATGTTATTCCAATGCAGGTAAAGGCCGGCCAGCGTATCACAAATGAAAGCGTTCATGTTACTGCCTGAATGAAAAGCCTGAACACCTCACGTCTGGCTAGTTAGGACTTGGGTATACACTGATAGCAGGGAATGTGTATATTGATACTGTACTGAATGCTACTGGGCGGCTCTGAGGTCCCGTCAGTGATCATTTACACTGATCCATTCTTCACTGTCATCTCCAATCTAGATAACAGTAATTTATACACACAATGGGACAACCTATAAAGTACCATATCCCAAGGGGCTATTTAACAGTATTTTTACTATCCATTTACAGCACTGTACATCACTGCAGGACTAAATGCACCGATCCAATACTTCATATTACCTTTCATATTATAATCCATAAGAAAACAGTTGTGCAAGTTTCACTGACAAAGAATCAGCAGCAACGATGCAGGTTTATGAATCAGCAGCAGATCTTGCTAATGATTCTTAGGAAGTGCAGTTTCATTCTCGCATTTCTCTCATTCCTGACCAGCATATTAACTGGAAATATGACAACCACTGTGAAAAAGACTCCAATAATGAGGTCACAGCTGTCCTGATTGGACCGTGCTTTGGGACAGAATGTAAACATTTTTGTAAAAATACATTTTCAATCACTCTCTCTACCTTATCCAAATGCCCTGCTGTACATAAGCAGTGAATGGTGACTTAAAGAAATCCCTTTAAACAGTCTTGGAAGTGCTGAATATCTGACCCCCTAAAAGCCTTTTTTCCCTCCCATTGGCCCGTGCCAGTACAACGAGTCTCCCTTACTCCTTAGCCAGGTTAACGCTGGTCGGCTTGGCCCCGACTGGAATGCCGTGCTTGTGTAAGGCCGTGATCAGGATCTCCCGCGTCTCCTTGTTGTAGGAGTCGAAGTCGAAGACATTGCGTACCACGTTGGCCAGTCCTTCCTCTGGAAATTTCTTTTGCGGGAGAGAGGAATGACAGCACACGGTTTTCATTAAACTGACAGGCAGAAAGGCATTGGTGTCTATATGCTTTACCAGAGAACACATGCACATTTAATCAAGCATGTCTCGAGCACTCCATAAAAGTCAGCATAGTCCTGTTCCCTGACATGGGTCCTGTACCCTCTGCTAATCTCTCCTTTCTTAAGCAAACGAGCCAAAATAACAGGCCGCAAGCTCGGACCCCTGAAGAAACAGCTGGTTTCTTCATTCATTCCAGTTTCCGCTGGGATATGAGAAGCAGGTACTGCCTGGATGTGGGAAGGGATGTCGGCAATACAGGTGGAGTCTCTCAAAATGATTAATGTCCCCAGCCACAACATAGACCAGTTGCCATGGTGATGAGCATCCTGTAAAGAGGACTTTCTTAGTCCACTGAAGATTCACAATCCTGGTATTCATATACAGGACTTAACCAATATTGATCTTTTCTAATCCTGGCCTAAAACACTCAGACAATAAATAACAGCGACACAATTTCTATATCACTGATGCGCGCGTGCACACACACACACACACACACACACACACACACACACAATTTTGTCATCTGGTCAATAATTATTAAATTATTAAATAAATAAGTATTAAATAAGGAGCTAACAGCAACAAGTTTAATGTCCTGATATAAACAGATTTATAAAACAGAAATTTTATAACAGAACTTGTATTTATGACAAGCTAATAAATCAGATGCCATTTTGTCAGTCAAACTACCAAGAGCAGTGCAGACCTCCATATTTCCCCAGCAAAGCTCTATATGGGATCCAATCAGCTAACAAACACACCGAGGCCAACGCTAATAAGCCCCCATGTGTCCCCACTATAGCACCAGAGAGCAGGAGAGGTGGCTGTGAACCCTTTTCTTCTGGCTCAGTGGATATCGATCAGGGACTATGCAGGAGACCAACTATGTTCACAAGATTCTTCAAACCCATCAATAAGGAGGCCGGCATTTAACAAACTGCTTATAAATAACCTCTTACACAGTAGAAAAAAGGGATCTGCAACTACCCACAGGGAAAAAAAAAGGTATTAATTTTTTCCACTACTGTTTGACAACCCTGCAATGGAACTGAGATTCAGTGAGCTGGATGCAAACTGGGAAATGCAGATCCATCCATCCATTTTCTGTACCCACTTGTCCTATGCAGGGCTGCGGGGGTCTGGAGCCTAACCCGGAAGCTTCAGGCACAAGGCAGGTAATAACCCAAGATGGGGAGCTAACCCATCACGGGAAAAAAGCAGATAATGTTAAAAAATTTTTATATTTTTAATGCATCATCTAATATAAATATAAAATATAAAATAAAAATGGGAGGTGGTTTGAATTGCTAGAAAAGTTGATTATTCGACCAAAGGGTGAGCCAACCGAAAAAAACCTTTAGCATTTATTGGTTAGTTCAGAGAGAATTCTACTAGAAAATCCTATTTTAAGAATCGTTAACATTATTTTGAAATGTCTGTAATCCCACATTCCGACCATGCGAGGCGCTGTATTGCCCGTGATCGTTTTTTAATGACCTGTTATTGGATTCACAGGCACCTTTGGCAAACAATGGTTTACTTTTTGGCCCTCACTTCTCACACGAATGGTCTGTGAATATGGTCCGCAAAGATGCCACCTGGAAGAAATCCTCCCTGGCGTGGATGGGCGAGGAGGGCCCTTAAGTTAAATCAGGATGGGGGGCACTCCAGGGACACTGTGCAATGAACGACAGCCCCGCAGTGGGTGTATCACAGCTGGCAGTGAGTGGGTTGGCTAAGGCATGCTTTGTTTACATGAATCACACTGTCCAGCACTGCTGGAGCTGGTCTGCTTATAAGGACTTGGGTGGCTCGGGGACAGAATTTCTCCATGGTTCACCACCTCGAAGAAGTTACTTCAGCACATCAGTGAGAAAAGGCCTGAAATGCAGCCAGACATTGACTAGCTGCATTTGGTGTGTCTTTATCTGTACTTCTGTGACACACAAAACTGAAATCTACTTTAGTAAATAAAATTAAATAATAATCAGGGTTGCACATACCTGGTACACAAGTACGCATTCACCTTTAAAAGCAATACGTGCGGCGATCAGTTGTCATAACAACGCAAATGGGTATGTATTTTATGTGAATTTGCGCTGCTATTACAAAAAAATTACCATGCATCGTAACCTTTATGCTGCAAATTAAGTACGAATTAGCATGTAAAGGTTAAAATGCATGGTAATATCTACCTACTTGCATACTAGTTATGTGCATCTTTGATAATAATAATAAAATAACACGAACCTACCAATGGCATGGTTTGTATGTCTGTAATCCTACCTGCAGATGTTTAACGATGTTAACCACCTCCCTGGTAGAGTAAGGGTACGTGATGGTTCCCTGGTCTGCCATCACCCTCAGCTCTCCAAAGGTGGCCACCAGCTTCTGCAGGACACCGTCCGGGACGTTGGGCCCATACTGTTTCAACATGGCTAGCTCTGCATAAGGCTTGGGGTTGTCCACTGCATGGCAGCTGAAGATGTCTCCTGGAAAACAGGCCAAATTACAGGTGAGCTTCAGGTGACTCTTCTCCCAAGTTGCCCGCCTTGGGCCTGTACCATCAGGGGCAGTGACTTTCTACACACATTACCTAGTGCACCAAAGAAGTCATTTCCCAGGAATGGAAAGCCCGGCCGGTTGGCCAACACAATCATCCTGAAATCAGGATGCATCACAATAATGTTGGGTTTGCCCTCTGTGTCTCTGGGATCTGAAAAAAAAAGATGTTCAATATAACTATTTAAAATGTGTTTTCCACTGATTCAGCAAAAGTTTTCCTTGATCTGCAGCACAACGTAACGAAAAGAATACGACTGCACGACTGTAGTCGCCTTACTTGAAATGATTCGCCTGCCATCGGCGAGAATCATCTCTCCATTCTCCACCAGAGTCTTCAGGATGCAGGTGACATTGGTGGGGGCTTTGTCTGCCTCATCAATAACCAGGATGTGGCCCATCTTTACAGCTCTCACCTAGGTGGAAAGGAACATGATAACAGATCTTACGGTTGGATGTAGTGGTTCTTACAGTAGAAATGACGCACTTATGGGATATTAAATTGGCTTCTCTCAATGGCAAATCAAAATCAAATTTATAGATTGTAGATGGCACATTAAATGTGACAAAAATGCAACTTAAAATAGCCATCCTCAGATCTCCCAGTTACACTCCCCTGTTTAATCATTCTCCATGTACAAGACCGCAGAATTCCTGCTAATAAGCAGCAGGATGAATCTTTTGTTGCGATGCCGGTGCAGTGCTGGGGCTTTCTGGAGCATTGAAATCAGAAGGGACTTCCGACCAGCATCAAAGCCAACACTATTAATACCCAAAGAGCTTCAGCTGGGTGCTAATTGAAGTGGCACATTGGGAGAAGCTTTTATCTCACCTCACTGTCTTTGTGGTGCTAAGATCATTAAAATGCATTTAAAAAGGACACCCACCTTGCCAGTCTCTAAACATTAGTAATAAATGCCACTATCAGTGAATAGGAGTGTATTTAAGATCAAAATAAGTGCTCCGTCACCAGTCAGGCAGCCATATAAGCGGCCATTGATGGGCTATTTATACTTTAACTTGTATTTCAATGGAAACAGTAGCTAGTTTAAGTTGACTGGCAATGATTTCTTTGACAAACAAACGTAGTATATATATAATATCTTGGAAAACCGGAAGAATATGTAATCAAAACATTTCTTTTCGTTTTCACACTGAGGTGAGAAACTGCACCTTATCGAAACGACTTAAGCATTAACTCAAGAGTAACTGCTGGCATTGGCAAACTTTGCGATCCAAGAAAGGAGAACACATACCAGGGGCGAATCTTCATAAATGATAATTCCGTCTCGAACGGACGGCTGCAGTGTGAGCGTCTGAACTGTAGTGTCTCTGGTGGACAAGAAACGGACCAGTGAAGCACATGCATGCAACTTCATCGCCAAGGTATTAATCACTACATTAAATAGGATTCCTTCCAAATCTGTCTGGAACTTTAAACCTTCGACCCAGTATTGACAGCGCCCCATGAGATGAATCTATTAAACACAACCCAGATTCATTCTAATGGACACAGCCATCTCTCAGTAGAGCTGATAACTAGGAGAATCCCTAAAGTGGATGCTTTAGCCCTGATATTAAGGCATTTTTTAACATATCTATCCAGGACAAGGCAATATGTGGTCTTAACTTTCAAAAATCCTTCAGGAGTGGAAAATAACCTTCATGAGATTTCCGGGGTTGTGATATCAGAGCTGACTCTGAGCAGCCGGCAGTCGGGATGTCTGTTTACACATACTTTCGACATAATCCTTCGAATTTTTCATTCTAAACACAGCTAGACTCAATAGTCAAAATATGTGTGGGCATCCTGCATTAATTCTGCAGGGTCATTAGAGCAGTCATCAGAGCCAGGTTATACAACATATATCACTGCAATAAAATAAGTAACATATAATGAATATCACAATATTAAATACACTAACAGTGACAGGATTTCATGGAAGCCAAGAGTATTGCACCTGATCCATGAATGATAACTCATCACGTTCCAATGCTATCCATGCACTTCACACTATAATGGTAACCAGCAACCCAGCTCCAGTCCTCAGGAATGTAATTACCACTGTATGAACTAATTTTACAATTCCTTCTGAAGAGCCACACCATATCCACAAAATGGCACTTGCATGAAAATGAGCACTGAGCAGCGAGGAAGACGGAAAAAAAACACACTAATGTGCTATCAGGTTTTCTGGAGAAACTATATGTTAACAGTTAACAGCTTTTGCATTAAAAACCAACTGACAGTAAACGAAAGTAATCGTTTGTAACTTTCAGACACATACGGTCATAATCTCAGCGTTTTAAACAAACAATTTTGTTCAGCAAAATCAAATGAACAAACACAATAAAATGCATACTTGTTTGCACAGGGGAGAATCAATTATCTTTTACTGTAGGACAGTATAAGGTATAAGCATAGAGGGCTGTCACAGATATAGTGGATTTAGTGCATCTTAGAAAATGTCAAGGGGCAAATACTCCATTCAAGGCCAATCAGACAGAAACCAACCATCTCTAATTGCTGCCTTTCCTTCCAATTTACAGCTAATAATAGCTGTCTTTCAAAAACAAAAGAACTTCATCTTCAGAGTTGCAATTCCCCTTACCCCCTAGACAGGTGTCCTAATTTATTAGGGACAAAAATAATTCACTTTACCCTTGCAAAGACAAGAAAGGAGTGTTTTTAATGCAAAAGCCCAGCCACAGCTGCATGTGGGTGAGTTTATCATGTCTTTTTATAGATATGTCTATTTTTGTGTACTGTGATAACCCGCAGCTTGCTTTTTTTCACAGGAAAGGGGCCTTGAGTAAGTGTTAAAAGAACAGCTTTTTTCAAAGGATGAATTTTTCTCTTTTAATTAAAAAAACCATCCTTAAAAACCCTTTTCATTTATTTCCATTCGATTTATAATAAACCCATAAAGGAGTGGGTGTGTATGTGTGAAACTTATGAGCATCTATTGCAGAAAACCATCACCACTCTATAATGAGAATAACTCAGTTTTAATTATAAAGCACATAGATCTTAGCTGTTCTGACAAGATACTGACAATCTGGCTGACAACAAACAGCCTACATTACATTAACTATGTGGAAGACGAAGTAGGAGCTTGAGTGAGTTTGTCTTTGCGGCCTTGTTACCTGTGAAGCTGCAGGTATTCTCTTGGTCGGTTCATCAGATGCAGAAATCGGTCTACTATCTTGTTCTTCCCAACACCCTATAGCGAATAGCAACCAATGACGTTCACTGGAATTAAGGCTGGACAAATGCATTACACACGATACAGTATGGTTTACTTGTGATATGGGAAATACATTCTGCATGATAAGAGACTCAGAGTGTAATATTTAGAGTCATTATCAGGTGAAGCCATTGCTGTATTTGATGTGTGATGAAGTCGCACATTTAAAATAACTAACTCTTTTTAGTAATATCTGTATGCTTTATTAAAGCCAAAATATTGATTATTTTTCCTTATACATCATAATGTAACAAACACATAGAAAAGTGTCGAAAGAAATATACAATAGTGTTACATAAGGGATTTCAGTTTTGAATGAATCAATTCTAAATCATTTCACACATTATGGTCTTGATTAATAAGTTAATCAGTGGCAACCCAAAGAAATCGTTATAATCTTGTACTGTCTATTATCTTTAAAGTCCCACCTCTTGCGAGTTTTATATTTTGAGTAAGTCAATTATAATGAGTATCACTGTCAAAGGCGACAGTGGCTGGTATTGGCTCACACACTGCCCTTCCCACTAATATATTTCTGTATCAGTAAAAGCACAAGTCCCATAGGGGCCTGGATACTCTTCCAGCAACCCACCTCACTGCCTGTTATTTTACTCAGCCCTTGTGCTCCAGTTTAACACCGCTTCAAGCACGTTCCTCAAAAACCATCAGAGCCCCAGTCGCCCAGTCTGACAGCACGGCCCACTCCACTTTCCAAACAACCCTGGGCTCGAGTGGGAGCACAAAACGCAGCGTGACGTGACCGCATCGGGACGACCGAGGAGCCTGCCTCTCCCACTTTGCCTCCCAGCTATGAAAGGGCCTCTGCTTCAGAGATGCTAACAGGAACTAACCTTTTCCCCACAGGGGACACCACTGTGATCCCTACAACCCATCAGTCTTTAGTATGGAAATTTCTCCTTAACCACATCCTAGAAAATACTTTTAATTTGTGGTGGTTTGGTGTATAAAACATTTAAATCAAAAACTAGCATTCAGTGACTAAAATCATATTGCAAATGCTAATATTTCAAGGGAAAAGGAATCTTAAGACTTGTTCCAAAGTCTTCTGACTTCCACTGCCTTCTTAAGAAATACCTAAGCTGACGTCTGCTTTCAAGGGCACCAGTCTGCCGTGGCGTTTCTTACTTCCCCGAGTCACTCACCTGGTTCCCGACCAATAACAGGTGTTCCCCCAACAGGAAGTCTTTCAGCATGTCCTCCATCACTGTCATGTGCTGCACAAGCAAGGAGAAGGTCAACCGCAACACATTAAATTCACGGCGGAATTCGAGGACAGTCTCCCTGTCCCCAGAACAGAATGAGCACAGGTGGGGAATCTCACAGCAGGAGTGTCTGCAGCTGTCCAGCAAACAAACTTTCACAAATGAGCATATATCCATTTACCCCAGAAGGTTTTGGAGATGCCATCAAGGGTATCCGTTCCCCTTGGGATCTTTAGAATCCCAAGTTCAATGCAACCATGTACTGAATGAGCAGTTATGGAAGATGTAAGGATGGATGGATGGATGGATGGATGGATAGATATAAATCGTATATTATGAACTGTGCATTTTAACAATCATTAAAAACACCTATTATGAAGCTTGAGATGTTTTGTTGAATTAGATGAAGACACTGACAATCCGCCCATATAAGGCAATGATGACACGCTGCAGGTTTCCAGGGAGCTAAGGAGCAGAGGAACAGAAGATGGCTGAGCAGGCCTCCCTTGTTTGGCAGCTTGTCTTCACACCCTATTCGAGCATTGCCAACGCTGGCTCACAGTCCCGCAACGCCCTAAGAAAAGCAGGTCATTCAGAAGTGGGCCAAGCCAGGACTTATCCTCCACTTCCTCTGCCTCCGCTCCTTCACAGGGAGAGGAGGAACAGAGAGCGTGCTGAATCTGGGTCAACTCAACCCCCAGCACTCCTGGGGGAGCCGAAACACCTCCCTGGGTGGCCGAACACAAGACGCAACCCTGTCCCAAACGGCCATGGGCAAACATCCATCCATCTTACAACGGCTCCACCTGGACAAGCATCTTAGTGAGGGGTACCACATAGACGGGATGCCAGTCAATCGTACTCATAAATTACAGGCAATTTAGAAAAGCCATTGTCGATGGATTGAGAGAGAAAACGGGAAAACTCAGAGGAGAATACGCAGAGTCCACAGACAGAACTGAAAGATTCAAGCCCCCAGCCCAGGAGGGGTTAGGCAACAGTGCCACCCACTGAGCCACCATCCTTAATTGCCAAACAAACAGTCTTCATCCTGTCAGTCTTTATTTAAAGGCAGGAGGTGAGACTGGCGGCCTGCTCTATTCCAAATGTTATTCAGCTTAACCTCTGTGTTATTTTGGGGGTTGAAGTGACCCCAGTCCATTTTCAAAATCAGGCTAAATTCTATGGATTCTAGAATTTAGAACAGAAGAAGTGAAATACACAAGGGTTAAACCAACAGAGACTCCAGTCAGAACTACGCTTGTTTTCCTCTGTTCATTCCCGTTGATTCTTTTCCAGATCAGAACCATCAGCATGATGGTGCTAAGTGATTAATCAACAGCCCCCCAGTGCATAAGTAAACACCATATCTGTTTTGCTCAATAACTTCAATCTATAACTTACATAGAAACATTGACTCATCTATGAGGACAAGTCCTGTGACTGGTTGGTTGAGGCCTTGTTGGCCAGTATATCCAAAAGGCTGAACTTGAATGAGCTAGCCTTGAATCAGACTACATGACAGCTCCTATCTTAAAGATAAAATTATCAAGAAATGACCTCTGTTACATGCTGTAATTGTTTTATTCCCTGTACAATGAGTGCTTTAAGTTAAGCCATGGTACACTTGGTTCCAGAGAGGAATATTCTGTGTGATCTGATCCAAGTATAAGCACACCATACGAATACAGGGCTGAGGGATATCAGGGAATCACTTTAAAAGCATGATACGTTGGTCATACATACACACAGTAATAATGCAGATTGAATCTAGCTTGATGAAGTTTAGAGACACTTAGAGACATGGAATAAACTGGAAAATAATCTGCAGTACTGGGTAAAAACTAAACCAGCATGAATGAACTAGAGAAATGAGTAATATTAGTAGCTGACGTCCTTTTTGCAAGCTTGGTGATACAGGCAGCCTTGACACAAGAAGCTTTGGATACTGACACCTTGGACCTAGAGATGTACCAAAGACTGGCATTACCTGCTCATTTTCATAAAACAGGACATCAGGGACCTTCATTTTTTCGTGAGGATTATGTACCGGAACAGAAACCTTTCCGATGCTCAGAATCCCGTCTTTTATTTCACCTGGACAAAAAAAAAAACAGACCCAAGAAAAGACTGCTGGATGTGACAAGAAGCTTACCCTTTCGCACAAGACAGTGACCTTTCAGCCGTTCTTCCAGAAGCCTGACGGCTGGTCACATGATATTGATACTGTCGCTTTCTCAGACTCGATACCAGAGCTGCAGGTTAACTGAGGAACACGGGCTCGGATGGGGAGCGCGGGGGGGGGGGGGGGGGTTTCAAAACAGAGCATCCTTTGGCCAAATACCTGAGAGTGACCTTCTCATTTCAGCTCTATTGCTCAAAAAGGACGCTTCAGTCTGTTCCTGCTGTGTGGAGATAAATTCCTACCACTGAGACATGGGATCAGACAGTGCACTCACAGCTGAGGTCCAGGTTCTGGGTACTGCCAGGGTCCGACCCATCCTCGATAGAACAGTCGGCCAGGTTCTTCTGTAAGGCAGAATGAGCCAGGCTGGGCAGAAACCTGACATTATACACAACAGAGGATTTGTCAGCCACCTCAGAAACTTCACATTTAAATCATAACCGAGGAAAGAACAGCAATTAGAGAATAAAGGATGATCTCTTAGGGAGTGAAGTATGTATAATACAGCAGACCCAGGTGCTAGCCTAGGCTGAAGGGCCACCTGGAAAGGCAGGCCTTGTTCACAGCATGGGCAACCTTCTCCCCTGGATACTGGGACAGACGTCGGCAGATTCTCAGGAGCTGCCTGGTGGACAGAGAAGAGGCTAGGGACTGGGCCTGGAAGGAAACAGACAGTCTCAGACTCAGAAACACACACAGCCCAACTGGCTTTGCCAAAGAGTCATGTGACACTATTTAAGTACATATACATCCATCGAAAAGTAATCTGTAAATCTAAATAAAATAGAGAATTAGCAGATTCTTATATTTTTACTTCCAAACTGCAATTGTATGGAGGCCCGTCATACGCATTATGCACATAACACATATTATATAAAGGCAGCATTCCAGCTAATAAAAATATATATAGACCTGTCTGTTACAAGCGGCTGTTTTGTCTGGTTCAGTTTACAATGACTTACTGTTGGGTCATTTGTTTTTCTCAAGCTGTGAGTGAGATGCAATAACTGTTGCACCGCCTCTGCTGGGGCGTTCGGTGTCTGTGAAAATCAAAAGTAGCACAGTTCAGCTCCAAGGAAGTAAGGCATCCGGAGGGGGGAGAGCTTCTCTGAAAAGGCGAACGGTGTAATTGGAGGAACCCTGGGAGACATTAAGGGGCCCACATGTGTGGACATGGCTAAGAAGATCAAGAGGGTGTGGGGCTTTGTAGTCTCTTTTGTTGAAACAAGATTCAGTCAAAATAAATTCTACACCTCCCATTTCCAGGTGCACAGATCTGAGAGAAGAAGGTGCCCCGTCCTCACCATTTCCCGGATGATGGCGGTCTCCTCGGCCACGTCCAGGGGCCTCACGGTGTGGAAGAAGAACATCGTGAGGAGCTCTGGGTTCAGCCACTGCTGACCACGGCTGGCCTGGACTGGGGGCTCGGCCAGGGCGAGCAGGCGGAAGGACGGGTGGATGGGGAAGATACACCTGGCCAGAACAGCAGTTGGAAACAGTAAGTCACATGGATCATTCCACAGGGGCTGGTGAATCGTTAGGGATGCTCTACTCTAAGGCTGCCATTTGTTAAAGCCCCTTTCAGTTTGAATTGATCCACGAGGTTGTAGGGAAAAAAAAACACCCGTGTCAGCCAATGAGTCTAATCACTTATGACTAAAATGAGAAGAGAAAACGGAAGCAAGAGAATCTTGAGTTCACCAGCTGTCAGATGAGATTGTACACTACATTGTGGATAACACAGGTCTCCCCGACCTCGGCTGTGGCTCTGAGCGACCGGCCGACATTCACGCCCCCGTGAGTCCCCTTTCACCCTAATCCTCTCTGACATTTCATTCACGGCTTCCTGACAGGGAGTGGCCACTGTTGCCTGCAACTGTTCCCAAGGGCTGCCCCCCGTTACACCTCCCACACCAATAAAGAGACCCCCCCCCCACACACACACACACACACACACACACACAGTTTTCCACTGAACCGGCCATCTTACCATCGTCAGCTGCGTATATCTAGTCTTACGTTTAATGTACAAAAAAAAACAATCAAGGAAGCACAATGAATGTAATGGCCTGTAGGAGTCAATAGGCTTATTCATGTAGGTGTTTATTTTATTATATCTCAATATCATGTAAAGCGCTTTGGGCGACACTGTTGCAAAAGGCGCTATATAAAAATAAATTGAACTGAAAATTAATTATTTTTTAAACTTATTCATACAGCTGAATTTTTATTGCATGAACAGCTGAATTTTTATTGCATGAACTTAATGGTTCAACACTATTTCTAAAAGAGTTTAAATATGTGTTTTTTCAACTCTAGTCCTTTATCGGCCATGAATCCTACATGACATTATAAGTGCAAACACCACAACAGAAGACTGCCATACAAAGCTATGCGTAGCCCCCAGGGTATCTACCCTACACACTCATCTTTCCCCAGGTCAGGTGTCTATACCCTTATAACAGCTTCTCATTCCCATCTGCTGACCAAATTATGGCAACAAATTCGGAAATCAGCTCAAGCTAAGGATGAAAATGATCAGAATGCAAACGCAGCCCTCATGAGAAGCAACTGAGGTAAACATTGAACTTATTTTTTAAACATGTACAGTACTGTGCAAAAGTCTTAGGCAGTGAAAAGAAATGTTTAAAGCCATTTATCTGGGTAGTAAAATGTATACTTGCTCAGAATTAAAAATTCAGTATAACATTAGAACACATGCAAATTAAGAGTAACACAATTAAAACTAGTAAGAATTTCTTCCGTTTTCCAAAAAGTCACTAATATCTTGCTGGATGGCTAGATGAACACTACTTCAGTTCCCAAACCTCTCCTCGGGGGCACCCCAGCCTTTCCATGTATTTATAAAATTTCACCACAAGCTCGCTT
>JAAGVU020000001.1:43951086-43978195 GCA_011763525.2 Mormyrus iriodes
TTGGGATTCCCGCACCCCCCCCCACGTTTTACTACCCGGGCCCCCACCAGAGGTTCCCCTACCCCCCCCCCCCACCCCCACCCCCCGACCCCCAACTCAATTACTCTGTTTAAGCAGCTTCAAAACACAGGCCTTCCCCTGATGAAACACAGACACTCCAACCAGAACCCAGAATGGCATCGTTAAAGGTGTCATGGCTGTCGGCGGGTGAGAGAATGCCAGCGTCACATCCATCCGATGGCCGACGGCCCACTTTTCGACCTTTCACGCTTTTTACTTTTTTGGGCACCGGTCCCTGAGACTTAGAGCTCTGGCTCTGGCTGAAGGCTGCCATACCACTAACTAATCTAATCGTCTCCCATTTTCCAAGCAGGAATAGACAAAATAGGAAAGGAAACGTAACACAATCTGCCACAACCTGCCAAAGCGTTTTTAACTTCGGATGTGCAATTTTCAGGAGGAAAGAAAAAAAACTTTTATTAAAAGAAATGCAGGTGCTCCACAAATCACATATTCACTCAGCCCTCATAAACAGAAGAGCTACCAAAAGATGTTCGTATACAGTGAAATTATGCAGAATACGCACAGAAAGCCAATACTTTACATCCTTAAAGTCACTGTCAAGTAAATAAAAACATTACATTTATTTAAGCAGAAGCTTTCATTCAAAGCAGCGGACAGGACAGATCAGGGTCAGCCAGTTCCAGGAACAACAGGGGTCAAGGGCCCTGTTCAAAGGCCCAGTAATAACATCACTCTGCCAACCACGGGATTTGAACTGATGACTGTACGATCCCAGACACTATGCCACACACCGCCCCACAACAGCGGATTGACTCATGTTGCCCCAGTCTCATACCTGGGACCTTCTACACACCAGCACCAACCTCCAACCTCTTGAGCCACCCAGCTCTCCAGCTATGCATAAATAGTCCCTACATAAGAAAGGCTTTAACCCCATTTAATTTCATGGGGCACAGGCATTCCACAAAATAAATATCAAGCATTAAAATTATAATCGAACATAGTTCCTCAAGAGTGATACTAATTATTTAATATCTTCATATAATTCAAATCATTAGGTATCATGGGATCTAATTCTTATACCTCAACAAAAACGATATTTTCACGACAGAAATTCCAGCTAGGTAGAGAAGCTGCTCTTCATATCAATTCATCCTATATGAATGTTTTCATTCTTTTATTCTTCAAGTTACGAAGAATGAATGAAATAATTTTTCAAAATCATGTGCATATACTACTAATTTGGTATATGTAGTTAAAAATCAATACGAATGAGGACTGTGGGGGAGGGAAGCCTAAACGCTTTTACATTTTTCAGATGCTTTTATCTAAAGTGACTAAAGATAGGGGGAAGGGTCACAATTTAAGTTCGCTCCCTGGGATTGGAACCAATGGCCTGTGCCTTGCTTGCCCAGTGAGCCATTTGTTGAACTACGGGAGTCATACAAGAGCTGTTTTAGACTTGTTTCTCACAGCTCTCCTACAATGACTCGCTGGATTCTTACACCAGTGGCTTCATTCGCAAGACGCATTTCCAAACACAGCATGCTGTGAAGTACCCTGGCAGGCTTGAGTATTTTTAAAGGTTTTCATACCAATCAGCTCAGTAAAGAATGAAAAATAAGAACAGATTATCAGACTATCAAATCAAGGCAAAGTCAATAATTCTAGAATGTCTGCCAATCTCTGATGGTTTGTTGTCATAATGCTCAACATCACCACTGTTTATCTCCTCGCTCTCTCCATAAGTTGAGTTAATATGCACACAAAATGTGAGTCTCTTTACCTGGTACAGCATTATAGGTTCAATGCTGTATCCCAGCATCTCAGCAAATTCCTTGGCGACCACAGACTTGCCGCAACCCTAAAAAGAACACATTCAGAAGGACAACTAAAAAGTTGTTCATTTTCAGTTATATGTTCTAAGGAAGTATCTCCCAATCTGGTTCATGGGGACCCAAAGACAGTCCATGTTTTTGCTACCTCCCAGCTCTCAGCAAAAATGTGGACAGGGAGCTGGGAGGGAGAGAAAATGTGGACCGTCTGTGGGTCTCCGAGAACCAGATTAGGAAATACTGCCATGTATATGCTACATATTCTGTTTTAAATAATTTCTATTTTTGGACCACTTAAAGGAACCAGTAATGCATACCTGGAATCATCCCAGATAACTATATGGTTTAAATGTACTTAACATTTCTAGCTTGACTCTACATACTGGGCAGTGGTCATGAAATAGGAACCATGGGCATTATTTGGGTTAGGGTTAACACCTTGGCCCCCATAAGGCACATATCCTTGACCATGTGGGACTGCATCATCTCAGCCAGAAGGCGGGCATGGGTGGGGGTGCTGATGAAGCTGTGGCTGTGGCCGGGGGTATGAGGTTGACGGGTTCCTGCTGGAACCTGTGGCCAGGGAACAACAGCACATTATACGGGCAGAGAGAGCTCACATGGACAGAGATTGACTGAATTAATTAATCGGGTATCCTTAAGAAAAAACATGCACCACTGCTAATCAATTAAAGGCCTCTAAATAGACCAGACCTATCCCATAATGCACCTGTCTTCCAGTATTTCGGCTAAAATATCACCTTGACAACACTGCTCATCTTCTGTAGGCCTAAGGTGCTAAAAACAAGTGGCCACAGTGACCCCATGATGGCACCTCACCTGGAGAGTGACGTCCTTGTCAGACACACGCAGGGTGACAGCTGCATAGCCCGTCTGGTCTCCGTTTAAGGCCTCCACGCTTACCACCCTGGTGGGACTGGGCTGCTGTCTGGAGTCAAGGAGTTCAAAGCGCTGTGGGAAACATACAGAGGTGTTTCAGTCAGCTCTGCAGTTGCAAGGAAAGCCGGGGATAGGTGTTTAATGTCATGACAAAAAATATCCAGTTCTTCCAGTGACTGCTTATCCGGCTGGAATCTGCATTGTCAGGAACCTGTGCCGGATGGAACAGGACGCAGGGCAAAGAATCACCTGGGCAAAATATTTGTCAACTGCAGCGCAGCCACTGGGACAATTTCGGGCCAATTCTGAGGCCTAGATTCCCCCGAAGTTTTTTGGATTTTGCGGGGAAAATGAACCTTGAATGACGGACAAAGGGAAAGGGGAGAATGCAAAGTCCACACCGCGAATGGGCAGATTTATAAAAAGAAACCATCCGCAAATATTTAACATGAGTTAATACCAGAGAGGCATCATGTCTATAAGCCGATCTGACTGATAACTGCCTTTAGTGTGGAGACCGGAGACTCGAAGCTGGCTGGCTTACACTGAGCACCCCCTCCACTGCGCTGTGGCCCTCCTTGGCCAACATGGCCTCATATGGGTAGAGTCGTTGGATCAGCTGCTGGCAAGACATCATGGGGAACAGGTCCTGTGAGCAGAGACACCAGATTCCTCAATGAAGGGTAGGGCAGCCATTATGCACCTAATCCTTTCAAGATCCATTTGCTTCAATAGCTAAAAACAACAGAATCCATGGTAGAACAGTTAAGGACCAATAACTGAAACTGCAGCCTAATATTCCGCAGAGGTACAAAATCAAAGCTGTTGAGATGTAACTCCTAGGGCAAGAAATAAGTTGCTTCCCAATCACTCACGAGGACTTTAACGGCAGAGGGGAGGTTGTCCACAGGGAAGTCGGGAAGGCCCAGGCTGGATGATTCTTGTGAGCAGAGGGTCGTGGCAAAGGACAGGAGCTGTGAGACTCTGGGCGTGCCAGAACAGAGAGCATCGTTCTGACATCTGACAGGCCACAGTATCGAAAAGCAGTGGGCCAAAAATACGAAGAGCTTATTTAAATGTAAACTGTGTAAATATAAACATTAGCAGTGTTGCTTACTTATCAGTGGCGACATTAGGTCCGACGCTGTACAGAATTTCTAACTGATCCTTAAAAATAAATAAAAAACACACAAAAATAAATAAACGTGTTATGACTGTATTCTGAAACTGAGCCTTCTGAAAGCAAATGCAGGGCCACCTGCAGAGAAAGGAGGCCGATAAGAGCGCTGACCTTGAAGGGAAGGTAGTAGATGTCTCTGGCCTGAAAACGGGAACGCAGTGGCGGATCGAGGGGGTTCCCGGTGTACCGTGGGACGGGAAGCCCCAGGGCGATGACGCGGAAGTCTTCACTCACACGCACGATCTTCCACGCGTCTAGCTCCTCCTTCGAGTGTTCCTGAGGCACACGGGCCGCAACGTGACAAAAGCTCTGGCACACGGGACGCCACTTTTAGCAGCAAGATAGGACCATAAAAAACACCCTTATTTTGTAAGGGGACCAACAAAATACATCCGAGGCCAGGCTTTAACATGAGTTGTAGTCCAGCCCCCTCCCCCCCCCCATTACAGCAGCATTTTATGCTATAGCTAGGGCCCCAACAATAAACTTTAGCTGCCCCATCCCCCTAAATTCGGCCCCTAAAGCGAATACACTGACTGATGTTAGCTTATTGTTTGAATGAAAATAAAATTTACTGACTGCCAACCATGTAACATGTAAAAGGTGGGGGAAAAAAACCTCCTCAATAATGAACAGAACATTACAGCAAACTACAGCTTTTAATACCCTGGGCTACGCCACCCACATAAGCACTGCTACAGACAGTAATGGGGTATGAATATAAAAATACCATCTCTCCTTTTAAACAAAGCAGTGTTGTAGCCTTCTAGCAGCTAATTAAATGTGTCAAATTTTGAATGCACTCTGAATAAAACTGGGTGGGGAATTAAACCATCACGAGGAACCTTAAACTATGAGGCATTATGCAAGGGAGGGTGGTTGGTATGATTTTGCCTGGGGAGTCAGGTTGAGGCTTGTGCTTCCGCAATGTCAAACGGGCTGACACAGGCAGTAAACACTACACAGCCCACGGGCGTATGTGTGAACGGGTGGCTTCTTCAGCCACAGACACCACAAACGAGCCTGTCGTCCACTTCCCTTGAGAGACTTTGGTGACCAGGGGGATTTACATGTTGTTTTGTTATTTGGCTCATGCTTTCATCGAAAGTGACATTTGAGAAAGCAGGGTCAGCCAGTCGCTGGAGCAACTGAGGACTAAGGGCCTTGCTCGATGGCCCATGAAGTGGCAACCTTCCAATCACATGCATGGCATCCTAACCCGCTGAGCCACACAGACCCCTCAGAGCACGCGGTTTAGTATAATCAGATCTAACCATGTGATGCCTTCTGTCCTGAGTACGCTAATGTATGACAATGAGCTTACTTATGTTGATGACATCTCCGAATGTCACTTTTGACGCTGTTACACTGGCATACAGGAATCGACTCGTGCCCGAGCCGTACCGCAAAGAGAGACTAGTTACGGCACGGTTCCAGCTCACTTCGAAGAGACGCTTATTTACTGTCCACACGCTGTCCATCATGATTTACTATGTGCACTTATTATTATTATTTTTCTGTGTGCTAATTTCCACTAGCACATCTGAGAGAATCGGCGTGTTATGTTAGCATCAAATACTAGTGGAATTAGCATTTGCTTGCATAAATTTGCATTACAAATCCATTCTGTTCAGCTGTTCCATAGTACATTTTTTGAGTTGGAGGTTGGAAATTTTCCAAGTTCTGAGTTATTGGGAATGCATCAATACAATGCGACGTGTGACACTACTAATAATGAATAATATATAGCATATATGCTTTTTCAATGCACAGAACAGCAGTTTCTCTGTGCATTTTGATCAATCAGATGGTGGTGACCAAACCAGCTTGTTCTGGTCATGCTAGTAAGCAGGGCCATGTCAGCGTGGTTACAGCTCAGGTACGCCTCACATACTTTAGAATGGAAAGCCGCCAGTTTGCAGTATGACTTGGCTCTTGGTGGCAGTGGAAAAGTGCCGTTTGTTTTCCCTCCTTTCTGTAATTTCCTTGGGGATTAAAACTGTCCATCTATCTGTAGTACTGACTTTGGTCCTCTAACCAACACTGACATTTGATTCACATTCAAAAGCACAGCTTTCAAACTATGGCCCCGCCTTTGCCTGAGTAGGGCTATAAGCTCCGCCCCCAGCAAGCAGCCAGCTCACCTCTAGCAGCTTGTCGTAGCGCTGCGCAGACATGAGGAAGCGGCCATCCTCCAGCTGCATCTCCCTGTTCTCCAGCAGGTTGTTCAGCACTGGCAGCACATTGCGCTCGGCCTTCTCCAGCCCCTCCAGGACCAGGATGCGGCCCTGAGTCGCGGCTCGCACTGCACACTGGGAGAGCGGGGGGGGGGGCGTAAATCTCCTGCTCCGCTCATCCCAAAGAACGTTACTGAACACAAGGTGCCATCAGGAATGTGGAAATATTATAAACAATATCACCTCACCAATCTGCATTATTAACACTAAGCCACCCCCCCAAACCCCACCAGAATATGAGGTTGGAAGATGGATGAATGATACGCAAGCAAATCGATCAGCCAAAAATAGTAATAGAAAAAGTTAAGTAGTAATTAAAGTAATAATTTCTTGTTGGATTTAGAAATGATAGTTGTCAGTGGCCTCTGAAATATCCAAAATCCTCTTAAATCAATGTCGTCTGACATAACCAATGTTTCTTTATGATTGACAGATCATTTAAATGTGTGAACTTGCTTGAAATGATTTTCAAAAAAAGGCCATGACAACTTGGCTGTTTGGGAAATTTTCAGGAGTATATTTCACCCACACAATTTGAGATTCAAGTTCTAAATAACTCATTTTTGTTCATGAAAAGTCAAGCATTAAGTACACTGACTGCATAGGTGTACAAAAAAAATTAGCTGATACTGACGTCAATGGGAGGAAATTCTCAACTACTCTGGCAACCATAATGACAGTTGCCATGTAATTAGGTTTTGGTTTACATAAAAATATAGGCTTGCCTCTATGGGAAGAAACCCAATTAAACTGCAGCCAGATGTTCTAAACTTAACTCCAAATACATTTTTGTCATAAATCGCATAATTATTTTAAAGGCCAGTGATGCAGACATGTTGAGATTTCTTAAAAAGACCAAGACATAAGAAGAAACACTTCATTCCCAGGATGAATTATTCGGCGAAAGCGCAACAGCAGCATGGATAAGTGAAACTCTGAAAAGATGCTTCCCCTCAACATTTAGGGGAGACTAAGTACACTTAGCATCAACAGTTCCTCTTGCATGGATGGAGAGATGTGATTGGTGGGACCAACCGGGAACAGCCAATCATCTGCCAGTCTGAAGGAGGCAGCAGGCAGCTGATTGGCCAGGTTGCACTTGGCCATGTGTCCATATCGATGTGTTCACTTAACATACCATAGATTACACCCAGCTGAATTTATGCTCTGTTTGCACTATTTAGAGAACAGCAGACCTAAAAAGGTATGGGCTGTTCAATAGCCAAATATCATTTGTTAATGCTGATGATCGAATCTATACCATTTCAGTCCAGGAACAGGCTACCACACTGACAGCTTAGCAGTTAACGTCTTCAGGAGAGTTTCCAGCACTGAAAATACCAGTCCACACTGATCAACATTCACTCTGCCCCAGCGTTGCCACGTCTTGTGACTCTTCCTCCAATTTCACTGCATCCTGAATTCATGTAGCCCTTCCTGTAATTAAATTAACCAACAGGCTGCAGGCATGGTTCATTAAGTAAGCACACCCTCTCACTTCTGTTGCTGCTCAGTGCTAACTGGAGGAAGAGGGTGCAGCACTGCGTCCAGCTTTAGCTCTTCTCTTTGAAACATCTTTGAAACGGAGGACAGCACTGTGGCAGACGCCTGTAGGGCTACCTGTTCCCATCCTGCTTCTGTGCTATGCGTGCAGCGTTTGCCTTCTCTCCTTGTATCAAGGGAGTTTCTTGCCACATGCAAAGACACTCCTTCAGCCTAAGTGGCATCCCTAAATTGCAAGTATATGTGCCCTATGATTGACTGGTGTCACGTCCAGAGTGTACGCCAGCCTTCTGCCCTATACTGCCTAGGATTGGCTCAAGCCAGCCCCCGCCCCCCTTATTACACTTATTTTGCATTTATTCAGCTGGTAAATGACAGTAATTAAGCAGGGATTTGGTGCAAGCAAACACAATACAATATTGCCGTTTTAATATAGATTTGAGAAAGTTAGAAAATATGTATCCTCTACATTTCCTGGATACTGAAACAAATCAAGCAGGAACTGCACCCACAATAACTTTAATCTCAATTATTATCCGGCAAGGCTGACACACTAAGTCGAGAATGTAGGTCTCAGAATGAGCGCAGGTCCCGGAGGAACAGTCAGATGACCTGGAAGACAGACTCCTCCCACTCCAAGCTCCTCCAAGAGGCAACTCACTCCCAAGAGCCCTTCTGCTGTTCTCAATTTTAGCCAATCAGGTACCTCGGGCAGTTACACGCACTTCTATTGGCCGCAACAAACATAAACATATACCGGCTGCACTCAACTGCTCTCATTCTGCTCCATTTTTACAAATTTCATACTGAGATGTTCAATATATTAACTGTTAATATATGATCTGGCAGGTTAATAAACTACTTACTGTACATAAGCTGCTTCCAGTTCAGTGAAAGTGGAGAAAATTTTCTTTATGAAAAAAAACGTAATCTTTAGCAAAGTACGTATTTCACATGTAGCAAAAAAAACAACTGGCAATTTACGAATCATTATTTGTCAATGGCTATTCTCTCTAGGAGTCAAATACTCAATGCCTGACTATAAGGACCTGATAAAGTAAATACAGGCATGTGTCATTCTGCTGAAAGAGGTTTTCTGGCTGACAAAGGCTGTAGTGCAGTCTATTCTGTGGAGCCCTGGGCTTTATTTAATAAAATATAAATAAACCAATGATTTCATACTTTTGCCCTTGTTTTTGATTTCTTTGTAATGAGGCAAATTTTCAACCAGCCAGTATTTCTGTGCATTCATCAGTTTCCTTATCTTTGTCCGGAGCACCACTGTGCCGGCAGACAAACGCTCGGATGTGTCTCATTCTATGCTGAAAGATGCCAACTGTGACTCTAGCTGGTATCTATAAATATTCATGTAGGAACGGGCACACACCATCAATTATCCAGCATGTATCTAAAAACATTCAAGGCGAAGCTGGGAACACCGCAATCCGGATTTAGCAGAGACATTAACGAACATTAACATAAACAAATTTGCAGTTGAACTGGTTTCTCATGTACAAATAAACACAACAGAGTGTACACTTTGTTAGTTATTGCTGAAAATGCAGTTTTAAAACGCAAGTCGGATTTTAGAAATTGCCCCTTCGGTTGGCGGTAAGGAGAACAAATAGATAAATCTGGTGATGTGCATGTCAAAATGAAACTGCACATGTAAATCCCATGTGAGTGTGGACTTGCTTTACAGCTATTAACTACCTGTTCGACGGCACATTCCAGCAGAGAGCATTTCAAGCATTTTAGCTAACCGAAAATGTTTTCAGGACACACGCACTAATGTTGAGAACACATTCCACTTTCGCCACTGAAAATTTAACCACATGGGAAAAAAAATGACTGTGCTGATAATACATGCATATATACAAGAGCTGGTGGTATTTCTGTGTCCTACTCTGACTATGTGCTTTCGAAATACAAACAGTGTGGGTCAAAAGGACAAATAAAAAGAAAAACGGTACACTCCACTTCTCCAATTTGACTTCACCCTCAAACTGAGCTGAAGGTGAGGCCAGCACAATCACCTTTCATAACAAGGCAACATTCAAACCCCAACGAGACTGCAGGAAACCATGCAAGGAACTCAGTCTGAGGGAATCTCAATTTAATCATGTTGAGCTCTAGTAGTCTGCAGCTGGAAAACTCATAATATTTATCCATCCTTACACATCCGTTTACCATTCTGCTAACTGCACTAATCCTTTTTCCATCATATTGTAATTAATAAATCAATGTTCCTGTGGGCTAAAATACAGCACATTATGCGTCTGTGCACTCTGTGGGCCATTTTCTATAATTCAAATGTCAATAAAATTAAATTCATAAAAAAAATCCCTGTAGGGCAGTTAATTACTACAATCCAACTTCAGTCCCTCATAAAAAAAAAAAAGTTCAAGAACCATACGTCATTCCATGGTTTAATTAACACAATTGGTAATTAGTGTGACTACTTCGTGTGGGTTTCCATGGAAACATCAGTCACCTGGGTTTCTCTTGTTTGCCGTGGCGACCTGTTTGCGTTCTTTTAGATTAGACTATAATCAACTGAAGAGTTTATTTTTGAAAGGCTTTGTGTTTGAGATGGCGCTTTGTCACAAACACTCCACGTTTTCCAGCGTCCTTGAAAGTCTTACAAACAAGTAGATCAGACAGCATTAACGTTCAAAACGCATGTTTTGGATGCTTTGCTTATTGACAGCTACAGAGGCAGCGCTAAGATAGATACAAGGCGTATACATCTCTGGATTCCCGCTGAACCATCGACGGTGTATGACAGACCTAAGGATGGTATTGTTAAAAGCAGCACCTAACAGACTGTAGGATTGTGGGTGATCTCCATAGGGAGCCCACTTCAATTCGCAAATCTGATAATTAAGAATCTCACAGGTCCTTGCCAGGCTGGAGATCTTCACAGACGTCTGTGCTATGCAGGTGTTCGTGGAGCAGACCTCCAACGTGACTACTGGGGTTACCGTTGGTAAGTGTTAATTAAGTGGATGGGGTTCCACTGCTGGAGGCCTGACAGGATCACACGTGACCCACCCCGCCATCTCTCACAGACGTCTCGTGCTCACAGGCGAAAGAACATGAGACCTTATTTTTAGAACAGAAATAAGCCAGCCGTGTCCAACCTCCATGCTGTTGAACGCCGGGGCAGGTGACTTGACGACTTGCCTGGTCGATGTAAAATGCAGTTCCGGCCCGGATCTCCCGTCGCTGTTTCAGGTCCGTCTCCGTGGTGTCCCGAGATAGGGCCACATACTCCACTTCCCTTTTGGTCAACTCCTAGAGGGCATCCCAAAAAAAGAAATTGTTCTTTGTTCCTTTGTGGGATTTGTATGACAGAGATTTAATCACTGGCATATTTTGCCTCATGTAGCTGTAATCAAGTTACTCACAAATTATACAGATATGCATATATGAACATTTTTGGTAGGTAACAAATAAAATACCAACAAATACCATTAAAAGTGAAATCTATATACACTACTGATCACCATTACACTCCCACTTCAATATGTTTACTACTATTTATTATGTTTCCTACTATTTATTATCTTATTGCTATCTCATTGTACATTGATATTGTTTTTCTCCTGTATTTCTCATATTATCTCCTGTGGTGAAATGTTTACAATTACTTTTTATTTTATTTTGTTTTATTGCTACCTCCCTTGCACAACCAACTTGCACCTTATCAGTACTGGGTTTACTGTGCTGTTTGTACTCGTTGGTGTCAGCTGTCCTGTCTTTTTGCACTGTCCTACAAAGTTTGCACAGATTGCAACACTATGCGCTCTGTGTTGTTAAATTAACACAAGCTTAACATATAACAACCTATGTAGCACCTTGGTCGAAGAGAAATCCTGTTTCATTTTAACTGTGTACTGCACTAACTGTGTATGGTTAAAAATGACACTAAAGACCTACTTGATGCTTGATACTTGAAATTAACAGATTTAGAGTAGAATATAATATCCCCCATGTTACTCTCCTATGAGACACACAAACATATACAGGTGGGAGTGAGGTTTGGGGTCATAGCACAGGGTTAGCCATTCAGCTGGCATCCCTGCAGCAGTTGAGGTTAAACGCCTTGTTCAAGGGCCAAACATTGATATGATTAGTCTGCTGGCCATGGGATTTCAACCTGCAACCTTCCGGACACAGGCACAGAGTCCTGAAAGTGGTCACGATATCGGATCATTAGCAGCAGTCGAATTCATACCTGCAACCCAGAAACCATACGGCTACACTGCTATGTAATGAATAATTATGCTAAATTTATTATAATACCGGACAGCCTTAATTTACAGTATGTAAACAGAATGGTTTACACATAGCAAGCTGCAGTACATCAGACAGCAAGGAAGTTTCTGCAACTGCTCCACATTAGAACAATGAGAGGAAGACCTTTAAAAAGATCAGTAAAATAGCAGTATCATACCAGATACTGCATGGCAATGGAGCGTCGAAGAGGACCAGGTGGCCCAATGAGAAACACATCCTGGCCCAGAAGGTCCTTCTGCATGATCCAGCGAAGATGCTGAACCACAGTTGCCGATATTGACTCTGTCACTGCCACAGCAAGATATGCATAATTAACAACCAAAGATTCCAGCAAGCAAGAGGTTTGCTGCCAGAAACTTTACACTGTATCCAGGCAGTAACCCACAGCAGACATTCACTTGGAAGCAGTTTAACACTGGCGCACAGACAGTAGGCAAACAGAAATGATAGCGGCTAAATCTGCATCACCATATCTCTCTCCTACACTTAATAATACAGAGCTTCAAAATGTAAAGACTTTGTGGCATCCATTTCATTACAGAAAGAACCTGAAATAGCCTTTAGCACTTACTAAAATTCTTACATGAAATGAATAAGAATGATGTGACATACTGTGGTTGACTGGCACAAGTTCTGGGTTTCTGGGAGATTTCAGCTGAAATGAGATTTCACCTATTTTCACCGTACCACCTGGTTAAAAAAAAAAGAAAAAAAAAAAGACTTATTTTCCCTGGATTCCATGTAATAACAAAAAATACTTCAACGTAGAGCGCTCACGATCGATTAAACTCGATTACTCGATTACTAAAAAGCATCGATTAAAAATTTATCGATTACTCGGCAATATGGCGGAAGGGAGGCAGCGCATAGCGGATGAAGGTGAAAATAAAGAGCGAAAACCATCAGTTGTGTAGAAGCACTTCACATAAAAAGTGAATGAAAATGCATTCGTCCGTCAGTATTGCAAAAGCATAACTTAAATATCACCATAGCTCCACTGCAATACAAATATATCTGAAATAAGATTTCCGTGTTTGACGGAATGTGAGGTTAGCCATAGATATGTGCCATTTAGTAGCCTAGCCCGTCGTTGTCGTCACTTTGACTTTGATTTTGCTTAATTTACTTTCTACGATTCCTCTGTGTCAAAATAATCGTGCTAAAACAAATGTTAACCCTGTCGCTTAGCCGCATCATCTTACATAATACGGTACATGTAAACATGTAACATTAATCATATTGCGTGTTTTTAGTACGGTTGAATGATATTTTAAGTTTTTTCGGTATTTAAAAAGTTGAAAACTTGCTATATAGCCAAACAGAACTTATCTATCAACACAGTCAAATAAGTCGATGACGTTGTCGTTAGTTGTGCCAACAGCCACAGAGCAGTGCCGACAATTACTTACCTTTGCTCAATATCATCTTTATCAAATACAATATATTTCCATACGGCGGAAGAGGAATGTCTTAATCACCAGTTCTAGTTCGCTTTTCTACCCTCCTCCATGAATTGCCACCTTATCGTAGTGGAGGGGTTTGTGTGCCTCCATGATCCTAGGAGCTAAGTTGTCCGGGGCAATTGCCCCTGGTAGGGACTCCCAAGGCGAACTGGTCCTAGGTCAGCGGCCAGAATAAGTGCGGTTCAAACTGACTACCAAGAGGATTATTTTAAAGAACCATGTTACCCCGCGTGGATTGAGGAGACAGGAGCCTCGCCCTGAAGGCAGGCCTGGGTATATAAACGATTACTCAATGAATCATCAGATTAGTCGGTAGATTACTCGATTATTCATATAATCGATAGTGACAGCCCTACATAAGTGATTAAAATTACAGAAACAAGAGCTTATTTGTAAAACAGAATACTTTACATCGCGATGATCGAGTCTTGAACAATCTTCATACATTTACATTTTAATTGAGTTGAATTTCACTGAACGTGTCTGAAAAAAAGTTAATTGCATTTAGTGGGGTCAAGGGTACTTGCCAGCAACCCAGTGAAATGACGTAAGCACTGGGAGCTAACTTGCTATGTTTTTTTAACTAGCACACCATAATATACAAATTGTAGAAAGCACATATAGCCAACTAACGGACACACTTCCGCAATATTTATCTTTGAAAAAAAAGATGACATCAAGTAAAGAGCAAGTTTCACCTGACGACGTGTTAAGGAGTTTGACCTCATGTGCATTCCATCTCCAGCCTCCTTTTCCTATGACAGTCCCCAAAATGTTCCGTATTCTTCTGGCGGCGACTGTGCCATTACACAAAATCCGTGACTGCATCCTTGAATAACTATCTAAACACAGAGAATGTTCAATTAATGCTCCTATTTTGCTATGCCCATGTTGTTTTCATAACTGTACATTAGCCCCACTTCCCCAGTGTAAGTGGAAGATGATAAATGCAGAACCGATATGGTCCGACCGCAAAGTTTCCGTCAAACCTTGTATCCAAGGAAATTTTAGTTCCGACTGCCAGACACAACAGGCATTGCTCAAAAATCATAATTTATTAAGGACTGAGGAAATACTGTGACATACCACTATAAAAAATATGTACGTTTGCGGGTTCAAACCTGTATAATCAACAAAGTTTATTATGCGTGAATGTATGTATAACGTGGGAGACGTTGAGAGAATGTTAAAATAGGCCTACCTCAAAAAATTATGAACTGAAATGATCAACTCTAGTTATAACCAGTAAACCCACAACTTAAAATACAATGGAGCCATTAATATGCATCTATAAACGTGTATATTGCATAACCATGCAGACCGTCGTAGACTAAAGATATTCCAGCCATTAATTCCGCTGTAAATATTCATTATCCTCAGCATAAATGAATAAATAAATAAAGAAATAAATAGACAAATTTTAATAAAATATTAAATTACAACAAGAAAAATAAGCCTCAAGAATAGCCTATATACAACTAATTACTATAATTTTTAATTATATGGTTTCCTTTATTGGACGTTTTATTCTGGGGACCCTCAGAACAAATTATGCATTTTCTCTTTTGTTTTTATGTATGAAATCACGCATAAAACACGCATTTTTAGCCTTAGTCTCAACCTAAGATGCCACTTAGCTGATGACAATTACTTGTTGCTGCACATGTAGGTAATTTTTATATTAGGCCTATTACACATTTAAATAGAGCATTATGTGCGTTGTTAAATATTTCTTGTCAGTCTAAAAGCAAGCCTCAGTGTTACTTAGCTCTATTTCTCTTTAAACAGTCAGTCGTCTTCTTTAAATACCGACATTAAAATGAAAACTTGAAACGTCAAAGTACTAAACAGTTATGTATTTATTGTATTGCCCTTAAAAAAAGAAGAGGGAGTAAGCAAGCGTTTCTGCATCGAGATGACATCAGCAGCATTGCCTTCTGCCCCTTATACAGGATGACATTTATCACGTGGCGGAGAAGCTCAGCCCTTGGAAGCGCCGTGCAGAAGGGAAGAGGCGATGCGGGGAAAAGGAGGGAAGCGAAATACACACTCGGTTTAAAACGCCACGCTGCGTGCGGCTTTATGCTTAGACGCCAGTAGTAAATATCATCGAAACTCGCCAATCACCACAAGAAACCTGACAGATCGGATAGCAATTATGGAAGATGCCCATCAATACACTCGAAGCCCAGTCTGGGAGGAACTGGTCAGTATGTTTTATTTTGTATTGAAAGGAAGTAAATTTGGTCCGTTGTGTCTTTGTAACTGAAATCGGTTGCAATACAGGACCTTGTAGGCTTACAGGCTAACCTTCCTTTGACTTCCGGGAACGGGACTAAGAACTGTATAATTAAATTAAAGATTTCTTGAAAAAGTTTGTTTCGTTAGTCTTTTTTCTGATTTCTGAATTCGGAAACGTGCGAACGCACTGGACACTTATTAAAACGGACGCAGTGAACAATGTAGCAAGATCAGTCTGTAAACTAAGTGGTGTCACATCCACTCATCTTTCATGGTGTATTTGAACAGAGAGTAATATTTTCGTCTCTTTAATTAAAAATTACCTAATTTACAGAAGGGTATGCGGAGAGAACCAATTCTAAACCGGTTTCTCATGCAATGATTCAGTCTGTAGGACTGTGAACAAGATATTTATATTTATAGAAGATAGTTTAATATAGGGATACGGTCTGTCTTGATTGTGGGATTTATGGAATGCTGCGGTTTTCCATGGCTCTGCACCGCGAAAGACACGTTTATACCATGAAAAAAATAAAATTACATACATATATATATATATATATATGTCATTGTCGTTATATGTTCTAGATTGTGACAGTCGCTTGCATTATAGTCCCACCGACGGATGTCAGCCACTAAAACTGGACCAGCGATATTCTGCAAGTGTCACATTTTGTCACGTATATCTTAACACATTGTAATAGTTGTAATACCTGTTTCTAAATACTACGTAACAGTATAAAGTTTACCGTCTTGCAACAATGCTAATTTTAGAATAAGTTGTATTTTTTCGTTGAATATAGGCATATGCATGAATAGAATACATAAGTCCACTTCATTATATGAGAATAATATAAGTTTGTATTTACATTTTGGCAGAAAACATTTCTATGGTGCAATCAATATGAATAGTGAATTCAAAATTGATAGTCGATTCAGAGTTATATTACGGTCTACCTGAAGGACTTGTTTTCGCCAAAGCTGTAGTAACTTATCCAGCAGAGAAGTATGAATTATCATAATATTCAATATTTTTTAATAACACTGTGTAGTGTGGATTCATTAAATCGAATTATGTTTGTAGTAATACAGTTACGAAGCACCCGTTATATAAAATAGTCCCGTTTATCAAGAAATGGCCCTTTTCGATGCTTCCCCTTCTTGTAAATTGTCTGTACTTGCATTTCACTGCTGTTCGATCTTCCACTTTCTCATTACTGGAAGCTATGTTAAATGTTCATTGCAGACCAACGATTTATCTGTAGTCTAAATTTTTTGCGGGTATTATCTGTCAGTTTTATGTATGATCTGCCGTAGCGTCGTGTACTTTGAAGCAAATCTACGTTTTGCAAATAAAATAAGGGTAGGCTGTAAGTTAAATATGGGCTATAAGCTACACACAAATACTTATAAACATAAACGTGGAATGGCAAAGCGATGTCAAAAACGTCTTAAGGTTTACATTAGCCTGTGTTTCTCATACGATGATAATATAAAATGAAAATATTAACGAAGCTTTCCATTAACACAATGCCGTAATCTGAATGCAATCGTTGAATAAATTTAACCATTGTATGAATGGCATTTTGCAGAAATTTCAATAAAGCCAATATATGCAAATCTTAAACAACCCTTAGACAACGTATTGGAATGAACTGTATTTTAACGAATTTAGGGTACTGTAACCATGCTGGATGTGGTTCATTTAGCGCTAAACCCAGATTTGAGGAGAACGACTTTTCGAGAATGTGCAATGGATAAAACATTTGTCCGTTGAATATAAATCTTTCTGTATTTTTATTTTTGTTTCTAATGTAACAGTTTTAGGTGAGCTAGGAATGGGCAGGGAGCACGCGGGTGATCCCCGGTGCTCCTGCGCTTCCAGCGGCCGCTAGGGTCTGCTGCAGAGGTTTCCTCCCGATTCCTCACGGCACAGGCGGCAGGGGCGATCCCCAGCCTCCATGTGCCTACCAAAGCCGTGAAAGCACTCGGAGTAAATGCCGAGCACACGATCATGGCAGCTCCGCACGGACTCGTGTGCTCCTGTACGGTTTTCAAATAGGTAAAAGTGAATCGGAGACGGAAAGGGAGCGGAAGATGGCGGCGAAGAGGGCTGCTTTCCAGCCGCTGTCCGGCTCTCGGGTCCCGGAGAGGAAGGGAGCGGCTGACCGCTCTAAGGCTAACCCGCAGTGCTGTGCTTCCCCTGCCCACCAGGAGCCGGAGAAAGAGGCGGCCGCCGCGGCCGGGATCAGCGGCTCCGGGGTCCACCGGCATGTCATGGGGGCGGTCGGAGGACCGGGAGCGGTGGACGAGTCGTCTGATAGCGAGGGGGAGCAAGAAGGGCCCCAGAAACTCATCAGAAAAGTGTCAACATCTGGGCAGATCAGGAGCAAGGTAAGGAACAGCTGGAGGTGTCAGCTATGGCCGGAGGACACGGCTTTCTGTTTAAGCCAACTGTTGATACATTGTAGATCGCTGTACATTCACACGCCCTCTGTTGTTTTTTCTTTTGTAATGAATTGTAACACGTATAAAATGAAATGAGTAGATAAAATAGGCATGGTCGCAGTTGGAAAGTGTTTGCAATCACGATCGTGTGGATTGAAAACGTTTGCATGTATGTTGCAACCTTTATGAACATTTACAGCGCAATCTGACCTTTCAGATACGGACTCGTCACCAATGCATTCAGTTGATTTTTATAATATAAAAGCTCATGCACAAAAATAAAATCGAAATAACGACTTATAAGTGAACTCATTATTTGATTAAAAAAAGAGTAACGTTTGTTTTGGCTATTAAATCTGCTACCTCGTATTTTCTTAGTCTCCTATATTAACTATTCTCAGTTGCGTGGTGTATAAAGACATTGAATAGTGTGACATTGAGAAACGCTGAAAATTAACAACAGGTAATTAACTGCATTACTGTATAACCAAAAAGTGCTAAACTTGCTAGTCCAGAACTTGATGTTTATAAAGCATATTGACATTTGTTATTTTTTATATTAATATATAAAACACACTGCTATTGTGAAGATGATGAACTCTTTTAATTGATTATTTGTAACAAAGATTGCCAAATTAAGGGGTAACATTTGATATCTGCTGTGTGTATAATTTAAAGATTAGGATTGGGATTGTTTGGAAAAGTTTCTTATTGTGTGAGTTTCATTTAGACTGTTGCGGTGTGCAAAACAGTAGCTCCTGGGCCCTTACGTTTTCCAGTGAGTATGGAAAAAATGACCTTGGAGTATTTTAAACTAGCCTAAAAACGTGGAAAGAGAAAGTAAGTGCACTGTCCGCCTTGATCACGTTGCCTGGCCTGTTTCACTCCTCTCACGTGGGGATTAAGAGTTCCTGCTTTTCTAAACAGAGAAAGTCCACTCAATTATTGACTAATGCCTAGCTACATTATTTAAGAAGGCTATATTTAGCATGCCTTTTTGGGATCTGGAAATAATAAAGAGAGGGGTGCCCTTTGTTATGCTAAATGACAATTATTTAGAGCGGTAAATGATACTCAGTTAATCACCCTTAAAGTAAAGGACACGAGCATCAGAACAAATGCAGATCACCTGCGTGCTGACTGTACGCTCTGCAACGGCCTCAACCTTTTTCTGCACCTTTTGAAAGTCAAGATACCTGTGTAGACCCTCAGAGATTGGCAGTATGTTGCTTCTGTCGCTCAAAACATTTTGCTAACAACACGAAGGTCATGGGTTCAGATTCCAGGGAGCATGCATAAATCGTAACACTTCTCTTTATTATAAGTCACTTTGGATTGAAGTGTCAGGTAAATGATTGGACTGCTGTCCAATCAGCAACAGCTGTGTGGTATCAGCGTGGGCCTTATAGAATCTCTGCCTTAATGCAATGCTGTAGGTTTAAACCATAGGGCTGCCAAAGATAATTTAGTAAGCCAGGTTACACTATTCAAATAGCACGTGTGTTTAATTTAGTTCCACGCCTGTTCTGTCTTTCAAAGGAATGCAATACTCCCTGGTAAAGGGAAATAATACTAATATAGGCCTACATACATTCAGAAAAATTGCACGTAGTTTTTTGTTTTTTCTCTTGTTTTTTATTTTTTATTTTGGTATCACTGGTATTTTATATACATCTTCGCTCCCTTGACCATGAGCTCTTAGCAGATGTGGCTTCTCTTAGCTTTTGGTTTTGCCCACTAAGAGAATGCCAGCCTGGGACTTTAGCTGGCAGCCCTTTCTTTGCTAGTTCAGGCCTGTCTGCTGTGCTACCTGCCGCCCTAATCGAATGGGAGTCGTCTCTTGGCATGCCTCCCTTTGGCATGCTGCATCCCTCCGGCTCTCTCTGCCCGCCAAACCATCTGTCGCTCCGGGGTGGAAACTCTCGGACGCCGGGGCCCTCCGCTCCGCTGAGGGAGAGGCACAGATCTGCACTCTCTTCTGTGATCCGGCGACCTGTGTGCGGTCTGGGTCCTTCCCCACACCTCAGGGTTCTGGATGGTCTTTCCAGGCCTCACTCGAGCGATTAGATGCTGTTAGGTGGGTGCTGTGCCGTGTTTCGGCGGTGGGGGGAGGGGGGGTTCGCCTAGCATGAGGCTGCAGGAGCACCGTTCCGCTCCGGTGTTTACTCAGCCAGGCTTGTCACTCCGATCGCCTGCAGCGACATCACCAGGACTCCGCCCACTGCCTCTGCTCAATAGTCAAGATACCATGTGTCTCTGACTGCAAGGGTGCAGTGACATCCCCCCCCCCACGAGTTGCTGGCTCCATGGTAACCACCAACCATATCTTCATCTAGCTAATGGCCTCAAGGAGAGGGGAAAAGAAATGGCCAAGCTGCTTTTCAATATTATACCCGACTACCGAGAATGACCAGCACATCTCTGCTGACAGGAAGGGGCTGAGGAAGAAAATGGGACCTCTTTACTGTCTAGGCAGAGCTTTAAGAAAAAAGAAAAAAAAATATATATAAAACATGACATATATGTATATAATATGCATATATATTACATATATAATGTACAGTAAAGTGTACGGCTGCAAGTATTGGAAAAAAATCACATTGTGATATTTGAAACTTTTGCCAAATTTTTTGCTGGTGCTGCGAGTTGTGCACACAGTCCCATGCTGACATATCGCACACTTTTCTCAATATCATATTTATGGAATCCAAAATGTTTCTGTTCAGCGGAAGTCGAATGTCTTTTGGTGACTGATTCTTGTTCGCTTTTCTTCTCCTCACACATTTTTGGTAAATTTCTCACTAAAGCACCGTGCTCTCTGAGCAAGCCCAACAGCAAGGACAAAAATGATTATGACTGACTCACAGATCACGTGCAGCGCTCATGTGAAAACAGCAGTGGTAAACTTTAGACTGATTTTTATTTTTTTAACATATAGTTATAGTTATAGTTAACATATAGTATAGTTTTAACATATAGTAGATCAGTCAGTAAAATTGCAAAGATTGGTAAGTGTTGTTTCCGGTGCCTGGGGATTTGTTTTAGTGTAACTTACTGATGGAACAGCCCTGCTAATCATTATAGACCTTTCCATGTGACAATTGCATGTCCATAACATGTGATGTCAATATTAACATCACACACCCATCAGCTGTAGTAGAATGGTTCACTTTCCATTTGTAAAGCTAGTGGCATGTTGAAGTATTGTACAGTTAAGACAAGCATGAAGATGGCTAAAGTAAATATTCCCTTTCCCTTCAGACCCGTGGAATATTTTACCTTGTGATATTTTACTGTTTGCCAATGTGGTATGAACACCTAATGAAATAGCCAGTGACTTTAGACTCTCCTCCAGTGAGTCTCCCCTTCTTGATGTGTGGAATAAGGTTTAGTATAGCAAGATACTCTAGGCTGAATGGGCGTTTTTTTCCCCCCCACGCTTCTAAGTGGCTGGCAGAGTTGCAAGGCTAACGCACAAGGCTAATGCAGTTGCTCATGAGAGTCCGCCTTGTTTTGGACATTATAACTGTGTCTGGAGGTGTTCACGCTGTTTCACATTGAGGGAAACTGCATGGTCAGCTGTTGTGGTGCTTGCAGGTTGTTTCATAAATCCCTTGGCTCAGCTTGGTGTTTGGTTGCCACAGGGGGGAAAGCTAGATTTAGCCAAAGGTGGTATAGCCAGCATCTATAAGTTAGTAATGACTGGGTCATGGGCCAGATTAGGTAATTAGGCATGGCTCTGTAAGTCAACAAATATGCTCTATTTCCATCTCTCTTGATTCTGGTTAATCGCATATTTCTTGCTTTGCTGTTTATCTTCTGCTGGAAGGTTTTTGAGTATCTTAACCACTCAACACCTTTGTTGATGTAAAATTGTTATTACGTGTAGGCCTACTACAATACCATATGATCCAGAAGTCACCACGTTTAAGATTGATGCACAATAGTTACTTGCAGGACCTGCCGTTAGTCAAAATCAGACGTAGAGGCATGAGATTCGGTTCCCCAGCTGCTGAACCCTTTCAGTTCAGTAATGTTAAGGTTCTAGGGCACTGTTGCTAGGGAACATAACATCCTTTAGCCGTGCAGGGACATTGCATGGAGAAATTCTATTTCCCCAGAACCAGTTCAACATATTCCCCCAGATTAAACGTTTATGATAAAGGCTTGCCCAATCTTTAGTTTTTTGTGGTCTTGGCCTTTTCATCAAAAGGCGTTCTGTGTGAAAAGAGCCCAGACATATCCATGACATCACGGACTCCTTTTGGGTAAAGAACTTTTGACGCATATTTGACATTTGTATTTAAAAAAGCCATTATTGAGAAAAATGTGAATGAAGGAGGGCTCTTTGTGACTTTTTTGAATTACCCATGCACCCCCCCCCCCCCCAAGATGTTTTATTCATAAATGTGTATATGGTATAGGAGAAAAATCTGGTTAGAGTTACAGTCCTTATTGTGGGCTTCATAGTGAAACAGGGCTAATTTTAATATATTATATGTAATATGAATAGGATTGTATGAAAAATCCTAGATTCAAATAGCTCTCCTTATGGCACTTTTGGATTCTTTCCCCATCTGAAAAGGGAACATCATGGTTTTGCTATACATCATTCATCAAGTCACCATCTGTTTGGAACAATATTGTTTATGAGCAAATACAAGATGTTTGGCTTTATTCAGGGGTATTAATCTCTATTCCTCATGGATTATGGTTTGATGGGTTTAATTCCAACTAACCTTCTGAACCAAATGTGCTATTTGGGCACTACCTGTTTTTAAAGGTTTAATGAAACTATGAATGTAGAACAGTACTTAATACAGTAAACATGTATGTAAAAGTACTTCATAAATACAGGCTATTTCTCCCTCAAACGCACAGTGTCCATTATTATTATTATTATTATTATTATAATTGTTAATTTCATGTTACTTGGTCATTCTTAACTTATGATTTACATAGATTAATCAGTTGTGTATATCTTAATTAAATTTGAAACTAGTTTAGTTTCTCAATCACTCAACTACAGGGAAATTTTTATTAATTCAGTTGCATGCTGTAAAAGTTTAATTAGACACACTAATTTGGTTTCAAGCAAATGATAGTAATTAATCAATCAACACATTTCTTCTCTGATTTTAATCCCACAATCCATTTGTCAGCAGCTCAGTTAAAACAAAATAGTTAATGAACAGCTCTGTCAGACAAAAAACAACATACCCCATGGTCTGAGACTGGAGTTTGACGCCTGTAGCTGAACGTAATTCATAAGATCCTCTAATTTCTTTTAAAATGGCTGTTATTGTGATCTGGGAAGTCAACAGTCATGTTCAGTTTTTCAGCATATTCAGGTTTTGCTAACCTTGGTACAAAAACCAGCCACCATGTGTAAATTTACAAATATTCCACATACTCCTTATACTAGTGAATTTGATGGAAATTTTTGCTCATTTTCTCATTAGAAATTCTGTTCTGTTATTTAATTAAGGCAATAATATTCCTTTGAGAACAAAATGTCTGAAACGCGGAATAGCACAGCAATGTTGTGGAAAGAATTAATGATTTTGATGATACAATTATCTAGAGATTTGCTTAATAAATATCCAGACAGTTGATGTTCCCTACCATATCAGTTTTCCTAATTGTAATGTGTTGTGTATATAGGGTAACGTAACTATTCCTTAGTTTATTGCTGTGATACGATTATGCCATGCAAGTGGAGGATCTGATCGCCCTGTTAGGGAGCTTGTAAAACATTAATCATCACAAGTCTAGACGTTCTGATGGTCGTCTCAAAGATCTGCTGTCTGAAAGTGCCTCCATTGTTTATCAGCACTTTGGTTTCAGTGTGGCCGTCCCCTGAGCATGTGTGATCAGAAAACATTCGCTGGGAGCTCTGAGGGATGGGGGGATCTGAACCTTCCAGAACCTGGGCCCTCAGCCAAGGAAGCTGGGGGCGTAGGTTGTTCCCCTACGTCATACGACCAGTAAAAATGTCCGGGGAAATATAAGTTAGCTGAAAATCAGCATTCAGTCCCATGTTATCAGCAACTCCCCTTTGAAAATCTCTTTAGCCTACTTGTGTTACCTGACTGTTGATGCATTGGAGGATACAAGTTTTTATTAATGTATATGGTTTTCAGTCCTGATTCCTCAATACAAAAGCAGAAAGACATTGCATACACAGGAAATGCTATTTATAAATATGCCTGCTAACCATTACTGTAGCTTACGTTAATTAATAAAAAGTAATAGCTTAGATATATTAACTCAGAGTGTAGTCCTAATTGACTTTATTGGCACTGTTGATACGTTAGTGATATTAGATTGCCCTGAAATCATTGAGTGGTTGATCCTCAGAGGTCCTTAAATTTTATAAATACCTGGAAACATGTTTTGCAAAGTACAGTATTATCATTTGTCTCTGTACTGATGCCAGTCAGATTTAAAACACCTTTATACAGCTGCCAGCTTTCTGAAACTAGGCCACAGGGGGTGCCGCTCAAAACGGGGCAGATTTAAGGCACTCAGAAATCACAGCTGTACATAGTTGGCAAATATTACGGTCTGCTGTATATTACCTTATACGGGCAAAATTAAAATTGGGTCGGAGTGAATATCAGATGAGGGATAGGAGTATGGACTCACATTGTCCATAATTAATTTACAGAATGAATCACACCATTTCAAATGCCCACTAGGCGTAGCCAGTACCTGTCTGAGTAGCCTTTTGATGTTGGAGACAAACAAGTATTTACAAAATGCATAGAGCATCGCTTTAGACACTATATCTGCTTTTCTGATATTCACACAGATAGATAAAATGGAAAAAATATGTATTATAAAAAATGGTTTCTTAATTGTGAAAGTCACTCTGCAGATGGACAGAAGTGGTATATATAGTATACATATACTATATATATAGTGGCATATATATCATTAATGTTTGGTTTCTTTTTTTTTTTTTTGTTGTAGCCTTATCCAAAGAAAAAAAATGTCAAATGCACTAGCTATCAATAAAAGTCAATAAAACACTATGGTGAAAGCCTAGGTGGCTTGGCTAGCAGAATCATGTGACCCAGGGATTGCCGTTTCATTGGGCAATTCCCTGTCAGGGGTGGCCAGTAGTAGGCATTGAGCTGAAAACTTTCTTACTAAGCAAGGGATGAATTGTTGCTTCGGTGGCATGAAGAGGGCAAAGCGTGGGAGCATAAGAATGTTGCTGTATGGACATTAGGGTCTCGGTGAGACAAAACCGGAAGACATCCGTATATAAAAACCAGGAACTAGGCGGGCAAATTAGTATTAACCGTTATAGTCACCTGACTCTCCTACCCAAGACAGAGAAAATATTACCGTAATGACAAATATCTTTTGCTTAAACTCTCTCTAGAGATTCGGCATGGCCACAGGAAACCAGCCATGGACTGTATAACCCACTTACTGATATTTTCCCACCTCTGGTCTGAATGTAAAATGGGCTTTTTTGTTACTCTGAGTCTGGACAGCTGACAGTTTGGATAAGGTAGGGGCCAGCGATGATAACATCAACAGGGGGAATCGACGGGATGTCAGAGAGTGGCTTTTATTAAATTAAACATAACTGCCTCCCAGCTCTTGAACTTTGTATTCTGTGTTAGCCCCCTGCTAATGCATGGGTGGGTCCCTCCTAATCCACTAATGAAAAAATTAAGAACCGACGTGAGTGCAGAGGGGGATCTAGGCCAGTGCTTCGCAACTCGGTCCCCAGGGGCCCCCAGACTGTCCACGTTTTTGCAGAAATGTGGACTGTCTGGCAGGGAGCTGGGAGGGAGCAAAAATGTGGACCATCTGAGGGTCCCCGAGGACTGGGATGGGAAACGATCCTGTACCTGATGCTCCCTACACTCATTCTCCCCTCAAACCCCTGCTGCCTCCTGTCCTTTCACCCTGCTCCTCCAATGTCTCCCTCAGTGCTTAAACTCAAATGCACCCCTCCTCAAGAAAACCCGCAGTATTTCCCTGTAGGCTGGATTTCTGTGCCAGTGTGTGGCTCATCGGCTTAGGCCTTTGTGCCTTTGATCGGGAGGTTGCTGGTATGAGTCCCGTCCTTGACAAAGTAGTTTTGTGTCCGTTGGGCCCTTGAGGAAGGTCCTTCCCCTCCTGAAATACTCATGGGGCACCAGAGAAAAGGCTTGACCCCTAGCTTTGCTCTCAGCTGTGTGTATGTGTGTATATATACAGTGCTCACAGGAACTCTTGGGATGGTTCATTAATTCTCAAAACATGTTGCAAATTCATTGGTTTCATAGTAAAAGTATATCAACAAGCAATATTTAACATACCTGCACGTATCTTCCACATTACACATTTCCTTTTATTTAAGTGTCATATTTTTTTTTTGACTGACTCATTCAGTTCTGTTCTTGCCATTTCGCTATTAATCGCAATTGTAGTCATCGGCTCCCAAAGGGATCATAAACACAAATGTTCGGTGTTTTATGTTACTGCAGAAGTGTTACTAATTACAAAGCGCCCGGTGAGACTGAACTTTGCAACTCAGAACAGCTGTTTTGGAACTATAATTTGGCTTTCTATTTATTGCTGCTTTAGTACTATTACTACTACCAATTCAATTTGCAATGTTTTTATTGAATTAAGCAAGCATCCCAAGACTTTCTGTGAGTGCTGTGTGTCTGTATGAATGCATGCATGTATGGATGCATGCGTATATGTGTGTGTGTGTGTGTGTGTATGTCTTTAAAGAAAGCAGGGTGCGGTATGTGAAAAGAAGCATTCCAATGTTCTTGTGCAAATGGCAAATAAAGGATCGTTTGTTTAACTTTTATTTAGGTCTCTTATAAATTCCTTTTTGTTATTTTTAAGCTGTCAGTTTCCATAACCAGTGGTGTAGGAACTGGGTTGGAGGGGCTACTTATTCTTATGGTCCTCCCTAATCAATAAACCTTTTCATTTAAATTATTAATTTGTGCCCCC
>JAAGVU020000001.1:43978295-43991396 GCA_011763525.2 Mormyrus iriodes
TTTTATTACCGGGGGTGTATGGACGTGTTTGGGGGGGCCTTTTTTTTTTTGGTGTCCCTTCTCTTTATAATCTTTTTTATTTTATTTTTTATTTTGGGCCCCCCCCCCCCCCCCCCCCCCCAATATCAAACTCTCTTCTACTCCCTTGTCCGTAACTGTGGTCGGCAATGCTGTCATTTGTTCTGGAACAATCTGATTAAGCCATCAAGACATTGTCCTCGATGGCTTTAGCATTCCCAATGGCTGTGGAACACCTCCCGTGTTAAACGATTTGATAGCCCTCTAGTCAAGAATACTGCAGCCATGGAGAGTTGAATGAGTATTAGACCTTGTTCTGCAGAATATTGTGCTGAGCATTTTGCATTCGCATAGAATAAAATCTGTCCTGTCCTCATCTTCCTCGTCATTGGTGCACAACTGATGACCAGGTGATTGATTGGTGCCCACCTGAAGCTCCTTGGTGTCCTCCCAGTGAATGCCAGGCGGATAGGTGGGCGTCCGTCTAAAAGGAGTGGTAATATTTCCTGTTAACCTCTCTCTTTTGTAAAATCCAGCCCAGGCGCAACTGATGAACCTTATTTGTTGCTAAATGTTGACGCATTGTTCCTGTCAACAGAAAATTAATTAACAGCAGTATTTTAAATGACCCCCCTCCCCACTACTAATTGTCTGTCAGTTAAGACTCATGTCCCCCCTCCTGCCTCTGCCTTAAACCCTGCTGACAAAGATAATTACCACCTTGTCCCATGCCACCCCCGGAAACAAAGACTCTGTGTCCTCAGAGATGGGAAAATTGCATACGAACTGCTGACAAGGTATAATCATTCGGCCAGTTTCAGCCTTGTGGTAAACTTTCCGTGGAAGTGATATCTCTTAAGTGCAGTGGGTTTTAAGTGTGAACTCATTTCTCTGTTTTTGTGTTAATGGGAAGTAGGTCTGCTTCTTTCAATAACATTGCTTTGTTTATCGAGATCACGCTGGCTTAGAAGGACTGTACTTTGCATTGCTAAGAATGGCATATATAATGAGGTTCAAACTCTATAAAAAAGGTGCCTCTGACTCACATGAATCAATTTCTGCTGTTGGGTTTATTCTTTGGTTAAATTTGTACACAGTTTAAATTGAAATGAAGCCCAGGCTTGTTAGTTCATTGAGTAACCTTAGAAATACTCTTCTGTTTGGGGTTAATTTCAGCCCGTCCTGCAGATATGCCTGCATCAAATTAAAGCCCTGTGTCACCATCGATGTATTTGCTGGTTTTTGGGAGAATGGCGTACGTAGTATTTTCTCGAGCGTCCGGTGGTTTTTGTCAGGAGTATGGCCGATTCTTGTGTGCTTGTTTTGTCTGCCTTTCAAGCCACAAAGGGACGTAGTCTGACCCCAAGAACAACCTCAGGAACCAGAAACGTGAAAGCACATTTACCGTGACCCACCTCCTTTGTCCAGCGTGATGAAAGTGTTGTTTTAAGAGATGCTGTTTGTCTGTAGCCTGTCGCTCTGAAGCCATCTCCCTCCACTTTACCCGGAAGTTTGTTTAAGTGTCAGGCTGACAGAGGTACCTCTCTGGCGTTGTTATGAGGGCGTCGCGGAACGCTTCTCATCTGGAGGCCGTTAAAAGCCACCTGATTGGAGATTACGGCAGGGAAGGAACAGAGATCAGCTAACTTCGGCCATCTCCACGTAATCCCTCACTACGAAACCCCCCGCCCCCCCCCCCCTTCCAAGACAAAGCACCGTGGCTTCCACAGTCTGGATCCAAACCTCGATTGGGACGCATTCCAAACTAGATCTTCCCTAAAGTCACCAGCAAGAGGGACCTGCATGGACGGGTTTCAGGCAGATGCACGAGCTTGAGCGATGCTTTATAGGGGCGCCATGTTGGCCACAAGGAATAAACTTACTTACGCTTAATACCCCTCCTGGGGCATAGGCTGCCAAGAGCTCTCCAAGCGTCCCAGTCCTGGGCCAGTCTCTCCAGTTGTCTCCAGGTGTGGCCCATTCTTTTGGCATCTGCCTACAGGTCATGGTGCCAGGTGCTTTTTGGCTGGCCACTATTGATCTTTCCCCAGGGATTCCGTGTCAGGGCTCATCTTGTGGTGTTTGAGGCCATCTTATGGAGGGTGTGGCCTATCTACCACCAACGTTGCCAGAGAATTCCGTCCTTTGTGCAGCTCTTGTTTCATTCACTGCCGCTGTTCTTGGTTGCTGACTGTCGTCAGGCTGAACAGACATTTTCTACAACGAGTCAAGTGGGCGTGTTTTTGGTGGAATTTGGAAGGGTCATCAGTTTTACACGGTTAAATGTCTGACTGGGTGCACAGTGAGATATTTTGGCACTTTGCTCTATTATTTTTTTCAACCTCTGGAAAGAAAGTAGATGTTTTCAGATTGCATTTTTATTTTTGGCCCAAAGTATTTATTTTCAGTGAAAGTTAGTCAAACCATGGTAGTGAGATTCAGGAATGGTAAAAGATTAGAGGGGTTCAGCTATGCTCAAATGTCTACAGTTAACGTTTAAAGGCTCCATATATGCACAGTTACAACGGGAATGGACGTCATTCCCCTTCAGTGCAAAATCCTCCTGCCTTGTGCTGTGTGAAATATAGTGGCCCTATCACAGACATTAATCTTTTGAAGATACCAGTAGCATGGCCGATTCGAATGGTTTCGGCAGCAAAGGTCTCTGTCCTGGCCCGATTCAAGGTGGACGCAGAGATCCAGCTTCCAATCAACGCTTGGAGTTGATCCTTTTAGGAAGAGGAGAGACCGGAGAGCTTCTCTGGAGGATGGAGACCGAATGAAAAAATGTAAAGCATTGGCCAACTTAATGTACGATCTCCCAGCTGTTGAAATTGTGTTACTGTTATTTGTTGGTAATTTGGCCTGGTAATCGTTCGAGCGTAATGAGGGAACTTTAGACTTTAAGATGTCGAACAACAGCGGCTAGTGCTTTCTGTTTCATAAATCGACACATTAGTTATTTTTTGTCTGCCTCACCCATTCAGAGTTGTCAGAATGAAGTGAGCGGTGCATTCTGGGGGTGAGAAACGGCCGGCAGAGTGTTGCGGTCATATCCGGAGCTGTGCGTGGCTGGAGAGGCTCTGAATACTCTCAGGAGCAGAACGAGCACCCCCCCACCCCCCCCTTGCTTTTGTATGAAGCTGCTTTACACTCTCTGGGGCCCTGCTGTTATCCATTCCCAAATGAGTGTCCATGTGTATATGTGTGTATGTGTATATGTGTATATGTGTGTATGTGTATGTGTGTGTGTGTGTGTGTGTGATGTATATATTACAAATGTCCCCATAATGTGATAAAAACCTGTTATTTTGACATTGGTTTTGCCCATAGAAGTGAATAGACAGTCCCCACAGATATGAATACAAACGTGTGTGTGTGTGTGTGTGTGTGTGTGTGTGTGTGTGTGTGTGTGTGTGTGTGTGTGTGTGTGTACGCGCGCGCAAGTGGGTGTGTGGTGTGTCACTCACCCGCCTCTGATTCTGTGACTCTAGCTGCTATTGAGTGTCTCTGCGTGTGAGACAGTGAGCATAGTGTTGTAGTTGCATGTGTGTGTATGTGTGTGTGCAGTGGTTTTACCAAATGTCTTAAAGAGAGCTGTTCCCCATCTTGCAATTTAGGGAAAAAAATCTATTAATAGACTGCTTCTTGTCCCACTTGGCAACAGATGGGGAGCCAAACATTTAAAAAAAAAAAGTAAAATAGCAAGGAAGTGAGGAGGTCAGAGTTGTGTAGAACTCGAACATCAAACTGGAGCAAAGCGTCCTTTCCGCCGCCAGCGCCGCCGCATCCCAGACTGCGGTATGCTTGATAAGGACTGCGAGTCTGCTGCTTTACCATAGTAACGGGCCACGGAGAGGTGGGCCGCAATCGTGACGTTTCTGTGGCGAGAGCTTCTCATGTCTAAGCACCCCTCACTGCCCTCCACCCCCTCGTTCAGTGATCTGGTTTGGTGGCCGAACGGGGTGCATGTGGAGTGTTGAGCTGCGATTACACTGAGATTACATTGTGCTTGGCTTTTCATGCCGTCATACTGTCCAGACATAATACTGCCGTATGCAGTATTTTGACAGTATCTGCAAAAACAGCATTGATCCTGCATTGTGAAATCTTGCTGATAACATACTGAGCTACTTAGCTAATCTGATCTGTTTCAGCCACAGTGTCATGTCAGGAAGACGTGTCCCCCGCCCCCCACCTCCCCGCATGGCAAATTTTGTTACCAAGATATATCCAAAATTCTGTGGTATTTCCGAAACAATGCCCAATCTGCCATTGTTCTGTCTGTCTTCATATCGATGACCCTGGTGGTATTAAATTTGGTTAGATAGAAGTGAGACCCAAACTCTGCCATGCAAATTGAAGGAAATGGATGCTTAAAGTGCCAAAATAATGATTTTTGTAGCTTTCCTCAGATTAAGCGAAGCTGTGCTCAGTCAGTCAGACTGGCCACAAGCTGTTGTGTTTCCCAGATCATTTCCCATTAGAGTTTGACAGCAACCACTTTATCTGTAAATAGACCCATGGTAAACCCACGAAAGATCCCTTGCTGAGCTGTAAAGTCAGTTGTCGGCGTGAAATACTGTGCAAGATATGAGGCAAGTCACGTGCCTCATCTGCAGACATGAAAAATGTGCACAAAAGGGGTTTCCAGTTCACATCCCGCCTGGTTCCCAGCGAGACATGTCACCTTGTAATTAGAGCACCGGCGTTGTATTAACGACCAGCTGGAAAAGTGTGTGTTTGAGTCGCGGTTGCCTGAGGAACAGCATTAAAGCGAGGGAACGGGCCCGGAGAGAGCCGTCTGGGGGAGAAGCGGGTGTTGGGTGTCGGCGGCCGTGCCGAGTCGGCCGGGAGACCCCAGCGTCTGTTTAAGTTGACACAGCTGTGTGGCAGGATGTTAGATCGAAGCCTGCCTTTTTGTTTGCTGTTCTGCCTCCAGAGCCCATATTTCCTCTGCTAAAAATAGGCTGGCTATAGGCCGCTGGGTTCCTGTTGCTCTAAGCAGCGTTTCCATCTTCATGCTATATTTGTAGATGAATGTGCTGGAAGGAAAACGCGCTTCTGTTTCTTGTTTACCGTCAGAGCTGCCCGGCCCGTTTTAGCTCCAGGTTTGTGTTTGGTCGTGCCGGACAGTTCGGTTTCATTTTTGTTGGGTTCTTTTGTGTAATAAGGGTAACCCGGCAAACAGAGAGCTGCTTGTTTGGGCAACGAAGTGAGTCAAGGTACGGTCCACGTGTCCTTAACGCCAGGAGTGCTCTAGCGATTCCACGTGATTGTAACGTTGCTCCTTCTGTGTTTGATTAAAAGGTGTTGACTGTCTTCTTGTGGGTATTATCATGTGATCGCGTGTGTGACATGTGTGTGCTCTGTATACGTGTTTCAACAATGATCCAAGCCCAACAGCCTCGGAGAGAGTTTGATATTGGCAGGATGGATGAATCCAAATTGAATATTGGGCTGTATGCACCCCCCCCATCCCCCTGGTTCCTCTGTCCCTGTTGGTGCCCCATCCTCATTGGGGGATTCTCCGTTTTGGGGAAAATGTTCGACTTTGAAATCGCTGTTCACATCAGCTGCGTGTGCGATCCTTGGGTAATGCACTTCCTCTCTCTGCTCACCATTTACTTTCTCTCCCTTCTCCTGAGCGTGAAATTGTCGTTGGGCGCGGGCGATCTCTGCAGAGCGGGGCGGGGGCGGGGGTTGGTGTGAGCAGAGTGAAGGTGTGGGGAATGTGATGTGTCCGTGGATAACACGTTTTTATGCATTTTAACACCTCTAGTTGTAAAATCTAGTTGTGACTTGCATGGCCTTGGCTAACAGTAGGAAAGACATACTAATTACAAAAAAAACTAATTTGTAACTGAAGACAAACATTCTCTTGTCTATTTTGTTGCTCCTGAGAGCATAACATTTATTTTACTGTACGGTCTGACTGTTATGCGTTTTCTAGTGTAAAAATCTCCAGCCCTAACCGCAGTTCATTTTACTTGCAGGGATCTGTAAATTTAATATGTTGAGGGTTTTGTTAATAGAATATTCATATATTAAATTGCCTTTAGCGACTGATGTGTGTGAGTGTGTAGCACTAAAATGCGGTGTAGATGCAGTTATCCGTCGCACCAGGTGAGATGTCACTGGAGGGACCCTCGATGTTCACCCGGAAAATTGCATGCTTTTGATTGGTTTTCTCATCATTTCATAACAGCTGGATCTTCTGTCGTGCTTGACAGTGGGCGGTCAACAGATGGGTTAAAGTTGATGGTAAATCTGTCTGTCTCAAATTTGTGTTGAGCCCCATCATTTTATTTATGTAGTAGATGCTTTTATCCAAAGCAATGTATGTTTTATTTATTTATTTATTTTTTTGAGAAAGCAGGGTTGGAGAGTGCCTGGAGCAATTGGGAGTTTAGGGCTTGGCTCAAGGGGCTTGCCATCTTGGGACTTGAATTTATGACCTTCTGAGCACAACCACAGTAGCCTAACCCACTGAGCTACGACCCACCCATGTAATCTCTTCCTCACCTTTCAGAGGGGGAAGCCACGTGACATGGTCAAAACATTCTGATTCATTAGAAACTTGGTCCCCAGCCTTATGTTCAAACTGCCTCTCTTAGTCTGTCCCCAGTAATGAAATGAGACTCATATCCCAAGTCGTGGGGATTTCTGGCACAATGATAATGTGTAAATCATGTCAAATCACTTTATTGTTCACTTTAATTGTCACATCACTGTCACTTGGCAAGTGTGTGAAAAACTTCTGTGCAAAGTCCAATATCAGCAGATGAAACGGTGCATATCAAACAAAATACAAAACAAAATCCAACAAAATAAGAGACAGTAGTGCTGTAAGAAGTACATAGGAAATGGCAATGCATGGCATTGTACTAATAAATAGTGTGTAAACTGAAGAGAGAATTTAATATGACCAGTGGCCATATGAACATGAATACAGGTGGCAGATCTGTGTGGCAGAACGGTTCTTTGACCAGAGGCTAATAAAGGTGTCTGCCACATACCAATTGCATCACCTGCCTGCATGCTGGCCTGGTTACTGTTACCCTCGTAATTACGGCATGTGGTGTCTCCCTTTCAGACGAGCATAAAGGAGGGACTACTACTAAAACAGACCAGTTCCTTCCAGCGGTGGAAGAAGCGATACTTTAAGCTACGGGGGAGGACACTGTACTACGCCAAGGATGCCAAGGTAAGCCAGTCCGGGGGCGAGGGGGGCGGAGCCGAGGGCTGGGGAATCTTGGACTCTCACAGGCACCGCCACCGCCGTCGTTGATGATGTCGATGAGCCCGGTTGGTCCGTAGAGCTCATACCACCTGATACGAAGCCCCGAGATGGAGTTTTAGCGTCACGGTTTCTTTGAAGACCAGCCTCTGCTCATATGGAGAGCGCAGTAAGGGGAGAGGGAGCGACTACTTCGGACACTGCCATCTAGTGGTGAGCCCCGAGTACTGCGCCAGCCCTAACGCCCTCCCCCCACCGTGTGCTTGCACTGTCGCAGGGGGGTGGCGTGCTGGCCCGTTGGCAGGAGAGAGCGCACCGGGCATCCCGGAGCAGGGTTTTCTGGAGGGCACTCTCCATGTGCTGGACCGGGCCCCGCCGCGCCCCCCCCTCTCTGGGCGCCGGTGGATCAGAGGAAGGTTTGGTAACAGTTCGGGTCAGCAGCAGCAGCCGTACCGGCAGCGGCGGACTCCCGCCGTCAGGCTTCGGGGGGGGCATCTGCTTATCCTCACCACGTCGCTTCAAGTCCACGGCTGGCATCGCCCTCCTCCGCCGTCCCCACCCCCCGGGGGGACGCCAGTTCTCTGCATTGCTTCTCATTCGCCATTATGGAGAATGGCCCCCCCCGCCACTGTCAAACAGACTCCGGCGATGCCAATCACGAGTGTCCTGTCCCGCGTCCGTCCGTACGTCTGTCCGTACGTTTGTGCCTCGATACTGCCAGCATATATTTCCCTCCTGAATACCGCGATAAATGTGGTCTATTGGGGAGGGACAGGGGCAGGAAGGAACACTCCCTCTTACCATCACATCCCCAAGGGGAGGGGCTTCATTCCACGGCCTCGTCCTCCAAGCGTAGTGCTCTTCAGGAGGGGACAGAGCGGCCACCTCTGCATGTCATGTGACCTTCCTCCAACATTCCATTATTTTTTCCCTCCCTTCAAACCTTCCCCTTCGTTGCACTTTTCCCGACTGGGTTGAAAAACTTTTGTCGCATCTTAAGATGTGGTACCTCGTCTCACCTCGTCCCAGCAGGTCTTTGATGAAATACCCTTTCGTAGGGGATACCGGGGTCTTTCTCGATCGACGATGCCTTCAGCATTACTCAAAAAGCGCTGCGCACTCATCAGTGCAAGAAAGGAAAGAGATCTTTTTCTCCCCCTGCTGAGGATTCTCCAGGGTGCAGTGTAGGTGGTACAAAAAAAATCCTCCTTCCACATTTACGCTGCGGATTCTTACTGTACAGTTGACTCAGATTTCCAGGACTCTTTTAGCACCGTGTAGGATGAAAGGGTCTTGCTTTCCTGCTATTATAGGGTTTTAGAACTGCCCCAAGTTGTGCATTCAAGATTTGCATTTTTTTATGCATTATAAACAAGCTGCTGGAGAGTGATACCTCAGAAAACTTGTAAGAAAATGACTGCATATTAGAGCTGGCACTGAAAGAAAATTAATTAGAAAGATGCTGTGAGTTTTTCGACAAAACGAAAGCTGCCTCTGCTTCAGGCTAAGGCCCAGTTTCCGCACCTGATCCTGTGGTGCTGAGAAAGAACCGTGCATCTGCCTGGACCACAGAGTCCGTATGTGATGTCATGCCTGGGGGGACAAATCAATCTGCTCTGGCAGGGGATCTCCTCCTCAGGCTCCGGAAAAAGTGCCCCCTACCCTGTTAGACTGCAGAGGCTTACCGTAACGACTCGTAATGACCAAATATAATCACCTCCCCCCACACCATGGCCGCTACCTCCCTTTAAATGCCTCAGAGGTGATGCGGTTACCCAGAATGCTCTGCTCTGCATATGGGTGTAGATGTGAGAAATGCTACACCCTAAGAAAAGACCGAATCTGTAAAAACCAAGGTTCAGAGTAATAAAAAGGCAGTTTGTTCAACTGAAAAATGGCTTGAAACCCTGCATTCTGAAAAGGTTCAATAGAACAACTTCATTGTAATAAGTACCTTTAACATGTCAGCGATAGTGTCACAGCTTAAATGCAAAAATGCATTTTTATTTATGTTTTTTTGATTAGGGCTGAGGGCTTTCAGACAAACGGCTGTTTAGGTCCAGCCATGCCTGTTGTGCGTCTCTACTCAGAGCCCATCATCGAGGTCTCGCAGCCGCACAAAGCACCAGGGGCATGAGGAGGCGAGGGTGGGGTGGGAATCATCAGCATGGCATCCATGGCGAGCTGCCGTTTGGGGAAGGTGTGCCATGCAGGACGCATGCACTCGCATTTGGGGCATTTGTCCGGTCTAAGGGGGAAGCACCAATTGCATGTGTGTTTGTATACTGTAAGATAATGATAGTTTGTTATATCTTTGTGATAATGTACAGGGATGCACATAACTGGTAAGCAACTATGCATTCAATATGCACAGCAGTTGCATACTTGTTTTATGTGCATTTGTGCCATTGCGACAAGAAATTACCATGCATTTTAACCTTTATACCGTAAATGAAGTCCACATTAGCAGCAAAGACGTTAAAATGCATGGTAGTTTCTTGTCGCAGCAGTGCAAATGCACATAAAATAAGTACACATTTGCGCTGTTACGACAGGAGCCATGCATATCACGTTATGCAGCGAATGCATACTTGCATACCGGTTATGTGCATCCCTGATAATGTAAGGCGCAGAGAATCTCCGGGGAAGATTTTTCTTGGCAGATTCCTTCCTCGGCATGTTTGTGACGCTGTCATCGTCAGTAGCGAGCATCTGTGATCGCCGCTCTTTACCATGAGCCTCTGTCCTCTCCCCCCCCCATTCCTGTTTCACAGTCCCTCATTTTCGACGAAGTGGATTTGTCTGACGCCAGCGTGGCAGAATCCAGCACCAAGAATGTCAACAACAGTTTCACGGTAAGCAGCCCGTCCGTTAATTGTGCCATGTTAATGAGGCGTGTGTGAGTCACCGCTAAAAGACTTTGTGGGATCGCAGACCGCTTCATGCAATGAACGGAAACACACTCCAAGACTATATATCTATATATTTAGATTCACTAGGGAGTTATGAAAAGGGCCGGGGGCTAAACCTTTACTAGAAGGGTGTGATTTCAATGAAATTGAATGAGAGCACACTATTTAAGCTAATTAGGGTTAAATTGGGGGTGAATTAAAGAAAATTTGAGACGAGCTAAAGCTCCCAAACCAGCCCTAGCGACCCCCCCCCCTGGTTTTATCCCTTAGCAAGTAAAAAAATAATAATACATTAATATGCCGTGCTAGCAGCCTCAAACCTGAGAGTGAGCAGATTCCGAAAGAGTAGGTGGTGACCTTGACGTGTGTGTCACGTGGCCGCCTGCGGATGCGCCAAAATGACCTTGACTGGCTCTGCTTCGTTTGTGACTCACACAGGCAGACCCGCCTGAGGGCTTCCCTTCTTCATAATCCTCCCTCCCCCGCCCCCCCCCCCCCCCCCCCCTTCCCCCGACTACCCGGGCCAAGCGGGGCCGGGGGGAGACGGGGGCGGGCCCCCCCCCCCGGGGCCCCCCCCCCACCTCCATTACCCCGATATGACTGGCACAGAGGCGTCAGGGGGAAGACGGTCGCGGCGTCCTCCACCGAGGGCCATCGGCGACACTTAGGAAAGCCTAACAGTTACAGTAATTACAGAGCACTCTCCTGTGCTGAATGTACACTTCACATTTCCCATCTGCGCGGACGTATAAATAGCACGCCGTGCCAATGACTCTGTCATTAGACTACAGTGTTAAACCTCTTTGCTGGGCACTCTGTGCTGCTGTAGAATCTGAACAGGCTGTCTGGCACCAATGTGCAAGCAGGAGCTCACAAAGCATGGCTGTGTATAATAGAGTGGTATAATATAGTATAACCTGTTGTCAGTGCATGTTATTTTCATGCATGTTAGCATGAGCCCATTAACGGCAAGCCAGAGAGACGCAGCATTGTGGTATAGTATAGTATAGTATAGTATAGTATAGTATAGTGTAGTATAGCAGTAAGAACTGCAAGCTGTCAGTGCATGTTATTTTCATACATGTTGTCATGAGCCCATTAATGGCAAGCCAGAGAGATGCAGTTTTATTGTGTAGTATAGTATAGTGTAGTATAGTATAGGGCACAATAATCATCTGGCTTTAGATGATGGACATAAACATTTATCCGGACGCTGGCTTTTCAGTAGTATACGTTCATTTACTTACGCCCACAATTTGGTAAACAGATTAGTAGTATGCCTAAAATATTAATGTGTTCGGACAAATGTTTAACCCCATCATCTATACCTCTGGTGACTATTGCGCATGTGCCATATAATTGCAATGTGATATCGTACAGCCCTAGTATAGTTTAGTATTGTAAAATATTGTATAGTATCATATTATATAGTAATAATAGTGCCCTGTTGTCAGTGCATGTTATTTTCATGCACATGAACCCCAGTACAGTGAAAACAGTAAGATGGGTGATAAAACGTAAGGAATTTCATAACAAAGCCATACAGAGAAAGGGGTCTCTCCTTACATATGATGATGCATTGATGTGAAAATTTTGAACAATACTGATGTGTTTTGCTGACTGTGGGGTAGCATTCTGGAAACTTGTTGGGTGTGGGAGGGCTGCATTAATAGGACTAGTGGACCTGGGGGGGATGAGCTGTTAAAATTATAAGTCATGCCGGTGAGATGGTAGCATGGACTAAAAAAGAATGTGAGTCTCCCGCAGGTATTTTTTCAATGATTTCATCGCTTTGCCTGATTCCATTGTGTCCATAGCGCGGTGGTGCTGTGCAGTCGTGACAGGCGGTGTTGGCGCCTGTTGGCTATGCCGGCGTCCCAATGGCTGGGGGGATGTGCCAGTCCGCAGGGCTGAGAACGACATGGGGGATAGGCAGCACGCATAGGCATGTCAGTCTGAATATCACAGCACAATCCCCAGGCCCTGCTGTAAAAAGCCACGGATGTGGGGGGGGGGGTGATAGGCTATATATAGTAGCTCTCCTTTTGGACCTTGGGGGAGCACGTTCTGGAATGTGACTTCTGGAATTGCGCAGGGCCACGTTTGTGTGTGCGCGCGCATGTGTGTGTATGTGTGTGCATTTGTGCGGGTGTCTATGTGTGACCTCATGTGCGTGGATCTCTGTTGTTCTCCCCCTTACAAACCTTTAGTACTGGCTTTTCCTTTCGTGCTTCTTTCCAGAATCTTCCATTGTTATCATGGGCTGCAACCTCTCTGACCATCAGTAAACCTTCTTCGAGTACAATAGTGGTGTCTGTGAGCAGGAGTGAAAAGGAGAACTAAGCTGGTGGGGTCTGATTTTAAATGAAAATTAACGAGAGGACACTATTTCAACTAATTAGTGTATAGATTTTTGAGGGGACACTAAAGGAAATTTTAGGGAGGGTAAAGCCCCCCTACAGCAGCCCTAGTGATGCCCCTGTCTGTCAGTATTTGCTCTGCGATGGACTGGCATCCTGTTCTGGGTGTCTGGTTACCAGTGGTATAACGGATAAAAAAAAAAGTGTTTTGAAGAATTTAAGTCTTAATAGTTAAGGAATCTGTGTGTTATGTCGCTTTTCCTTAATCTGTCACAGTTTGTAACTCATTTGGTACAAACCAGATAAAAGTGGGATAAGCCTTGCGCCTGGCAGCAGTAGGGTTACGCCCCCGTGCCCATGAGGCAGCCGCCACCTGTCAGCTTTTATGTCAGTGTTGCCGTTTCTCGGGTCCGTGTGGCTCGGCTGCTTTGACTTGTGGCGGATCATGTGAGCTGGCTGCGACAGAGCCCTCCGGAAAAACAAAAGGGAATCCTCTGTGCTGATGTCATCGCGGACAAAGAGTCGCTGCTGAGAGCAACAGCTGCCAGTGGAGACCTGGGGGAGGCTTGGG
>JAAGVU020000001.1:43991459-44014517 GCA_011763525.2 Mormyrus iriodes
ATTTTCAATTTCTTTTTTTTGTGTGCCCACCGGTCGCATTGGGGCAGAGGGGCAAATCAAATGGGGGGCGTCTCTCTAAATGTGAAGCCCACCCCTTGAGGCTGCACTGCTCCAGACTGGCGATAAATGTCTCTTTAAGACATGCGACAAAGCTGGTTTGTTTAACTGAGCCACCCCTCCCCCTCCTGCGCTCGGTATAAATTCCTCGATGGCTGCGTTAGTGCAGTCGTGCCGGCAGAGGATTGGGAGCGACGACGGGCTGTGTGATCCAGCGGCACGAGGGGGCGGCGGGGGCGCCTCTTTTTCGCCCGGGAGGAACCTGGCACATGTGGGATCAGGTGACGGTGAGCCAGCGCACCACAGAGGGGCGATCGTAGCTGGATTCTGAGGGAGGGGATTTTTGGAGAATCAGTATGGGTATTTCATGCCGTGCACAGCCTGAGGTATGGGGGGGGGGTGCAGAGGGGGCTTTAATACATGGGAGCATTGTTTGTGTAATAGTAGCTGCTTCCTGATTGGATAGACTACCAATCAAGGGCTTCTTATGAATTTCTGAAGGGGGGGGGGCAGAAGTTAGCGACAAGCAGCATGTGAAATGCAGCCCCCCCTCTATTGCATGGATGCTTTTTATGCTTCCTTTCCTCCCCTTCAGCACCCCAATGGGCCCCCGCCATGTCCGGTCGAAGTGGTGCTCGGGCGCCGTGTCACATGCCTGTCTCTGTTGTTCTGAGGACTTGTGGCACTGTCATGGTGCGAGTGTCCAGAGGAGGGCGCTGTGCTTTGATCAGACATGCCAATTTTGGGGGGGGCTGAGTCAGGCTTTCCAGTGGCTGTTTTATGTGCGGGTTGTTCTGTTGCCACGATTAGATGTACGGTCAATAACGGTGGGTTACTCTTTCGGTGAGTAAAATGGGCGTCCGTGAGTAAGGGCACAGCTGGTAGGCCACGCTTTATGCTGCAGTTACAACAGCTGCTGAGAACACCGGGGGGGCTGAATTCCCAGACAGGCCTGTCACTGGGCTGCTCCTGCAGCTCTTCGGGGGGGGGGGGGGGCATGTACCAGCCTCACCAGCCTGCTCCTCCACCCAGAGCCCTCCACCCAGAGCTCACACTGACCCCCAAGCCTCCAAAACTCAGCCCCCGCCTTCTGAGCATGGCCATCTTTATTTTTAATAATTTTATTTATGTCGAAAATGTATCGTCTTGATTGTCCTTGATTGTTTTGCATGGCACCCCAGAGTAAATTCCTCGCATGTAAAAGTACTTGGCAATAAATAAACTATTCTGAATCTGATATCACAGCCCAGGATTATATGGGGGACCCATTCATACATACATACACACATATATACATAAAAACATTTTTAATCCTATCTGGGGTCTGTGCTGGAATACTGGTCGTCATGGTTGTCATATTAGCATCCAGGTTATGTGTTAAATTGCATCCAAACGAGAAATCAAACCTGTATGTGTATTTGAGTGTCTGTATCTGTTACATTTTGTGTTTATACGTATAAATACCTTTAAATACCTAAAAGTCTATTTAAATACCGACATGAAAATGCAGTAAGCCCAGACACTGCGTTATTTCCTTATTAAATGAGAAGCGGAGACTCCATCATCACTCGCTGTTGCTCATAGGCACACGTTTGAGGAGCATGCCTTGGGACACTGTTGCTTTTATCAGATTTGCCCCGAAAGACAGGAGCCCCGTTACGCAACCGGAGGTCATGATGCGGGGCTGTCGTGTTCTCACTCAGAGCTGAGCGTTATTAAAGGCTGAAGGAAAGGGAGGGAATGTGCCAGGGGGAGGGGAAAAGAGCTGCTGTGGGTAAAGATGAAACTGTGTGTCAACCAAAGTGCTTCTTTTTGTCATTTGCTAGTATTTGTTTTTATTTGAACACTCTGAGTAGTGTGATTGTGTTGACCACTTTATAATACCACTCCGGATGTTTCCCATAATGCTTTGCTCTCTTATAATTTGGTGGAAAAATCTTCTCCAGTGACAGTCTTAGATTTTGCTTTTTCGTCCGTCTCGTTTACGCCAATGTTGACAACTGCCTATCTCAGACCGTTTTTACAAGATATGACTTTATATATAAAAATGTATTGCTGCTCCCTGTATTAACCTTGTCCCTCTATCAATGTTGTTATAATGAAGCTTGTAATGCATGGCAAAAAAAAAGTAATAGGGAGTATGCAGTCTTTCCGAAGAAACCTTTTAGTGTGAGTGGCCAGAAAACCTGGGAGTTCTCCAGGGTGATGATGGGCGCTGTTCGATGCTAATGTGATTACCAGAGACATTGCAGCCAGCTGTAGATAAAAATTGATTCGCAATTTCCGAGTGCTTTGGCTTTAATGGTTGCAGATGCTTCAATAACAGACGACGCTAATCTGAAGTTCTGTTGCCGGAGAGTAAGTCCTTTATCCGAAACGTTATTTTGTAGCATTACGAGGGGTACCGTTTCTAGGTAATCCCACACGTGCATAGAAGCGGGCCTGATTACATGCATTTTTCGGGTCTTTTATGGGCGAGACCTTGAAAAGTTTAGGGGCCTCGCATGACTGATTCCACATGGGCTGTGAGAAGCCATGGTGTGAGGCGCGGTAATTGGGAGCGGCGGTCATTCTCTCCAGTGAGCCTGATATTTCCACAGAACACTGTGGAGAAGTTTTAGTCAGTCGCTCTTATAAGTTGCCTGCGTGGTTTTCGGGTCTTTCACTGGAAGCTTCGAAGCTTTGTTTGATACTCAAGGGGGCAGAAATAAGGTTGTTGTATTGTCATGCGCAGGCCACGCCCCCCCAAAAGCCCTCTGTACGTCACTCGTGGAAGTGGTTCAGTGGCATAACTTGATATTGAATTCTCTTCACTAATCAAAGTCTGGGAGTCTCACAGCTTTTCGCTTACAGGCGCAGCGTCCTAAACCAATGAGCCACGCACTGTCCGTAGAATTGTTGATATAGACCAATGATGGGCTGATGCAAAAGCGCCAAGCATGCCGACACCCTTATTGGATATCTCGGACGACATGCATTCTTGTTAAATCTGCTGCGGTCTGTCTTGATTAGCCTTGGGCATCCAGATGCGTGGTGGTCATGTGACACCATCTCGCTGCTCACAGTTTTTTTCTGAGGACGGAGGGATTGGAGTGCATACCTAATAATTGTGAAGGGCAGTGAAATGTCAGCGTGGCGATATAAATGCTTCTGGATGCACCATTGTCACCTTCCCCAGAGCATGCAATCGTCATCTCGGGCACCTTTAAGCACTTTAAGTGTTGGTAGCTCAGCAGAAATAAACAAATGAGCAGCTTAATTTCCATAATTTTTTATAAGCAGTGCAGTTTATGATGGAACATACCAAAAGTGGTCCTGGAAGGGGGGAAGGGGTCTCCCAGTCTCCCAAACTGGGTGCGGTCTTGTAGATGGCGCACTCCCAGCGCCAGGGTGGGATGTAGGGCGCGATCAATAAATAATGAGGGTATTAAGAGCGCATAGCCACCAGAGAGGGCTGTGTCCTTAGTGGTGGGGGGGGGGGGAGGCAGGGGGGGAGACTGTCTTAAGAAACGCCTCCTGCCGTTTTCAGAGGGATTTCTCCCTGCCAGACTGGATCTCACTCAAGCCGAGCTTACAACGGAGGAGGAGCTTAGTGGGTGGGTGGGGGGTATCGACGTAGGCGGTGGGGGGGGTGTCCTGGCTCGTGTCTTAAACGGGGGACACTCTTCTCCAGCTGCTCAGTGGCTGGTAGACAGGGCAGGTGGTGCTCGTCTCTCACGGATCTCCCCGCTTCAGGTAATCACTCCATTCCGACGGCTCATCCTCTGTGCGGAGAACAGGAAAGAGATGGAGGACTGGATCAGCTCCCTAAAATCCGTCCAGTCCAGGGAACATTATGAGGTAAGAGCTGCCTGCCTCGCCGGGACCGCATGCCGCCTGTCCGAATTGGGGAGGTCGATTCAGGTGAATGCCACTAATAATACAGAACACTGATAATACAGTGCGAGCTGCTCACGTTCCTGCCTGTCGCCGCTGCCTCCCCCTCCGGTCTCTCGATTTTTACGGTCGCGTCAGGAATATGCCTCAGCCTAATTCCGAAACAGCCTTTTTTTCCCCCCTGCGCATGTTATGTAAGAATCTGCCTTGTTGCATGGGGACCTTAAAAACAGACTGCATGACAGACCTGCGTTCTTTCTGCTGTGCCTTGTTTTTTCCCCTGTGCAGTGTCTCTGGTAACAGGCTACTGCAGGAAGGGGATTGCTTGTTATAACTAAGGGGGGGGGGGGGGCTGTGTTCAGTTGCAGAGCTGCCAAATTGCTGGCTTCTATTTGGGGGGGGGAGTTGAATCGACTTCTGTTGGGTCTGATCTGGTGTCAGTAAATTGGATTGAATCTAAAGTCAGCATGAGGAAAGCGTGCATTTATCTGACAGCTAGCTGGGTAGTGATGATAGTTAAAGACCTTTAGCCATCTTAAGATTCTCTCTTCCCGAGCGGAGAAACCACACCCTAATATCCTGGCAGCGCCTGGCACAGTCTCCCTGTTGTACGGGGAGAATCGGGCCCTCGGAGCCCCGACGTTTGTGCGCGATCAGTGAAATCGCTCCCCCATAGAGTCCCTCTGTCTGAGGGTGGAGCCTCGGGCCCAGATAGATGTTTCCCAAGGCCAGGATCATACGGTGTGGTTCGCGCCTGGGAGGGTCTCTGCCACATCCTTCTCACGCCGGACGGGGAGGGATGCGGCAGATGCTTCTAGTTGGATGTTTCAGTTCTGTTTGACTTGCTGTTTGTAGGGCTTGGAGTTTTATCTCGGCGCCGCCAATTTGTCTAACTTCTCCTTTGCTAGACGGCACAGTTTAATGTGGAACATTTCTCAGGGATGCACAACTGGTATGCCTGCTCCCACGCCCGCCCCACCTTCTGCAACGTCTGCCGGGACAGCCTGTCGGGGGTCACCTCGCATGGCCTCTCCTGTGAAGGTAGGTGGGCGCCCTTTCCGTCGTCCTTCCAGATCCCCCCTTGTCGGTCTGTTTCCCCCCTCATGCTGTCATCCAGCAAGACATCATAACCATTTTCCTATGATTGCCGAGGTATTCCCCGGATCCCCTTCCTTGTCTGCCACAGCCAGGGGTGATTCTAAAATTTTCTTAGATGGGGGGCATAAGCAGGGCCATAATTCATACACAGGAGCTAACTATATCATCAGCCAATGATATGTTTCGAATTGCTGAGTGACAGGGGAGCGGTCATTCCGGGGACCAATCAGCTGGGGCCTGTGTCCCCGTGGCACTGCCTCTTTATAGGCCCATGGCCACAGGTCACTGCAGATGACTCACATTTTAATAGAAGAATAGGTGTCCGTGACATATAGCAGCTGTGGTTTGCGGTGAATTCTTGGCTTGTCACTTCACGATTTGGCTTGAGATATTAATGCCTGACACAAATACTCGGGCAACTACTTTAATATACAAACCCAGTGTTTAATCTTTTATACATCCTCAATCATGTCCTCAGTTGTATGATGCATTGTGTGTGTGTGTGTGTGTGTGTGTGTGTGTGTGTGTGCGTGTGTGTGTCTGCGTGCCTGTCTGGGGTACGGAGATCAGCTCTTCCTGTCCCAAATGTAATAACCATGCTGTGGTATGTCTGCACGCATTATGCATACTGATGGCTGAAAATCATGTGGCAATATGGAGCTAATTAGCAAAATGCAATGCAGATGGTGCCCGTCAAGGCGCGAGAGCTATGATTAGCGGCAAGTAAATATAGCAGTGGTAGCGCGGGTTTCGCTAAAGCACCGGAGAGCTCCGAGGCGAGCAACGCTCCATCCGTTTGTGGGCTGTCGGCCATCTCCGGACCGTCCGTCACATGACTCTGTGAATCTCCTTGGGGAGCTGAAACCAATAACGGCGTGGTTTGAGTCAACCTCGATGTGATTTAGCAAGGCAGCGTTTTGTAAACAACAATCTACCTTATTGACATCAAAAAATGCAGCCCGTCTTTTGTTTTTAGAAATGGGAATGCTGGTGAGATGCTGGGCGTTTAGGTAGCAAAACGAAGAATCCAAATCAGAATCGGAATCTTTATCCAACAAGGACAAAAAGTACAAAGAATTTGTTGACGTATTTTGATTTTGATATTTTGACATAAATGTGCAATTAAACATACAATCAAGACAAAAGTACAGGAGCCAATAAATAAAATAAAAGAAAAATAGAGGAAGTTAAATAGAAATAAAGATTGTTCAAATGATGAACATCTAGACAAGTAAAGTGGGATAATCAAATGCATAGTGCAAAGAGCTTAGGGCCTATGTGGATGAGCTATTGAGAGTATGAAACAACTGTGAGGCAGACACTTTACATTAATTTGCTTTTGTCCCAAGCAACTTACAATCAAGAGAGAGGTTACAGTTTATGTGGACTCCCTAGGATTTGAACCCACAACCTTTGCCTTATCACAGTGTTCTACTTGTTAAGCTGCATCAGTGGGTGCTGAGATAGCGGTTTGCTTCTCATGGAGAAAGAGGCTGTTCAGGTGGCGGTAGGTCTTTGCGATCAGGGGAAGGGAATGGAGTTATCACCAGGAGGGAATGATTCCTACCAGCCCGTCTTCCCTTCGATGTTTTGTGGGCACGGATCGATAAAAATTGATATTGAATTTGCGGTGGAGTGGAGGAGGCGGTATTGGGTATTTCTCACTGTTCAATTTGGCTAGAGTTTCCTGAATTGGCTCAACCCATTAGCCGGATGTCATGAATGCTGTTTCATGTAATGTAATAAAACTCCGTTAATGGTGTGGTGTTTAGGGTGTGTGCCTGTACTGGACATGGGCGTGATGCGGAATTAGGGAAAATGTCTGGTGGTCTATGACTTCAGCTAGCTTTAAAAGCCTGTGGCTGTTTCTTTGGGAGTTACAAGGTGGGGCGCGGTGAGTTTGGGAATGGCTCCGTTTAACAGAGCAGGTCTGTTCCTTACGTATGGCGCTGTACGTGATCCAGCTCGGTTCAGGATGTTCCTGTAAGCTCAGCGGGAGACCTGGCCCAGAAACAGCCATATTCCCTAGTAGCTGACCCCCCCCCACCCACTCCCAGGTACAAATGCGCTATGATTCCGGGTAAGGGTGCAGTCAGTCAGAGTTTTCCCTTCCCTGGTTCTCATCTGCTGCGTGCTAATTAGCGGTGCGGTGCCACTGTAAATCCTTCTAATCCGTCTGAATTTTGGACACCCGCAGTCTGAGCAGAGAGTATTAAGGGTTTAGGCTGTGGTACGACCAGTGCTGGGGCAGCGATGAGCCTAAGTAATTTTTTTCCCAAGGTAAAAAGTGGCCACCCACAGTGGCGAATTGGAGGCTGGCAGCGCGTTTAAGTAGGGGCCCCTGGGGCCCACCCCCTCCCAGCCCCTCACACTGCAGAGGACAGTCCTCTCAGGCACACACCAGGCAAATTAGCATTCTAATCTGATTGATGTCCATTCGCTACAGGAAATCCAGCCAAAAGTTTAGCCTAGCGGTTATGAAATTGGGCTTCCCCTTCCCCCTGATAAGCATAGGTGGAGGGAGAGAGACGTGTGTTTGCTTATGATGTGTGTGTCAGACTGTGCTGCAGTAGCCGTCAGTGATGGACGTGGTCGGGGGGGGGGCAAGCTGGCAAAGAAACATTAAAAGGAGCCAGTTTATTTATTGCCCCTGTAAATCATCCTCGTGGGGCCTGTGCCCTCTCTGTTTGCATGTGCAGAGACACTCTTTCTCCTTTTATGGGCTGATATAACTTTACATTAGCCCTTTTATTACGTGCTCCATGCAGCCGTGTAATGTCCACGTTTTATAAAACACATGCCAAATGTCAGAAGCATCCGACTCATCTTCGCCAGATCGCGGTCGGCCTTTCGGAGCTTTTAAGCCATAAAGCCGATCATTTCACCCTTTTTTTTTTATTCCGAGCTTCCTAGATGCTTGGCTCCTCGTCCTCTTTCAGCTCCTCAGCCGCCGTGACGCTCACGACATCCGCTTTGCGTAGCTGTGTCTGACATTACGCCGCATGTAATGCTTTTCCATTGTGTCCGAGGGTTATAATGAAAAAGGGGTTTGTTGAAAATGGTGTAATGCAGCCCTGGCTGCTGATTGGTGTTCCAGGCCTGTTCCAGGGTAATGCAGGCAATGACTGCTGCCTGTCCTACATGCACCTGCCAAACAAGAGTGAGAAAAAGATGACGAGATTTAAACTTTCCTGTACTAGCAGTACAGAGGTTTAACCTGTACAGCATAGGAGGGGTATGGACAGCCTTACAGATTCAGGAGGCCCAGAACTTGTACTGTGGGCCCTCCCTACTCTGTGAAATTTACCGTGGCAAACCCTTCCCCCAAGGTGACATTTCTTCTGAGGGCCTAGGCTTACTAGCCACATTCCTGCCTGGCTTGCCTGCTTTAATGCTTTACTACAGAAATACAGTGTGTATTGTGGACCTAAGCCTCTGATTATTTTTTCTTCTTAAAGTCTGCAAGTTTAAAGCCCACAAGCGCTGTGCCGTCAGGGCGACAAACAACTGCAAATGGACGACACTGGCCTCCATCGGGAAGGACATCATCGAGGACGAGGATGGAGTGAGTAGAGACACTTGCACTGTGGGGCCCCTGACTTCTCTTATGCCGTGTGTGTGTGTACATGTTGTGCTGCCCGGACCCCCCGATGCGGCCTCTGGCCTCTCTTATGTGTGTATGCGCGCGCGCATCCATGTCGTGCCGTCTGGACCCCCCCCATTGGACCCCTGGCCTCTCTCATACCGCGTGTGTGCCCATGCGACCCGCAGATCGCTATGCCCCACCAGTGGCTGGAGGGGAACCTGCCCGTCAGCGCCAAATGTGCCGTGTGTGATAAGACGTGCGGGAGCGTGCTCCGGCTGCAGGACTGGCGATGCCTCTGGTGCAAGGCCATGGTGAGGCCCCTGGTCATGTGACTGCCCATCGCTCCATCTGATTATGATGACTATATATTATTGTTCAATTGTCCAAATCGTCTTACGGTTTCTTCGTGTGCGAAGGTGCATACAGCCTGCATGGACCTGTACCCCCGCAAATGTCCGCTGGGCCAGTGCAAGGTGTCCATCATCCCGCCAACAGCCCTCAACAGCATCGACTCCGATGGTAAGACCCCCTACTGGCCCTCAAATAAAACTCTCCGCTTCTTATTGAAGAATATCGTTATCTAGATGAAATGATACTGAAATGCTATATTTGCCATTTGCACAAATACGAGCACAGATACATTGGAATTCTTTTTGCATATCCCATCTCACACTCCTTTGAGTCATACACACAGGGGCGTAGGAATTGGGGGGGACATATACCCCCTAGTATTTAGCTAGACCTTATTTAAGTGTGTGGTTCAGCGGGTTAGAACTTGTACGTATGATTAGAAGGTTACGGGTTTGAATTTGGTGGCAGGCAGACCGGTGTCTCTGTTGGGCCCTTGTTCATGGCCCTTCCAGGGGCCATCATGCGGACTGACCCTGTGCTGTGACCCCAAGCATGCTCTCTCCTGTATATGTGTCTCATGGTTAGCAAGGTGGGCGAAAAGTCAGATTTCCCACAGGGATCAATGAAATGTTGCTGTTTTAAAAATTCAATTCAGTTTATTTTTATATAGCGCCTTTTCACAATGGAGTTGCCCCAAAGCATTTTACATGGTGTTACATGATGGCTTTACATGATATTAAGAGAGAGTCATACAAAATAGGGAAAAGGAAAGACAAAGAAATTAGCCAGATGACAACAGAGGAGAGGAACCAAAAACTCCCAAGTAAGAAACAAAAAAAAACCTCTGGGGGGTCCAAGGTCAGCTGGCTGCCAACCCCCCTGGACATGCTAACAGAACTGAACAGAGTGGGCTTGCTTGCTAAAAGCAAGATGTAAGTGATTGTGATCATGCCAAAGTCCAACAATGAGTCTGTTCTCCACGCTGGCCTGTGTAGGGGGGCAGACTGGAGGCTGCACCCACAATGTTACAGTTCGTAAGTCACATCCACGATGTCACCCATCCATGGGACCGAACCAGGACTCCAGCTCAGGTGGTGCCCTCCCCGGCCACCACCTGGACATGTGGGAAGGCAGAGAGCATGAATGCTCAAAACATGCATTAACACATTAATGGACAAGCGTAGTAGATAAAAATGCCATGTACAGCAGCACCAGTAGCCAGTTACGGTGTGTTATAAGTTAAGTTGTGGGTAAGCTAAACTGAAATAATAGGTCTTCTGTTGAGATTTAAAGATTGAGACCAATTCGGCATCCCGAACATAGCTTGGTAAACTATTCCACAATATAGGGGCCCTGTAGCAGAATGCTATACCACCAACTGTCACTTTATTTGTATGTGGAATGACAAGGAAACCTGCATTCTGTGATCTGAGTGGATGCGGCTTGTAAACTTCAAGTAACTCTGTCAGGTAGGCAGGTGCTAGTCCTTTAAGTGCTTTATATGTAAGTAAGAGAACTTTGAAGTCAGTCCTGAACCTAACAGGAAGTCAATGCAGGGAACTAAGAACAAGGGTTATGTGTTCAAACTTCCTGCTCCTGGTGACGATTTGAGCTGCAGCATTTTGAATACGCTGCAAGGTGTTTAATGTGCAGTGTGTGCTCCCGGATAACAGAGCATTACAGAAGTCTAACCTGTGTCTTGGATAGTAAGAAGTTGTTGTAGTTTGGCGATGTTGCGTAGCTGTAGGAAGCATACCTTCAATACTGCATCCACTTGCGATATGAATGAGAGGCCTGTATGTAAGATGACACCTAGATTACGGGCTGAGCTTCAGACCTTTGGATTTAAATTCTTAAAGTTGCGCCCCCCCCCCCCCCCCCATAAATATGCGAGGGAAGCTTGGGGTCAGCCATTTACCCATCTGGCCCTGTAGCATTTACTAATAACACGCAGCGTATTGATAACCGTGTTTGCGAGCGGCTGTGACAGTGGCAAAATTCTGCGATCTCCTCCTTCGTACGGTTCCTGCAGAGGCCGCAGACTTGGTCAGTGCCATCCGCCGGCTGGCTGTCCACCGCGTTCTGAGCGGGGTCTGTGGGAGGGTTCCTTTTCTCTGTCTCTTCCTGTGTCTCAATTATAGAGTCAGACTTTGTGGTGTCGATTCCCTGAGGTCGCAGCGTGTTCCGTTCGTTTTAGAGCAAAGCTTTTCGGCAACGGATGAAAAACGGTCTGTGTGTGTGTCCTCAGCTAGTAAAAATAACAGCTGTCGCAGCATTGATGGTGAGATACCCCTCCCTCCGCCCCTCCACAGATATTAATTTGCTCATGGATCTAATTATGTACTGTTAGCTCCACATGGCGTTTGTGCTGCTGTGTTCCAGTAATGGCTCGTGGCACGGGGGCGGTTATTGACAGTTGGATAAGCGTGCTATTTTAGGCGAAGGTTTACACGTTCCCAGCGGGCACTGATGACTAATAATAGCTCCCATGGCCCATCCCGCCTGCCTTGATGTCACCGTCTTTCTGACAAGCGCTCGTCCGAAAGCCCATGGGAGAGCCGCCGGACTCTGCTTTAATTAGAGAGGGACGTACCGGGCGAGTTATTCCACTGTAGGAGAATAAAAGCGAACGGGCAGGTTAAATAGGCTTAGTATCGATAATGTGTGAAGGAAATCCAGATATCGGCTGCAGCAGCAGACTGTTTTGGCGGCACATATGTGAGGAAGGTGGTAAACAAACTGGTGAATAAGCAGAAATGATTATGATGGAAAATGGAGCTGGGCGGCGGGGGGGGGGGCTGCTTGCTGATGGAGACTCTCCCAGCAGGCTCGCTCCTTATCATCAGCAATCTTGTACACAGAATCACCCCCCCCCTCCCCTCCCCCGGGGTCAACAGAGCATTCTGATTGGCTGCCAGCAGTTGTGCAGCACATGCTGGGACATGGTGACAAATGTCTGCCTGCTGGATGTGTCTCCTCAAGGTCCCCCCCCCCCCAAAAAAAAAATGCTGCCCCCTCTCTACAAATCATGCTCTCTCATACCCTGAGAAATATAATTCATTTGCCTTTAAACACTGGCATACACAGGCAAAGGCATGTTTGGCACATTCGTGTAAGTAGGCCTCGTATTTCTGAATGAAAAATGCACATAGTCACATACCTGTCTGTATTTATCTATACTTTTATATTATATACATTCCTAAAGCTTCACTTTCTTTCTGTTGGTTGGTTAAATACTTTACTTTTAAATTATGAAATGATCACTGCCTTTTTTTAGGCACATTAAAACGATTTGTCTTTCATTACTGAAGGGAGAACATTGATTAATTAGAATAATTTCCCCTGCTAATTTGTCATGGGTGTGTTCGTCATATGTTGCAGTTTTTTTTCTTCCTCCCATTAATTCCGCCTTTTTTCGGCCACAATGCAGCACATTAGCGGTGTATTTTGCATTGAATAGGTTCTCCTGTTGAGAACTTGGCTGCACAAAAGCCTCATTAACATGTCTCCCATTAATTATGAGTGTCTGAAGGAGCTATTAAATTACCGAAACGTCTCGTATCGCTCGCGGGCTGCCATCGCCTGAACCAGGCTGAGCTTAGCAAAACAGACATCAATAAACTCCACGTTCAGATGTACCCTGTTCTTTATGGCTCCGCTCTGTTACACATTACGCTCGCATGTGCTTCAGATTATCCTGTACAGCACCTGGTGCTGTAAATGCAATCTGTGACATTTCCACTCATTAATCCCTTAAATTAAAGGCTGCTTAGGGGGGGACACTTCTTGGAAATTTGGCCCTGAAATCGCTCATCTGCCCACCAGCGTGGGGAATGACTGCCTTGCATATATATATGTTTTTCTTGTTATTCACAAAAAATTCTAATTTCCCGCAGGCTTCTGGAAGGCTACCTGCCCTCCTTCCTGCGCCAGCCCGCTCCTGGTCTTCGTCAACTCCAAGAGTGGCGACAATCAGGGGGTTAAGTTCCTGCGGCGTTTCAAGCAGCTCCTCAACCCTGCTCAGGTCTTTGACCTGGTCAATGGTGGCCCTCACCTAGGGTGAGCAGAACCTAAGAGTTTCAGCGCGGTTGTGGTGTCAGACTGAACGCTGAGAGTTTCGGAATTTTCCCCACAGATCCTCCAGTTTAAGGAACAAATTAATTTTTCCTTTTACGTTCATGACCACAATGCTGTTGAATTCTCAAATCTACTTGGTTAGAATGGTGCTGGTTAATTTTCTATATCCGCGCACATAGTGCCAGTCAGGCAAGTCACAGTAGTAAATCAATAGCCCTATTATAATCTTTAATTGTAATTAACGTTACTTAAAATTTCAGACATAGAACACAATTTTAAAATTATCAGTATGAGAGCTGAAATGTTTAATCATTGGCGGAAGAAAGTAGTTCTACTAATAAATGCGTTTTCAACTCATAAATGTAAAAACAATGAAAAGAGAAGTATGTAATAATTGTGGTATACATGAGCAAATTCACACTGCTCTGTGCTTTATACATTTTTAAACGTATCTATGCCTCTGCAACTATGTGTTTAAAAACATATAATGCACGGCTTGCCGTGCGTTAACCCTTACTTAATACATGATCATTCTTAATGCATTGCTTAGAAACAGTTGAGTATTGTGATTGTGAATGCTCAAATTTTCACTTATTTTGACATAAAAACCTGGTCTTCTCGTGTACTTCGTCAGCCTACGTCTGTTCCAGAAGTTCGACAACTTCCGAATCCTCGTGTGTGGAGGAGATGGCAGCGTTGGCTGGGTTCTCTCCGAAATTGACAAGCTCAGCCTCCACAAACAGGTAGGGGCTTCGCCGTTCCGCGGCCGCCGAGCTGCCTGATGGGGGCGACATAGAGGCCTTAGCCTGAGCTGGCTTTTTGTGCTCTCGCCCGTTCCAGTGCCAGCTGGGGGTGCTGCCCTTGGGTACGGGGAATGACCTGGCACGGGTGCTGGGCTGGGGGCCATCCTGCGACGATGACGCACAGCTGCCGCAGATCCTGGAGAAGCTGGAGAGGGCCAGCACCAAGATGCTCGACCGGTATGTTTACCTGGTGCGGAGGAGGAGGGGAAATGGTACTTCCTGTCTGCACCTTAAATTCTGGCCTACCTCATGCAAAGTTTTGCACACAATCATAATTAAATGTTTTGCTGTTTGATTTGTACTTTATTTATGATTTATTGAATGTATTGCATTTTGCCTGCACCTGGGGCAGTGTGATGGCTCTGAGGCTAGGGATCTGTACTGGCAATCGGAAGGTTGCTGGGTTGAATCCCATGAATTCCAGGATTCTACTCCATTAGGCCCTTAATTTACAATTGTTTTGTCCCGGCTATGACATTAGCCTACATCCAGCCCTGCAAACAGGTCCCCCGACTTACTGGGATAACTTAGGGGTTGGTTGCAGGCCACCGGGAACAAAACCTCACACTGTTCCATTCCTTCGGAGCTAGTGTGGTGCTGAGGTATCACCCATCACATGGCTTCACTCAGGTTCTCATCTCTGAGGTGGTTTGTCATGTGGTGGGAACAGCAATGCACTGTATCAGTGTGTGTGCTCCTAACCTCTGGCTGGATGCTGACTGCTTTTCATTGGCTCTGTACCTGACAATAAAGTTGAATCTAATTTAATCTGAACCTGACCTGCAGGAGATTAGTGGCAGCCTACAAAATATATTTAGTACCTATTTGTTTTATGCTTTATCTAAAGCAACATACAAAATTTTCTACCTATTTCTGTATAGCGGGATAGCCAGTAAAACAATTTATGGAACTCATTCAAAGGTACAACACTGGTTCTGTTCCTGCCTTCCCAAGCGCTGCCTTTTAGTCAGTTGACCTGCCATCTGCTTGATGGTTACTTCGTCAGCTTCCCTCATATTCTACCTCAGGTCATTACCACATGTGATGTTTCGCTGATGTTGATACCAACAGTCTAAAATCCAGTCTAAAGTCTAAAAGCCAAAAACTGTGAGTTGCATGGAGCAACATCAAATCCTGGTTGCTCCACCACCAGTAGACACGGATGCAGTCGTAAGTGCTAATCGCGACTCTCCTCGTTTGCAGGTGGAGCATAATGACCTACGAGATCAAGATACCTCCCAAACACAGCTGTCCTGCCACACCAGAGGAAGCAGAGGAGAGCCAGGTACCATCACCGAAACCTCTGTCGGGGAGAGCAATGTCACTAATGCTAGACAGGACCCGCCCATAATCATAGCCAAAAAATTCCAAAGCCCCCCCCCACAAAACACAGTAACCGCGCTAACACTGAAGCTGAGAAAAAGGCTGTTTTACCTTGGTTTTACTGTGGAATTTAGAGTTAATGTTATTTTATTGTTCAAAGCCAATAGCTGAATCTAAATATTTTATCATGGGATAAAACTGAGCTATATAAATCAGATTTTGGTTATAAATCAATTTTGTTAAATAAGCAGTTATGTAGCTTCCAGGATCGGCTCCGCAACCCTGCATAGGACAAGCAGGTGCGGAAAATGGATAGATGAATGGGGGGGGCGTGGGTTAGGGTTGGTTTACCTTGGAACATCAGTGCTGTCCTGCTCTTTCTGCCTTTTGTTCACATAGTAGAATGAAACTTCTGGTCTTACCGGCTGTAATTGTTGCTATAGGTACCTGTCGTGTAGTCTTTATGAATTCTGTAAGCGCTGGGTGTATTTTATAAGCCTCTTATTTACGTCCTCTGTGATGGCCTTCTCCCTCCTTTGGGTGCTGTGCTCCAGCAGGTTCAGATATCTGCTTACGAGGATTCAGTCGCCGCCCACCTCACCAAGATCCTCAACTCGGACCAGCACTCCGTTGTCATCTCCTCTGCCAAGTGGGTCCTCTGCGATCACGCCTACAAAAAGTGCCCTGGGGGGTGGGGGTGTGCCAGCTGACCTGCTTTCTGTTCTTTTACTCTAAGGGTGCTCTGTGAGACGGTAAAGGACTTTGTCGCCAAAGTCGGCAAGTCGTACGAGAAAGCCACGGAGAATACAGATGAGGCCGAGAGCATGTCTCTGAAGGTGAGGTCAGGGCCCAATGCTGCAGCCAGTAGTATAGCAGTTAAGGACGCAGACTTGGAACCAGAAGGTTTTTAGTTCGTATCCCAGTCAGTGCTGCAACTGAGATCCAAGCAGCGTATCTCAGTTACTCTTCTAATAATATTCAGATGATCATTTGCAAGTCAAAGTCAGTTAAACAGTTTTTGAAAATTGCTGTTATAATTGTCATTATTACTAATAATAGCAATAGTACTAATATCACCATCACCATCATCATCATCATCATAATGGTAACGATAAACAGTCGTGGAATAGACCCACTTCTCATTTAACGACTTTGTCAGTTACTTATCGTTTCTACGCAAATTTTGTACGTCTGGCAACAACACACGCCGGAAGTGAGAGAGATCATTGGAGTAGAATGCGGAAAATGTTGTTAAAAATGTCCACTTAATAAAGGATAAAAGAAATCGAGTATGGAAGGCTGAAGTAGTCGTAAGCACAGTCGCGATCACGCTTAGGCTACTGTGATTTTTATTTGGCGACCGTGTCGCTCAATGACCTGGTTTATTGGAACGGAACTTGGTCTCTAAATGACACAATGGAGGCTTGACAGTGCTGTCTGTTACAGGACTATATTTGGTACTAAGACGTTTCTTTTAGATGTTAGCTTCCAGTTTTATTTGTATGTTCTTATATTTTTATTCTGTATCTGCTATGGCTCTATGGCCCGCTTTGTAGTAATGCATCCTTGGTTCTCCACAGTGTGCCATCCTCAACGAGAAGCTAGACTCCCTCCTCCAAACCCTCCAGGTGGAGGCCCAGGCCACGGTTCTGCACGGCACGCCACCCATTGTGGAGGAGGACCCGGAGGAGGTCGAAGAGCTGGAGGACGAGGGCCACAGCGTGGAGTCCCTGACGGAGCTGAAGGAGAAGCTGGATGGTAGTGTCATGGAGAAGGGATCCCCGCACAAGGTCTTCAAAGCCAAAGAGCAGCTCATGCTTCGGGCCAATAGCTTGAAGAAGGCTGTGAGGCAGATTGTCGAGCAGGCAGAGAAAGGTGGGTGGCAGCACCTGAAGGGGATGCTCACTCAGCAATGGGATCTGCGTATCGGAATTGAATTTAATGAGGAAATGTGTGGGGGAGGGGCCAGTCACATGATCAGGACAAAAGTAGGAAAAGAACTTGCCAAAATAGGACCCATGGCCCTTTAAGACATACTAAGCAACTGCAGTTCCTTTATTTAAACGGCACATTTATATAAAGAAATATGCATTTTTTGTGAAAACAGGGTCAGATGACCCCTGAAGCAAGTGGGAGTCGCGGGCCTCTCTGGGACGTGAACCCACAACCTTTCAATTATCACTGCAGCATCCTAACCCGCTGAGCCACATACAACCCCTGTGTTTACCCCTAAAAATTGTTACACTCTGACAGAAATCCCTTAAATCGTTGAAGCCATCGCCCTGAAACCACTCCTCAACTTCCCTGGATTTCCCCCCATGCCAACCATCTAGCCTTGATCAGTCCAGTCGCCTCCTTAAACATAAATCAGGTTATCTGGTCCCTCATGGGTGGTGTTCCATCCCCATAGTAATGCATAAGCACCTCTGTCTCGTACTGAATCACGAGACCGAAATCCGGGACAGGACAGCTGACTGAATGTTTCAGTCTAAGCATCAGTATAATAAATTATTAGCGAAACATGGTAATGGGCCAGAACGCTGGGTCGTTTCAGTCACGCTGGCTCTCTGGTTCTCGGCGGCGTGGGTGAGGTGTGAGTGATACCAGCACGCGCTAAGAAAGCTGCCAGCATGCTGTGCCAGAAAAAATGTGGCAGCCCAGATTCACAGCCCCCGCCTCCTCCCACTGAACCGTGTGGCATTTAGGACGGTCCAAGAAGGGCCGACGCCGTTTACCCTTATAGGGGCCAGGAAGCCAGTCGCGATATTTTCCAGGGGGGAAAAAACAGCCCAAAATGCGTTTGCGGCACGACAATAATAACAGGCCATGCTGTGAGGGGCGTGTACATCTGACCTGGTGGGATTTCCTCCACGTTTCTGCACCCCACGGGAGAGTGTAAGTGTTGGCACAGCACGGGTAATGTTTACCTTAAGGTGCACTTAGTTCATCTGGAAACAGGCTATTCCATGCGACCTGGAGGCATAAAACCTCTCTTTTGGGACAAATGCCAATTTTACGAAGGGATAACGAAGCCTTAAGTGCCGTAAAGTCCGAAAGAAAAAGGGGAAGTAGTGATGGTGTTTCTGAAACTATGACATCCCGTTCTGGATTAATGTAGCCACTGAGTCAGCGCATGTGTTGAGGGCTGGCTAAGTTGTTGAGCTGCATTGTACCCCCCATCCCCCCACAGTCGTGGATGAGCAGAACGCTCACACTGAGGAGCAGCAGGACCCTCAGTCCCCGACGGATTTCCGGAAGGAGAGTGAGGAGGAGGACAAAGACAATGAGAAGGACGAGGACACCAAGGAGCTGGAATCACAGTCCTGTAAGCCTAGGCCTTTTGGTACCTCACCCTGGCCCCAAAAATGGCACCTTACAAAGGAGAGATTGGCTAGGTCCACCAAAACCAACCGTGTAGATGACCGAGAAACTCGCTGCACTTTATTTATTGCTAACAGGTATCATGCTGTGTTTGGGAACAACTGCTGCCACCTGCTGGTATTTCTGATGTAAAGCACTAAGATAAAAACAGGCATATGACATTTATACTTTCATATTAATTATGCAAAAAAAAATTAAGACAAGGGCTGTATGGTGGCTCAGCCAACTGTGGGGGCGCAGGGTCAAATCTAGCCCCAGTTCTCATGTTTGTCTTGGACCAGTGCTATTTGTGATCCTGACCCATCACAGGGAAGTGTCAGCATAGGGATGCTGGACACCAAGTCGTAACATGTAGGTTGCTTGTTCGCGTACCCCTGACTTGCTATGAGTGCGCTGTCCTCCCAGAGTCCCAACAGCCCAGGTGACTCAACCACAGCATGCGAATGTGATTTTATGTTACTGTACTGTGATCGACCAGCTCACAGTCCAAACTGGACACTGCCTTACTCTCTGTGCTGACTGGGGTATCTTCAGAATTACCAAGGTGTTAATGACAATTAGGTATTATTTATGCATCCATAAGCAGTAGAGATCTTTCAGGTTTTAAGTTTTATGTTTATTGGTGTGTTACTTTCAGTGGGAGGAGAGTAAGACTTCAAAATTTAGTCATGAATGCATGAAAAAAGTGAATAGTCTCTTACACTTGATCAGGTTTTTAAGGTAAACTGCGTGTATGAACTCCTTCCATTTACTCATATTCACCTATGAGCTTCTGCTTCCTCTAGCACTGGTTTGCTTGCTATTTCAGTTATTTCTGTAATGAGCTGTTTGTGTGGAGGGGAAAAATGCTCTTTAATTTATGGCGGTCTCAGAATATATGAGTCATTGGTCTTTAAATACCAGAGCAGCGTCGGTGTTTGGTAGATTTTGCAAGCGTCCTGTACGTGATATTGATTTGAACACTTTCGGATACCTCCGTAAACGTCTGGTGTTAGTGTTCACACTTCTCTGTGTTGGTTTGATTTGCAGTACCAGTTAACTTTGCTTTTCGGGTCGGATGTGATTTATGGCATATCTAAATCTGAGTTGGTGTTCTGAGTCAGCGACCGTCTGTTTTCATTTATAGAACATGGCATTGTATGCGTTGCTGTGGTACTTCCTGTTTATGTGGTTACCTGCTTCCTCCCCCTCCCAGAGGAGAAGGAAAGGCTCTTTTTTCGGCCTGGTGGCGTCCCTGGCTAGTCCCACTTAATTTCGTACAGCTGTCGAGTCTTTCTCTTTCTTCGCTTTGTTTCTGCCCTGTGGACCGAGGGAACAATAATCAAATTTCAGATGTGGCAGTTCTAGCTTGTTCCTGGTTTAGGTTGACCATCCACAACTGCAAGGTGTGCTCTGTTTAATCCCTTAAAATCTCGGTCTTAATCTCACTTAACCTGATCGGTCACCCCTATCTGATGCGATCAAGCCTGAAAGTGAGAGTTGGGAGGGTTTGTTCAACTAAAATGCTGTTGATTCTGAAGAGGATAAGGCTTAGGTGCAGGCATATGTCCAAAGGTGTAGGAGAGAGTTAGATACTTGGGGGGACACAACTTAATAATTGAAATACAAAAATCTTTTTGTTATTTATGGACAGCCCTGTCTATAGCTAGTAAAAACACAATGATGAAACTGGAAGTTGATATGTGTAAGTTCTCATGGATTTTTCAGTATGCTGCTCAGTAATATCTTCTATAGGATTCTGCTTTGATCTTCTATAAGGTGCCAATGATCATTTTATACCCCACCCCTGATCAGCCAAGACGACGACACCATGCTCCCCCCCAGAGAGAAGGCTGAGTCGGAGCACCCAATCCTGTGGCTCTTTCTCCATCCCCCCCTTCACCACCAGCAAGGAGAATCTACCTGTGCTCAACACACGCATCATCTGCCCCGGTAGCACAACACACACGCCGAGCGATGCTCCTAACACCCACCTGCCCAGAGACAATAACATTCTGCTCAATGCTGACACATCTGCTGTAATATGACCGCATGAGCACACGCACACATGCACACTCATGTTTGTATTCATATCTTTGTGGGGACTGTCCATTCATTTCTATAGAAAAAAACCCTAATCCCACCAATGACAACCTTAACCCCTACCCAACCCTAACCTTAACCATAAGTAACCAAACAAAATACAAGACTTTTGCCATTTTTAGTTTTTTGATTGCAGTCACAGATTTTTACAAATTTGAGTTTCCCCTTGTGGGAACCGAAAAGGTGGTCCCCACAATGTCAAAATGACAGGTTTTTATCAGACTGGGGGCACATTAGGTCCCCACAGTGTAATATATACATGACCCACATGCACACACGCACACACACAAATCTTCCGCTTCTAGCTGCCGCTAGTCTTTTTCACTGACATGAAGCAGGCCTACACCATATGATGAGATGTTACATCCTCATTCATCATCGTCTATTTATTATCTTAATCAAAAGCCATGAATTATGGTCAGTATTACTGAGCGGGGCTCAGCTAGCTAAATTATTTCTTTTGCATATTTAGCTTGAGCAACTACATTAAGAACTTTAAACACGCTAATAGTAGTAATTAATGACCTTCATGAATACACATTGCATGACCCTCGGGTTATCGAGGGTCCTTGAGTCTCTAGTTGGACGTCTCCTGGCTTGACGTAGGTTTGGGTCCGTTTGCCCGGCAGGCCTGCGAGCTGGTCTAGCTGCTTCCATCGCTGGGAGCTCCATCATCAGCAAGATGCTCCTGGCCAACATAGACCCATTTGGAGCTACACCCTTCATTGACCCAGATCTCGACTCTATGTAAGAAACTTTGCGGTGTGTGTATGTGTGTGTTAAGTCTTGATGACATCATCGATGGACTGGTATGTCAGACGTGGCATGGTCTGTCAGCAGACATTGTGGGAAATGTGGTGTTCTCATGCTTGGCTAAAGAAGACTAATACATATTTTTTGCTCCAAAATGATATTTGTCATTTTACGGTTCAATTTATTTTCTCCTCCATTTGTCCTGTTCTTTGCAAGCCATTAAGAACAGGAGTGTTAAAAGCATCCACTGCTCCCATATCTCACGCAGGGAGGGCTACCTGGAGAAATGTGTCATGAACAATTATTTTGGTATCGGACTGGATGCCAAAATCTCCCTGGAGTTCAACAATAAGCGAGAGGAGCATCCTGAGAAGTGCAGGTGAGGTGGCCTTCTGCCTTTGCTTTCCTGTTCCCTTTTGCAGCTCTGTGTACTGGTTTCTTCCTTTGTGTTAGCATATCGCATGGGTCCTGCTCATCAAGGCTGATTTCAGATTTCATCTGGCTAAATTTAGCTGTTCAATTTATCCAGAATTCAGACTAAAGAAATATCCTCCTGATATACAGCAGTTAATTTCTGTCCTCTGTAGAGGACATGTTTTTGCTCATATTTCTCATACTATACATGACATTCTATATTCTGTCCTCTTGTTCTATAAAGAGGACAGTTAGGGCTTTAAGATAAGAAAAAAAAATTCTGAATCTCAGGAGGATGCAAAAGTGAACATATGAAAGTGGGATGTGGTTATTCTGGAATTTTCCTCCCTCACCTAGGAGCCGTACCAAGAACATGATGTGGTACGGAGTGCTGGGCACCAAGGAGCTGCTACAGAGGACCTACAAGAATCTGGAGCAGAAGGTCCAGCTGGAGGTGAGATGTGTGGATTTGGTATTACAATCCACTATACCTTCTATGGCGCCCTGTAACGTGTTGTTAATCCAGGTGAAGGTGGAGCCAGGGGTGGCTCAGTTGTGACTGAAGAGCGTGATAACATTTGGAAAAAAAAAAACACAGTGATCAAAGGCGCTGGCGTCTGCCAGGGGGCGGATGATGGAGGCGCTCCAGACCCGTCCGCCGTACTTGCCCAACAGTGACGTCAGGGGCTCAGCGTTTCTCTGCCGCTGTTTTTTTTCAGTGCGATGGCCAGTACATCCCCCTTCCTAGTCTCCAGGGAATTGCTGTGTTGAATATTCCCAGTTACGCTGGTGGCACTAACTTCTGGGGTGGGACCAAAGAAGATGACGTAAGTGTGCATTGTCAGCCTAGCGGCCATGTTCGCAGCCCTTATGTTTCTTGAGGTGCCTTCAAGCTAATGGATCTAGAAATTTAGAATCTGGAGTCATTCTACATTAGAGTTTATTTGCTAGAGTCAGTTTCATTAAACATCTCACAGGGGTCTTTGATTTTTGTTGCCCGTCATTTATAAACACAGCATTTCTTACTAGAAACGTGTGGCGCACTGGGTCTTCTCAAATACTGGGCTTCTGTTTCAAGGCCTTGACTGAACCTAGTGTGATGCCTCACGGTTGACTGCGAGGAACCAGGCTCGCTGCAGAGTGTTTATGTAAGGACTCTGGTGGCTCATCTGGAATAAACTGTTCTTCCACGGCTTGGGCTGTGCAACATGGCTCAGATTGCATTTCGGGGCCAAGCTCTATTGTCCCCCCCCCCCC
>JAAGVU020000001.1:44014617-44031236 GCA_011763525.2 Mormyrus iriodes
TTTTTTGGAGGAGTGGGGGGGGGCTCTCTGGAAAAAACTTTTTTTCCCGCGCTGGGGGGGTGGAACCAGGGCCAGATTGCTTTTCGGGGGCCAACCCTTTTTTCCCCCCCCCCCCCCCCCCCGCCCACCATCTCCCCCCACCCTGCGCCAACCAGGAATGTCAAGGTCAGGCAGGCAGGCAGGCTGGCTCCACTTCCTGGTGGAGTCTGACGCGCCAGGTGGCTGGGAGCCTGTGCTCACCAGCAACCTAACATGCCAGTTAAACACATTCTTAGCCAAAGGCCTGTTGATCCAGGTCCCTTGAGCTTTTCTGTTGTGCTCTAGAGCCAGTATTTGTCAGTTCGCCCAGTCAATATCCAAAGTACAAAGCAAGAGCCACACAATAGCAACAGCTAGATGTAAAATCCATATCGTTACTCGAGTCTGTGCTTTGCCCTCCTGTGTGCTGCCATAGCAGAGGGGGTTTGGGCTGGGTGAATGAATGTGACCTCCTTTAGCCTTCTCTGTACATGCCACTAAGTGCATAAATCTGCTCCTTTAAGGGAAGGACTCCTGTCTGATGCTGCATGATAACAAAAGGTATATAAAATGAAATGATACTTCACATGTAAAAAATACAGGTACACAGGAGACTGCTAGTTTTTGCATATTCCCTCATATTCCCTGCCTATAGACACACTGATGCGGGTGAGAACGAAATTTGGGGTCAAAATGAAAAGGCTGTGATTTATCCAGCTCCCCTGGAGCAACGTTCAGAGATTAGAGCCTCCATTGGGTATTACAGATAAACAAATGCATATGTTTAACAGGATAGTCTATCTGTGGTTAGAGGCCATTTATTCTGGCCTAAGAACAACAGGGTACTAGAACAAACAGTAACTTTGACACACAACATTAAATTAGTGCCCTTCTTCTGCCCTCTAGTGGTCACCTTATGACAGTTTTCCCCATCATGATCTTACTTATCCGTTGACTGAATAAATGGTAAAATTATAATTGTATTAAAGGAAAAAAAATAAGATTATGTACAATTAAATAAGGGTTTTGTTAATTTTACTTAAGATTGCAGTAACATTGTTTATTCTTCAAGTGATCAAATAAAGGATTTTCCGTTATCTTCCTCAGTAGGGGGATGTTCCTCAATTTGGGTGGATGCAATTGAAGAAGTATTCATTAATAAAGCCTTAATGTTGGCGTAATTTGAATCGTGCCTTTCATTTGAGGGCTCCGTCAAGACTAATTAAACAATTAAATTTAGCTGAAAGAGAAAGCAGCCAACACTCTGCATCATTAAGACTAAATTAAAAAATCGTCATCTAAAGCCATCAGCTGTGTAAAAAAACATGAAGGAAAGGTGACTCCTGGCACTGAAATCAGTGTTTACACTCATACGCTGTAGTTGTTTTGCCATTAACACCTGCATTGGGGGCAATGCAACTCTCCCCAGATCTTCTGTGCACCATCGTTTGACGATAAGATATTGGAGGTGGTGGCCGTGTTTGGTAGCATGCAGATGGCTGTGTCCAGAGTCATCAAACTCCAGCATCACAGGATCGCCCAGGTGAGCTCCTGCCTGTCTTCTCCACTCAGCAGTGTTGTGTTGATGGTGCTAATATCTTGCCCACCCTGCCTCTCCACCCCCCCGCCCCCCCAAGTGCCGCACAGTGAAGATCACCATCCTGGGAGATGAAGGCGTGCCCATCCAGGTGGATGGTGAGGCCTGGATCCAGCCCGCTGGTGTTATAAAGATCCAGCACAAGAACCGGGCCCAAATGTTGACACGGGACAGGGTAAGTGATGCTCTTGGGCTCCCTCTAAGGGCGGGGGCTGCTGTCGTGTGTCTGCTTGTGTGTGCGTGATGTATCTCTTTCTGTGAACTTGTGTGTGTTCGCAGGCCTTTGAGAACACCCTAAAGTCCTGGGAGGACAAGCTGAAGTACGATAAGCCCCCCTTACGGCCGCACCTCTACCCCCAGCAGTCCGTCGACCTGGCGACGGAAGAAGAAGCCACACTCATCCAGATGTGTGCCCGTGCCGCCGAAGAGCTTATCACCAGGTAGTGTGCATGCATCCCATAATAACTGGTGTACGCCACTGAGCCTCCTGGTCCACATGACGACTTGCCGCTGGCCGGTCGTTCCCAGCCTCTTCTTCTGCTGATAAGAGGTTAGCATTTTTGTGTGGGTGTGGCCACTAGACTGACCCCTGATCCCACATGTTCATTCCTGCCGGCAGGATCTGTGAGGCCGCCAAGACCAACGGCCTCCTGGAGCAGGAGCTGGCCCACGCCGTCAACGCCTGCTCCCATGCCCTCAACAAGACGCACCCCAAGTTCCCTGAGGTGAGGCCTTACGAAGAGGCCAAGTCTGACTCAGTATTACCACTGGAGGCCTCTTTCTTTATGGAGATTTTGTGACATCACGGAGATCTTCTGAGGTTTACCTGGGATGGTGTAGATGGTCGATTAATTTTTTCCTGTCATTCTCCTCAGAGCCTGACCAGGAACACAGCCATCGAGGTGGCGAGTAACGTCAAAGCTCTGCATAATGAGACTGAATCGCTGTTGGTGGGCCGGGTGTCTCTGGTGAGTTCGGCCTGCTCTCTGCTGCCTCCACTTGTCCAGCGAGCCACATTGCACCATCTTCAACCAAAATGAGGATGACACTCTCCACATTTGACCTTTACCTGAAATGATTACCTATTTTCAAAACCAACATGAAGTGCAGGACATTGCCAAAAGAGAAATACTTACTGTCAGCAAATAGGTGTAATGAGAAGATTAGATCAGATAAGTTAATACTTTATCCACTTGTTAAGTCATGATGTTTGAATCACGTGACAGTACTGTTTCTGGAGCCAACCCGGGGACAAGTCAATATGTCTCGGTGTTTTAAATCAATCTGAACCGAAAAAAAATCCACAGAATTGGCTGTAAACTAAACAGCCATGTTTCGCATTTTTTTCCATGCTTAGTTTGAGGGAAGCAAAGGTACACAAAATTCTCAGTTCAGTGCAAACCTCGGTTTTGAGTTCACGATTTGGTGCAATTTTGATACAGCAGGGAAAACAGAATTTGTTCTGAGATTATTTATTAAAACTGCAAATACATTCAGGAAAAGTCGTAAGCCAAAGGCAATGCATCCGTTGATGTGTCTGAATGACTGTGAACACGTGCTTATCTTCATATTGTAAAAAAATATCCATCCATCCACTTTCTGTAACCCCTGTCCAGCGTTGGGTGGGGGTCCGCAGAGCAGGGTACAACCCAGGATCAGGTGCCAGTCATTCGCAGGGCACACTCACACACCATTCACTTGCAGATGAGCTTTAGAAAACCAGAGAACCTGGAGGAAACTCCATGACGACACGGGGAGAACATGCAAACTTCACACACAAAGAGCCATGGCAGAGACCTGAACCGTGGTCCCAGCGGTGTGAGGCAGCAGTGCTAACCACTGCACCACTCCTGTAAAAAAAATAAATAAATTGATGTCAATATATACATCATAAAAATCATGGTGTACTAAATATCAAGTTCTCCACTCCTGATTATGGTCTCCTATCCTATACGTATGCAAATTCGATATAACATCAATGGTCCTGGTTTTATCAACAACTCTCTCCCTCCAGCATTGATGTAATTTATTGGGAAACCAAAATGTTGCCAAACCGCCGATTATGACTGACTGTTACCAGCATTAGCTAACAAACTCATAGCAACAATTAGCATAATATTTTCCATGTTGAACATCTGCTTGTGAGTTTAGGTTCCGCCCCTGTCAAAAAATGCATTCATTCATTTCATCGTGTTTACCGAACCGAAAATGATGTACAGAATGTGTGCTGGTAATTCCTCATGGGTGAACAGCTGCACTCAGCACTGTATTTGAATTAAAGGAACTTAGTCCCTTTTCACCCTTAACGATGCCTTGCTGAAGAAGTTACAGTGAATAATGTTACTGGTTCCACCATAGTGGTTTATTTGGACCATCAGACCCCAGGTTTTATGTCATGCAGATTGATCTCAGGGGAATTTTTGCATTCATATCATTATTGTTGCATTAGATCAGGGGTCCCTATATATTTTTCTCCAAGGGTCAGATTCCATCAAGAACAAAAGCCAAGGTCCACTGAGTCCGAAAAAATCTGCCAACTAAGGGAGTGCGGTCCGCCGATGATAAAATCTGCTGACCAGGGGGAGGGGTGTCCCAACGATTAAATTTTTCGAGGTGTGGGGGATTGATTGCGCAGTTCAGGTTCAGTTCTGTTATGATCTGGAGTCCGCCGGTTGGTGACCACTGCATTAGATGATTGTCGAGGTCCTTTTGCATGTTCTCTGCCTAGAGCTTGTTTTCCCCTCTTACTTGGTCTTGTGTCTGACCAAAAAGCAACTGGACCCCCCCCACGAGGAGCTGCTGTCAAACGCGCTGCAGAGTGTGGAGGTGGAGCTAGGGAAGCTGGCTGAGATCCCTTGGCTGTACCATGTCTTGCAGCCCGACGACGAGGAGGTGAGCCCCCACCCCCACAAATATTTACGCTACTGACTTTGATTTTGATTGCGTTTTAGAAATCGTGGAAGCAGCTTTGTGTCTAATGCCAGGCATAGATGATCCAACCCTGTAAAAATGCCGACATTCAGCACAGTGGCTTGGCTCTGGTTACTCTTTGTACTGCCTAATCGCTTTAGAATTGCTTGGGCTTTTCCCAGTCGAACACCTTACTCGTCATAATAGAAGCAGTTTGACACATCTCCTCTGGCCCCAAAGGAAGAGTCCCCAGCCGATAGGCAGTCGGCACTTAGCCCCGCCCATCAAGGGTTCCTCTGCTGGTGATTGGGTGGTTTGACAACCTCTCCATGTCCCAGGACCCCTCCCTGGAGTATGGCAAGAGGAACAGCCGCAGCTCCATGTTCCGCATCGTGCCAAAGTTCAAGAAGGAGAAGGTTCTGAAGAAGTGCACCTCCCAGCCAGGTAAGAACGCCCCCCCCCCCCCCAGTCACAGGCCAGCATTTGCATATGAATCAGTGATTTGCAGATTATTTATACATCTGTGTGGTTTACAGTTCTTTTACTGAAGCCTAGCAATGTGCAGGTGTTTACCGCGGTAAGAATAACTGCTTCCTACTGGGGTCCATTTATGGATCTCATTCAGAATGAAATTTAAACAACTGGTATGAGTGTGAGATTTGACTTGGCATGACCATTAATGTCATTGGGTGAAAATTTTGAGCAATTGTGTATCAGACCAGAGCCACCATTGAAATAAATCTTGGATTTGAGAAATGCTGATGTTCTGTAACCAAAAAACCTCTATAATTTGAATATTGTATGTGTATTAAATACTGTGTAAGTGACAAGACTAGATGTGTGTGTGTGTGTGTTTTATATGTAGGAATACATATACATATATGCATACATGTAATCAGTGTTGGGGAGTAGCTGACTAAAATTAGCTATGCTAGTAACTTAACTACTTTTTTCAGTAGCTTATCAGTAGGGCAGCTACTTTTAAAACGCTGTAGCTTTTCCAGTAACTTTTTTTTTTTTTTCAAATAGCGATGTAGCCTGGTAAAACATCGTTTACATCGTTAAAAAAGACTACAGGTTGTCCTCGACTTCTGACCTATGCGACTTTGTGAGACTGGCAGCGCCAGTGTTTCCCAGCATGAGTGTGTGACAATTTCCGCCCTAACTACCAGCAATGCAGGCATCCCCACCAGATTCTCACCCATTCATCTCGTGCTCAGGTTACTGTTCGCAGCGAGCACAGTACAGTATACATTGTCATCCAAACTTTATTGAAACTTTATTGTGATTTGACATTACATTACTAAAAGATATAGATTTGCATTTCAGCTTTTAACATTATGTTTCACGTATTTTAATTAATTTGCTTTCAGAGTATCCTACAGCACAAATATTTAGTGTTACTGGATGAAATAGCGTCAATGTAGTTAGCTACTTTGTCTCTGTAGCTTGTACTGTAGCTAACTGCTGTATTAAAATAGTAGCTTGGCAGTAGTTTAGCTACTTTTAATCATAACTAGCTTGTAGATTTAATAACTACCGTTTAAAAGTAGCTTCCCCAACACTGCATGTAATCGTATGAATATGTTGTACGTAGTTATACATGTTGTATTAGGTGCCTCTGAGTATATCAAATAAAATGTCTCATAGTCTAAATACTAAAGAGAAATATTGTGTTTCTACTTTAAGAAATAGTGTTTCAGATTTTCTTGGTTTTGAGAATTGAAAAAATTGATTCATTCATATAGAGAATTTTTTAATGAAATTTTATACAAAGTGGTGTGAAATGTGTTATTGCCCCCTCTGGTGGATGGATTGATACCTGCGCTGTAAAAGAGCCATGAGTATGGCAATGCAACACCTTGGTTTTATTTATAACACCCATAGATATGTCTGGGCACATTTGATGCCTGCAAACACCCAAGCTCATCTGGAGCCCAGTGAGAAAGTAACACATTGGCCGCACGAGAATGCTGCTCGGCGGGTGTCCTGCCTGAAACTACTTTGGTGTCTCTGTTCTGTGCCATCGTCCAATCGTCAGTCCACCCTAACCATCCATAAGCATCCTTTCCCGGTTTTTCTGTTTGTGGTGTTGTCTAGTATCCCCAGGGACAGTTGACGTGTTCTGACGTCGGTTAGCAGGCACAAACCAAGGCTCCCAGACATGGATCTACTAGGTTGCTGTTAGGCTTCCCTCTGCTGACTGAGGGGTACGCCTATAATTTGATGGTTAGAAATCGTCTCGTCATTATTCAACAGGAAAATAAACTGGCTAATTGCACCAGAAACATTTGCGCTTTTATTCATTATGAATTATCATCCTTTACAATTAAATGTAAGACCATAGAACTGCCTGTTCAATCTTTGATATTTGTGGCATTGGTTATTCATTTGGCCCTGCCCGCTTGTTCATAGTCATACTCTGTGACCTTATCATCGCCAGAGTGTTTCTACGATCCTCATCAACGGGCACATAGCTAATGGACTTCCCGCTGTTGAGGTTGCGTTTTTTCTTGCACTGGGAAGAGTATCCCTGCGTTTGACTGGATGCAAGTGTGGCGCTTCAGTTGGGTAGAGCGAGTGGGGTAGCTCTGGTTCATCACTGGAGGTTTGGGTGGGGTGTGGCGACTGGTTTAGCCTCGCCCACCAGAGGGCGACACGGGGAATGGATTTGGACTTCAGGTTGCCCAGGCTTTAGCCTCCCGCTCCTTCCTATGTCCTGTGTGCCTCTGGAATGGTGGACGTCCTACTACAATAACCCGCATGCCAGACTCTGGTGCACCCAAGACCGGTACCTTGTACCAAAACAGCCTCCTAACCCTCTTTTTTGCCAGCTGCTGCCGCCTCTTCTTCTCTCTTCTCCTCTCTATCTCTCTCTCACGCTCTCTCTCTCCCTCATTTTATTTGTCCCGGGCTTTTCCTTTGGGCCTGACCCTGTTTGCTTGTATCTTGCGTCTGAGGGGGCTGAGACTGAAAGGGGGCTTCTTGCTCTTGACCTGTGTAGTTCAGAAGTGGGGTACTGAGGAGGTGGCCACCTGGCTGGAGCAGCTCAGCTTGGGGGAATACAAAGACACCTTCATCCGCCACGACATCCGCGGCTCCGAGCTCCTTCATCTGGAGAGGAGAGACCTCAAGGTATATCCAACCCCTTTGTGCTTCAAACAGACTTGCGCTCTCTCTCTCTCTCTCTCTCTCTCTCTCTCGCTCTCAAAGGCACACACATATGAACAATCCCTCCCTCCCCCCCTTTTTGCTCTTGTGTGTTGCACTGCCCTGCTTGGCTTCCTGTGTGCAAGTTGGTTTTAAGATGAAACTCGTGTACTAACTCCACCCACCCAACCCTGCCCTGCTCCTCCCTTCCCATATATGAGCATCCCCGGCTGTCGGTGACGGACCACTTCAGGTGTATGCTCGTGTGCATGTGTGTGTTTTTGTGTTAGGAGGAGTGGGGGTGACTGCTAGGACAAAATTTTATTGGCAAGTGGGTGGGGGGAGGGGAGGATCTTAGTGCTTCGGTCATGTGCCGATTGGCAGGGCTGCTCTGAGGCATGGTGTGATTATAGATTTGAAATGTTAAAATGTGAAACTGGCTTTTCTGTACTGGATGGGTCTGAGATGAAGAGAAATCCTTCTTCTGAAAGTGGCCTTCGAAACGTCGGGTAATATCAGTTACAAGGATTCAGACAGACAGCATGAAATCATCATTACTGCATCTCCTCAGTAGAGTGGACAGTAAATGTTTCCATATTTGGTCTGGGAAGTTCATCATTTTTATGAGAATATCCTCTTATCAGTCCATATCTAAAACTGCTTTGTTCCACTGTACTATCGTATCCCTGAAGATTTGTGTATTTGCAAACCATCATGAGACTTTCATTATCATTTATGATACATGACCGTATCTATGGAGAACGGGAGCGATGTTTAAGCTTGAAAGAATCAATTTTGTTTTGAAGAGAGTGAAGAGGTTGATCATGTGCCTTATAGGCCAGCTGACACATTGTACCTTGGACTGTGCCTTTCTGTCTTGTCCCATCATATCAAACCTCTGTCGCTCTCATTGAACAGAAAATGCTCACTGAAAGTCATTGTGCCCTCTCAGCTGTCCTGGTGTTTTTGAGAAAAGTATATGTCTACTTGCGGGGACATCCACCTCTAGACATAAAATCTGTCTCTGCTACAAGAACCCCTTTTTTCACCACAATATACAATTCCTTTGTGATTGGCTAATAGGCATCAACAATGCAACAATCCTTAGTCCCGCATACAGAAAACAACTGTTTTGTTTTTATGGAACTGCTTTTCTCCCACATTTATCAAGAACATTAACAGATCGTACAACATACAACGAGTGTTTGCAGGTTTTTAAAAATGACAACGAAATAATCTGTTGCAGTCTGTGTAACTAAATGGTAAACTATGTAACCATATAACTCTATTATAAATATATACAAATGTGAAATTGCAGTACACTGAACGAGAATGAGATTCTCTAATGTTGTTTAAATGGTCAGATGTGTGTCTGGGGCAGTGTGCTGTGAGTTTTATCACTGGGCATAGTATTGTATATTGTTTTCCATGTGTAATGGGACAATCCTTTTGATGGCCTTTGAGGTGAGCACTGCAGCGGTCTCCTACCAAAGCCTGTTCTGCAACATCTTGATTGTGTCTAAGGCAGCCACTGCTGAGCAGTGCTCGCTGAAGTCTTCCTTTTTGTTATATATTTTCCAGGTATGTTTTCTGCTGATTGTCAGTCTGACGTGGTCTAACAGGCTTTGTTCTAACAGGATCTGGGGATATCGAAGGTGGGCCATATGAAGAGAATTCTCCAGGGAACTAAGGAGCTGGCCAAGAGCAACCTGACAGACCTCTAGGATGGACGAGATTCTGCAGTGGTCCACAGAGATCCATTTTATAAAAGCTCTTGGTACAGAGAGCAGAGCTCTGCGGGAAATGGGAGGAAGTCCCTACTAAAGATGACTGCCTGAAGGAGACTGACATTGAGGTGTTGCTTTTTTTAAGAGGGTACCAGTGCCAAATGTTGTAGAATGACAGCTGTAGGTGGGTCAAAAATGCCATTTTAATGTGCTCCACTCCGGGCAAAATCAGGTATGCAACAATCAACATTTAGGGGACAGTCTCTGGCCTCTGGGGAGGGGGAGGGGGGTATGGCAAGTAGCAAAACAGAACTTCCATAAATCATGTACTGTGGGTAGTGTTTATGGCTTCTTAATGCTAACTGGCACATTGGCTTTATCATTGATGCTAGTATCAGGAGGGAGAAATTTATGTCTGAAATATCATGCTTTCAACAGCATTGTTTACATTTTAGGTTGGCAGGGAGGAGACGACAGACATTGAAAATGAATGATAGTTCAGCTGTAATGGGTTTGGGACCAAGGATAAAAAATGACTTTGGAGTCTCCTTAAACAGCAAAGCAATGCATGGTATGCCTGCTTGATTTGGATATCTATTTTACTGCATGATTAATGTCAGATTTTTTTAACATACACGAAGAACACTTGAACGAGTTTTATATCAATTTAATATTATGCCATTTGTTACTACTGAAGTCTGAAGTAACCCTTTGCCACTAGGTTTCGTAATTCAATTTTTAGCATGGAAGCTACGCGTAAAGAAGCTGTGTTCTTTAGCAGTCATGTGCCATATTTTTTTCAGAGTTATTAACTGTTCTGCGTACCTTTTAGCTCCGTTATCCTAGTTCATGCAAACGGATTTCTCAAAGAACACCGAGGACCCTATGAGCTGTTAGTTGGAATGCAGTGTTGACACAGGTATAACTAGGCTTGGGTGGTATTACGGTATACCACAGTATTTCGAAATCCATGCTTCAAAATTAGCAGAGGATTAGCTGATAAAATTAGCTGATGAATTTTATTGCCAAGATTTCAAAACACAAGAATAGCGTTGCTTTAGAAAATACCTTCAAAATACCGTATACCGCGGCATAATGTCTGTATGACAGTATGAAAAATTACATGCCGCGCAAGCCCAGGTATAGGCATGAACACTAGTACCAAAGGGAAGACAGTATTTTGTAAGCATTCATACTTCTTTGCCTATTAAAAAGTAATTATTGCACCAAAATGGCACTTGAACATTTAAACACTATCAGGAGTTGCTTTAGAATGAATTATGATAAGTCATTTGCCAACAAAGTTAATATTTGTTAAGTTTAGTTAAGTTTTTTTGGGTTGTTGATAGGTACTTTCTTGCTGTTCATTTGGCAAGAAATAATCTACTTAATAAACAGCTGTTGGTGATTGTTAGACTATTTTTAGGTTCAACTTTCAAAAGCCAGTCCATCATTCTCTGGCTGTAACATAATGCTTTATCAGGTTAGGAATATTGTTTTAACACTTGGTGCAAAACTTACTGTGAGCTGTAAGTTACCTGCTACCGGTGTGAGAAGTTTGTAGGACTTCATTTTAAATTGGTATAGAAGAGGGCATTACAGGGTATACTTCGATATTAAATTGTTCAGTTGTGTGTATATATACTAGCAGATTTAAATCTATATGGTAATAGGTATTGGCCTTTGTAGATTGCTTATAAACGACAGCTCACACATTTAAATGTGTGTTTTGCACCAGAACCCCATTGTTAATGATAGTTTAGTGAACTCATATTTTTCTATGCTGTTGTACTTTAATGAAGGTGCAATATTGTACTTATTTTGATACTGTTGATTGTATTTTGAAGCTATAAAATGTGATTGAGTTTGGTTTTGTTTTGGAAACTAAAAAGAGTATTTCATTAACTTCTCTCCTTGGTTCCTAGAAAAAGGTGGACCATTAGGTAGCCGAACTATAAAATCAAATGGCTTCGGACTGTCCAAAGTGCTTCCAGCTACTGGTTTTCACTCCTGTTCCACTGTGCTTCCTAGATAATTTAAGCAGAGAGTGTCTAGAAATTTCTTTGTGCAAGTTATGTTGGTTGTCACATTACATAAGAGCAGCCATTTTTAAATACACTTCAATCAAAGTATTAGTATACAGTATGGTGACAATTCAACTTTGATTTTTTTTTTCTTCAGTAAAATTATTCATTACAGCAATTCCCCACTAGATGGAGAAAGTATGATACTCATTTAGACAGATCTAAGTTTTTTTCAAACCTTTACATCTTTTAGTTTGCAGGCCTTTGAATTATTGAAATACATCCAAATAAGTACAAATTCTATAAGACTGACATTAGCCCCCTAATTTTCTGTTGTAATAAGGGACACCTTCCCACTTGAGGGACACAGAAATAATTTCAATTGTAATAATTTATTAACAGCTAACAAATTGAAAACATGCACTGAAATTACGGCACGCAGTACCACCACTGCTTCTGTGGACAATCGAATGGTTTCATTTATGTTTTATGCTGCATTTTTTGATGAGTATCAAGAAAGACAATATGAATTAGTATTTTCCACTGTAGACCTGTAGTACCAATAAAATGTAGGTTAGGGTTACTGCACAGCTTATTCTCTGAATGTCCAAGAAAGATTAATTCCTCATCATTAAAATTAATGTGAGATTTATTCCATGAAGATACATGCCCGGATAACTATTTTTTGAACCCTGTTATTAAATTGTGTTTACAGCTTAGGTTTAAGTAACATTTGAGACTGAATTAGTTATGTTTTAGTTTTTCAGTTCTTAGTTTTTTTTTTTCTTTTTGTTTGGAATGGGCTGTTTAAAGTTTTTTTTTATGCCTCAGTTATGTCTAAGTTACTGGCCAAATTTATTTGTATCGCTGAATTGTTTCTGATTCTGCGACTGCACTATCCAAAACACTTCTGCCCCACTGTTAAAACAACACAAGTGTACCTCCTCTTTAAGCTTTCCAGACTTGTGTTATGTCTTTTACGTAATAGTTAATTTGACCTTTGTGGCACTCAGTTTAATATAAACAAGCGAACCACAAGTATTTAATAAGAGGTGCAAATATGGTGTTTGGAGAGAGACACTGTGCATATTATTTTACTGTGCAAAAACAACTGGGGTCCTGTCATGAAATAAAACAGGACACTGTGCAGTAGCATTGCCAGACATACTGAGGTTTCCCAATGTTGGTGGAAGATAGATACTCATATCCGAGTTTAGATTTCAGCGGATACTAAAAAACACTACATGTTTACAACGATAACTAAATTTTTCTGAAAGAGTAATGTTTCGAAAAAGAAACGATGCCAAAACAATTCTAAAGTCTAATTATTTATTTATTTATTTTTGTAATTATATTGGTAATGTGATATGTACCTAAACAACTCGGTTTAATCCGTGAAATAAAACGAAAAACAAAAATGCTTGTAAAATGATTTAAAAACAATGCAACTAAACATATTCAGCAGCTCAACTTTTGCAGTTGATAAAGGAGCCAATAGGAAACGATGTGTTATGTTTCATTGGCCATACTTTTGTTTAATGGCTTCCACTTCTGTTTGCTTACATCCTGTGGCACATGTGACGCTAGGTCATTTGGACAGCTTTTCCACCTGCAAGTATAAAACATTTCATGCATCTGATATTAAGATAGTTGGGTTAATGACAGCACACAGTGCCTTATTCAAAAAAGGCATGGCTTCCACTCTTTCGACCATTTATTTGGACAGAAAAGGCAAGAAAAGTGTGTAGTTTCAAGGGACCTAAGGATGTACCTGTAACAGTGGATCATATCTTGTTTAACTTGATAACATGTAATTCTGCATATTACACATCTCTTCTTTTTTTTTAAATTGAGGCGTGCCACTCTCCCAAAGGCACCGTAACATCAGGTTTTGTGTTTTAATTTGCAATTCTACAATGGGCAGAATTTCACATTCATTTTATATGAAGTCCTCTCTAAGACTTCGTCCCCTTTCAGAAGAGAAGGAAGTACAGTGCATTTAATAAGGCAAATGACGTAAACGTATACCAAATATCTGCTTTACCTGAGTAGTGAGAATAAGTTGCAGACTACCTGGTTATAAAATCACCTCATTGAGTAGAACCTTGTAGAGGATGTTAACAAATCTCTAACTTGGTTTCCAACAAGGTGAAGGAGAACTTTCATTTGTTTACATTCCGTTTACAATGGCACAGTTTCATTTTTAACATTTTATAATGTCTAAATTAATCATATATAATATATTATATTTGTTTGTATAATATATTATATATCATATAGGTATATAAATAGGTATATACGATATTTCCGTATTTATTGCCTAAGATTTATCCAATGTGTAATGTGTTTTCACCTTTGGAATATAATGTTACATTTGTTGTATAGATATATGGGTGGTTTTGGTAAAGTAGTTAGTAATTTTTATGACTACTAAGTGACTGTTTTTTGTGCCTTTTTATTGTAGAATGCATGGTTAACTATTTATTATGATATGGAAGTCACTGAGATGTGTATTTTTGTATTCTGCTAAAATTAATGGGTAAACTTTGTTGTACATTTTGAGATGCCTTGAGGGCGAATACTTACTATCTTCCTACATCAATAAACCTAAATTCATGAAAGATGTTTTCCCTTTTTATTGCGTTCCTTTATGCTGCATGACATGTCCTGTCATCCAAAACTACATAATGCTAATTTTTATTTATATGAATAAGTCATTAATGATATTCATTGTTAGAATTTATTTATTTAGTAGACACTTTTATCTAAAGTTACATACAATCTAGAAAGCAAAGTCAACCAGTCCCAGGAGCAACTGGGGTTAAGGGTTTTTTTTCTAGGGTCCACCGGTGAAATTATTCTGCCAACCCTGGGATCTGAACTGACGACCTTCCAAACACATGCACAGCTACGCACCCTACTGCGACACACCCCCATACATTTATTTATTTTTTAAACACAAAATTTATCTTTAATGTCTGTAATACTGCAACAACAAACTAACCTATATGCAGAGCTCAGCACAAGTCACATTTCCAAAGATGAATAAAGTCTTTACACCCATGAGTTCTATTTGGTCTCAAGTAATCTTGAAAATCGATATTGCCTGTGACTGTGCTAATTCTTTCACAAGACAATCAACATGTCGATTATCAAGAACCATAAAAGCTGATGGGCGTTACAGTGCGAGGTAGAACACTGGGCCATGGAAAAGACAGAGACCATTAATGATGGAAGTCCGAACTGTATAAGCACCGTGGATAAATGAAACTAACAAAAACTGTCCTTATACAGGCTGGGACATCACAAGCTAGAAATTAACGGCTTTGATGCACTTTGAAATACATTTCAGATGTGTGTGTACATGTGTGACTAGTTTGGAAAGGTATAACCATTATTCCATGACAAATCTCATCTGCATTTTTATGGTGGCAGGGAAGGTGGTGCCCTAGAACCTCCCATGAGTGTTTAGGCTGACTGTGCCCCTGTGACTGGAGTACCACTTTCATGATCAGCAAACCATTTAATGACTAAGTAACCTTTTTTTCCCCCATACAGGGTGACACTGTCATTGGAAAAGACTCCACTGCAATTATGACTGCGATGTTGCACCACAGGATGAACAGGATTATTCAAAAGCATATACTGGCACCCCTCCTTCCCCTCTAAAGGGCTGAGACGTCAGTAAAATGCCCTTAAATGAATCAGAAGAAGCCCTGAATGATTTGTGTAGCTAAGACGTTTTAATCACCATTTTCTCAGTTTGAGAACCAGGGCTAAGCCTTGCATTTTGTAAGATGCTTGTCATGGCGCTGCTACATAACGTGTAAATGCTAAAATGAGAGACGCTCACACTTAAGTTTAAAAGGATTACTTATAACAGCCACAGGAATTTTTTAATCTAACCCCTTCTGGATATTCCACTTGAATATCAATAGACCTACCTTAAATATCTTTAATCTTTTTTTATTGATTAACTACTCTCTGTGACTTGGTAGCTGAGATACAGGTAACTCATATTAACACATTTGAGAGTAATGTAGTGCAGTTAAACCCTGGAAAACCTCCCCCCACCCCCAAGCAAGGGTAAAATTCAACCAGAATAAGGGTAATAATGGGTAATGACAGGTAATAAAATCTGTGTCTGAAATTCGAGCAAGCAAACTTTGAACATAGCTGGTGTTTCAGTGTTCGTGTACATATTCCATTCAAAAAGGCAAGATCAGGGTGTCTCAGAGTCATTGCGCTGGGTGACCATATGTCCTCTTCTTCCCGGTATTGACCTCTTTTTTTTAACCTAAAAATGCCTTAACTGTCCGAAATTTAGCTTTATTTCATGTTGATATTTGGTTTCTACAGTGAGAATACTTTCTCTGTGCATATTTGCGTTGCTTTAATGTCTCTCTTCGCGTCCTGTCCTCGGTGTCCTCTTTTTTGCAAAGCGAACAATAATACAAACTTAACACCAACATATGACTATAAGAAAGTAATATAATATCCAAATATAATATGTTGCATTAAATTAGCCTCAATTCTGTTCAGATCCTCCCCCTCTTCGCTCATGTAGTCAGCGATCAATCGTTATTTCGGAGCTCTGAAGAAAGCCTATATCCAACGGGAGTCGTGATCGGAGTTGATTAGCCTTGCCTGGATTTACCTTGTTTTGTGAAATGATTTGACAGGGAGCATCTGCGGGTCTGACGGCAAACGGTGAGAATATTCATAAATCGTGCGATGGAAGGATATATGTTTTTACAGCTATATTATGTTCTGTGCTCAACATTGATATTGAAATAACACGCTGTAGCTGTTATCAATGTAAACGTACATGAAGACATTCAGTGAAATATTCAGTCGTATCAGGCCGCGGCCCAGTTAATTGGAAAAAATTAGGAGGCTTGTTAATGTTGACAGCGAACGTTATGTGTAACGTAGTAATAACATTATACACAGCTTTTTTCATAAACGTTTTTAAGTCGTTTGGCCTACTTGTGTCAATTTCTTTGAATGTTGTTCAAACGATAATGAGGCACTTACCCGAATCGAGAAAATGCGACACTGCCTGATTCACACAGGGGCTTTGAATTGGTTATCATGGCAGTTAGCTAGTTAGCTATTCTAGTTCATATGAACCTTTAATATTCGATCTCTTGTACTTTAGCAGAGATTATTTCCAAAACTGATTTAAAAAGC
>JAAGVU020000001.1:44032764-44047259 GCA_011763525.2 Mormyrus iriodes
GTTTATTTCCTTTACAGCAGAATGATTTTCGTTTTTGGCCAATATATCTATATGGAGACAGTTTTGCTTAAAAAATGAGATGACAAGACATGAAGTATGTGTTACCCAGAGTGTACAGAGCTGTAAATTGTGAATTTTTTTGGTCTCATTATGGTGTTAATGACCTGAAAGGGGCAGGGGGTGCTTACTAGGTTTGTTTCCTCAGTTTCATCACATTTTAATGCTTCTGGTAAACCCCACACATACCAGGTATTTGGTGAAGGCATTCTTGTAAGTGCGCTGTGTTAAGGTGTGATATCACTCGGTTCAACAGTGTTGCTGTCTGCTTCTTTGATAAATGATGTTTGCCGAAAGCTTTTCGCAAGCTGCCCTCTCATTAGCGGAGCCTTGCATGTGGGTTTATTGGTTGTTTGCCCAGCAATATTTTTTTCCACTCCAATTCCTTTTTTTTGTACGATTTACTGGCAGTCCCCCTCCCCGCCATCTGCAGTGGTCTATACATTTCTACATTGTCAGTCTTCATTTATTAACTCCCAATAAAATGACTTATTGGTACTTGGTATTAGCTCTGTTTTAGTATTAGTTGTTTTTTGGCACCAACATAAAGAATACACGCAACACAAATCAAGACTCAACCTGTTTGTTTAAATCTGTTCTCAAACAGAGAAAATATCTACTGGAAATCCATCTACTGGAAACTGCATGTACATTTAGGATTGCTTTGATGTATTTTGCGTGGATACTCTGAACAGGATGCATAAAACTCAAACACGCAGGCCATTTTAGTCTATCGGAACTAAGCTTTTGGTTAAGAGTTCAGTCTCTCACCCATATGTGTCAGTTGCTTCTTTTTTAAACGTTACAGTTATACCTTGCTTTCCTGTGGATAATTCACTTGGGTTCCTACACATTTGTCACTGAACTGTTCGTTTGTCAGGGCTGTGAATTTAGCAAAATCTGTGAATTTCACTGCTGTTTGTACTGCAGGTGTGTGGCACAGTCCTGCTCAGCCATGGACGCCTGTGCACGCATTCGGGGAGTCCCACTAAAGACCCGTACCGCCATTAGGAAGGAGGTCAGGCCTGCTTTATGCTTCGTATGTGTCCATTATCACTCAGAACTTTTGTTTGTTGTATTAAGGACAGTAAAAATGTACAGTACCAGTCAAAAGTCTGGTCACACCTACTGAAAATCATTTGTTTTTCAACAAGATAACGACCGTAAGCATACCTCGAGGTTATGTAGCAAATATTATCTTGAGAACAAGGAAAAACGTGGAATGCTGTGGCAGATGACCTAGCCCCCCACAATCCCCTGACCTAAACTCTATAGAGCAGGTTTGGGATGAGTTGGATCGAAGAGTAAGAGCAGGACAGCCAACTTGTGCCCAGAACTTGTGGAAACTCCTTCAGGACTGCTGGAGAAGCATTACAGGGGGTTACATCTGAAATTGGCTGAAAGAATGCCGAGAGTCTGCAATGCTGTCATCAAAAATTTTGAAGAGTCTAACATTTGAGAAAATTTTGAGATGTTGAACACTTCTCTTGGTTGTTGCAGTATTTTACTTCAAATCCTTTTCCTGTAAGGTGAATAACAGGCAAAATAGAGACAAATATATTAAAAGCAAGTGTGTCCAGACTTTTGACTGGTACTGTAGGTTGCACCTAACTGATGAGCTGAAGTTAAGAAGCTTGTGAAATGTATGTAGTGCTGTGACTCCTGGATCAACCCTTTTCCTTTATTTAGATAAAACGGATAATTTATCAATAATACACAATCAATATAAATCTTACTAAACTGCAGTGCCACTCAAAAATAATTTTATTTGCTTGTGATATGTGTACCATATGCATCAAAAGGAAAAACTGTGAATCCCCAGTGTATTTCTGATCTGTTTTTATATCATTAGCATGTACTGCTGAAGGTGCTCTGTCCAACATCACCAAAAATATTATTGCTTAAAAAATATTATTGCTAAAAAAAAACAAAACAAACGAAGTTAGCGCTTTTGGCTGTTTAATATAGTAAAATGTAATGGTATAGTTAAAACGATCAAATTTCAATGGTATTTATATTTAGTAACAATCTGTTATTTAGGGGTGTAAATTGTAACCTTTGCCATGATCCGATTTCGAGTTTCAATATCTGGCAATAATTGAAATGTTACCGAGACATGTTACAATTCAATTCAGTAATCCATGATCAATATTTTCAATGCAGTGAAACATAGGCTTATAGCGGAATTTATTTAAAATCAAAAAGACAACAATAAATGTTTAATTTTTCATTTTAACAACAGAATATTTTACGGAAAAAAAAACTATACAAAGTGCTTTAAAATGTCTCAAACAAAATAAAGTCTCAATAACACAACAATGTCTGCTCGAGAAACATTCTGTCTTATATTTATACTGTAACAAGAAAAACAAAATTTCTGGATATGCGTAGCTTAAATGCAGGAACACAGGTGTACTAAACTGCATAAAATACAGCGTACTGCAGTGGTTTTTTACAGTTTTTTTTTCCCTTCAGTTTCAGCTTATTGTCATAATTTAATAAGAATTGATATTAATTGCATCAATTAAATCATATCTTGGCCTTAACAATTGATACGTTGATTAGAATTGATGAATTGTTACACCCCTGATGTTGTTGATGAGCTTATTAACAAGTTTCATCTGTGTTGGAGTGGAGTACATTAAGTTTTGTATTTATTTTCCATTAAAGATTTTCTCTAATCATGTGTGTGGTATAGTTTGTACACATGGTGCACCTGAATTATATCACAGGATGGGATCATTTTAAGCCAGTGCAGGAACATTTTTCATGAATCAGGATATCTTACTTAGACAGATAACTTGTTGGATGTAAGTTGGACTGGGTTAAATGTAAGTGAACAAAGATAAAGTCCATTTAGCCCAGACTACAATCTCAAATCTGACAAGTTATCCAGCTAAGCAAGGAATCCGGCTTCGTGAAACAGAGCTCAAGTCAACTTTTTCTATGTGTTGTGACATAATGAAGAATGTGTGAATGAACAGAAGTTCTCCTTGGCTCCTTTGTCCAGACCATCCGTGACAGCTCTGTCCCTCTCCTGAAGAGCCTCTTGAAAAGCCGGAAAGAGCTTTGTGGTGTCAACGTGGACCTTCACTCTGGAGACCTGCTGCATTTGGCTGAGGTGTGTGTCAAAGTCGAGTACATTTTGGACACAGTAGTTTCACATTCTTCATTCTGTTAACAGAATTAACAGGTATAGTAACAAATATAGTGACTGCTAGGGATAAAATGTGTCATGATTCATTAATGATGAACAAACACTTGGTCAGTATTTCACTCTTGTTACTTATTACTTGTTCCTTTAGTAGATCCTTCAGTAGTTCACAAAGGTTCACAGAACTAACGAATATAGTAACAAGTATAGTAATTGTTTGAGATAAAACATGCCATGATTCATTAATGATGGACGAACATGAGATCAGTATGTAACTAAGGCAGTTTGTGGTTAATTAATACATAAGTAATAGCATAATACTACATTATTCGTGCCCCCTCAAGTAAAGTGTAACCTTGCAGTTAAACCGATTTAAAAAATTTTTGTTGGACAGTTGAAACTCTGGAAGAGTAGTCATTAGGGTCATCAGCCAATTGAAACTTGCAAATTAGCAGCGCTTAGTCCAGCTAAATCTTTCCATAAAATTTTCCAGGAAGGTAACCTTTCTGGAAAAAAGTGCATCGTGGTGCTTTAATTGATGTAAAAGGTTGTTATACCAGTTAGCTTAGTTCCTGTTAATACTCTCATTGCTGGGGAGGAACACTTGCATAACCAAAAAAGCCCTGGGCCGTCTGCTTGGTCTAATTCACAAGGTCACAGACCACAAGCCTGAGGCGTAGGCTGTTGGAATGGAAATCTGTTTCTGGTTTTTACCACAACTTGATACGTGCATATATCCCTCCATGTTGGTGTAAGGGTCCTGACCTTTTCATTACCATACCACTCATATTAAAAGTCTTGCTTTGACCCGGTTTCTAAGCGAAAGTGGTAACTGAGACCGCCTTCATTCTCAAACCTCAATACTTCAACAACCCACGCAACCTACCACCTCTGACCCCCCCCTTCAATGACGCTGCCATTTGTTGTCTGCTTGCCTTTTCATTTATTACATTTGCATATTCTTTAATTGCACTATACTGCACAGATGTGCAAAATCAAACACATTCTTGTACATTTTTTTTATTTTTATCGTATTTATTTATTGTATTTGTGTTTATGTGTAGCACCATAGGGGACCGAGGGAAACAGTATTTCAGTGCACTGTGTATTTGTACATGGATTTGTTGACAGTAAAGAACTCTTAAGAGTCTTGAAGGCCATTGCATTGTACACAACCAATGTTTATTCCTTGCAATAACCGCAGTGAAGGTGTAGCTAAAATGCTCCGTCGATGTAACTTCAACTCAAGTTATTCCATATAAGGTGAAACAGCACAGCCCAGACTGTGATGCACTGACATGTGTAAGAGCAGAAGTGGAATACCTGTGTTAGCTGTTTATAAATAAATTTCTCTGCAAAGCATTTGTATTATAATGTATGTTTTGTTATCCGTGAAGGCTGTGCCAAATACTGCATGGTTCTTCTGTGTCCTTGACGATTCACAGTTCGTTCAGTAGTTGATGTCTGAATGATTGTTTTCAATGAATCTTTCCTTCCACCTTCAGATCCATTTTGTAGGTTTGCCTTGCCATTCTGAAGTAGAGGACTTATTATTACAGGTAAGAGTGCCCCTGCAGTGTGTTGTAGTGTGATACCTTTTATCCTGAGAAACCTCAGTTCAATTTAAAAGGCATTAGAATTTCATCTTGTCAATACAGCAGGGATATTTTTGAAAGCTTCCAATCATTTTTATAAGTCAGTAATTTAATTTTGAAATAATTGATTTATGTTAACTTGTTTTATTTGTTGTTAACAGGCCTTGCCGTCTGTCCCTGTTGACATTTTGGAGTTGCTAAGATCACTACATCCCCAGAGTCTGAAGGATGAAGAGGTGTTGCTCCTCAAAGATACTAGGAAACTTCTGGAAAAGAAGGACAATGTTTCTCAGGTAGGCCATGGAAAGAGCTGTGATAAACTCCAGTGAGGTACCGCCTTGGTTTTTTCTTCTTTTTTTTTGTCCTCCGTACTTTGTCTGGTTCTGTAGCAGCATGATCTGCCTGTGATTGAGCAGTTTGGGCTGTGGTAAGACAGATGTGGCTTGTTATGCTGTATTCTTCATCTGCAACCAAACGAATCACACAGATTACAGACATAATACCTTCTTCTCCTAATGCAAAAAAAGTCCTAAAATTTCAGAATTAATTAAATTAATTGATTTAAAATAGGTAATATTTGTATGTGCAATACTTCCTGTTGTTTCAGCTTCAGGATTTAGTTACAAGTGAACTGTGTTTTTCATTTCGAAAATGAGGTAGTGTCCTTTGAAGAACAGGGAAACATCACCTTGCAAATGAAATGTCAACTGAGATCTGATCACTTGGCAGTGTCACCCTAGTAGCTGTTAAATCCAATAAAAAAATTGAGTATGGAAAGCTGATATAAAGTTGTATGCGTATGCACGATCACGCCTAGGCTACCCTGAGTTTTACTGGGTGGCCATTTTTCTCAAGTTCTTGGTCATTGGAACAGAATTTAGTCAATAAATGAGTCGTCGTTGTGTTGAATCACGAGCAGTTCAGAAGCAGTGCTTCAGAGTTTTCATCTTTTGTATATTGCCCTTTTGTTTGTCTTCCTGTGTTGGATATTCACAGAGTTGCTTTTCTTTTGCCTATTCTGTGGTCCCAGGCTATGTTCTCAAAGGCCGTCTGCGTGTTTCGGCACTACCAGAGTCCGCAGGGCATTGTGGGAACAATGTCAGCCCTGTTGACGCGGTATGTGGCGGGGATGAAGTATGCGCTCGAGCTGCAGTGTCTGCAGAAGGGCATGTCTGACGCCTGCCCGCTCGAGGACGATGACACTAACCAGTCCGTCTCCTCCATCGAGGATGATTTTGTCACCGCGTTCGAGCACCTGGAGGAGGACGAGGCGGCTGACAACTTTTGTAAGTAGTGGAAAGGTATACCTGACACCTAACAGTCACTACCAACCCTCCACTTTATTACATTGGAGATCAACAGGAGCACTTGCAATGTATTTTCCTTAATTTGAATGGTAACCTAATAGATTAGATTAATTAGAGGCCTTTCTGGAATTTATGAGCTAATTAATTACAAGGCCCCAGTAATCATTTAAAAAATAATATCATTCATTGTTTATTTTTTTGTAATGTGTGTGTGGTATTTCCACAGATAATTTTGCAGTAATAAGTTTACATTTGGTCATAAACCATGTTTATCATAATTTTTGGCCTGTATGTTGTTGGACGAGTGATGCTATGGTTCCTTCAGAAATCCCCTCTATGGGTCGGTATCACAAAGCTGAATTTTTAGGTTAGCAAGATAAATTTGGGCTGAATGTAACTGAAAAAGAAGTCCACTTTAAATCAGATAAGTTATCTAGCTAACCAGTAAATCTTGATTTATGATACAGGCCCCAGATTTTCCAAACATTGTTGTCCTGTAGATATCATTCAGTATGGAATGAGTTGATTCTTTTTAGCCATCAGTTGACACAGGTGCCCCATAATGACTTTCTCCAAATTTTTAAATATTTATTAAAATCTGAAATTTATATTCAGACCCTACAATATGAAACTCAAAATTAGTAATGCACCGATAAGGAAATTTCTGGCTGAAATGAGATAATTAGTCAAATTTATTTTCATTTGTGCCATGGGGTGTTGTCATTTAATGGCAAACAAAAATCAATGAAGTTGATTTTGAAGTAAGCTTATGAGAATGTTTGGAAGAAACGGAGGAGTACTTGAATCATGTGGCAATTTAAAAAGTTTGTTGTATTCATTTTTATTTATTTAATTCGAGTTTTCTTTCTTTTTGAGACTGCCTATCAGGAATTGAAAGTGCCTAATATTACTGCTAGATGGCAGTGAAAGATTTATTTTTAGTCATTTACTGGAATAGCATGTTCCTTTACGCTGTTAAAAACACCTCTGGTCTAAATGTCCATTTCAAAATGTCCATTTTAATTACTGAGATATAGACATTGAGATGGATAATAAGTGAACAAGTACTTCTTGAATGAAGACCATTAATAGAATTCTATTTCATTTTATAGCTTTTCATAACCAACGGAACCAGCGTGATGTGGCCTCTCAGACGGTCCCATCCCACTCTAAGGACTTGTCAGGCTCTCGCTTGATTGTTAGCTCATTTTCCAAGGCTTCGGCTAAGAAATCCTCTTTTCCTAAAACTCCATCAAGTTCTGGATCTGCATGGAACCCAGAGGAAGAGAGCCAGTGGGATTTCTATACACCCGGCTGTCTTACAAAAGGACGTGTTACTGCAGTATCTGCCTCAGAGTCAGACGAGTCTGACTGCTCAAGCCCAAGTCCAATAATCTTCTTGGATGAAGTTAGCTACCAGAAAAGTTTAAAAGCAAAACTTGAAATTCCTAAAATCCCTGTTTTTAAAGATGGGGTCGAAGACTCTGATTCAGAAGTGAGTGAGTTTTTTGATAGTTTTGACCAATTCGATGATCTGGACCAAGCTCTTGAGAGCAGCTCCAAATTCCTCAAGGAGTCAACAGCTGCCAGCCAAACACAGAGAAACATGTACGCAGAGGACTCCAAATCTATATCTCGAGGCTTCTCTTCAAAAGCAATGAACCCCCATCGATTTGACCACCCAACTCTTCCCGCCAACATAAAGAAACCTACTCCACTCAAACCAGGATCACTGTGTGGTTCCCACTCAGAAATTCCTGATTCTCCACGACCAGTGAGGACTATTAGTGAGGAAACTGGGGCACTCTTCAGTCCAGTTCGCTCTTCAGCATTTAGTCCTTTGGGAGAAGGCAGCACCTTAGAGTATTTTTGGAAGCCAGATGGGGATGGAGAATTGCGCAAACCTCAGGACCTCTGCACTCTGTATAAAACATACTCCGATTTTGCCAATAATATGTCGACAGAAATACTCAGATCAGTCTGTGGATATTCGTCTCCTGTTGATATGAATGTCAACAAGAACTTGAGCTGTGTATGCCATAAAGAATTCAAAAACAGCAGCGGACACCTTATGAAATTGTCTGATATTCAGGAGACAGTCACCATATCAAAATCTCAGAAATCACAAACGCTGAAGGAAGGCATACAGAAGTTTGCTACCGATCTTGTGGAAATGAGCCTTGGGAGTGCCTTTAGAGACCTACAGAAAGGGGTATCTTCTTGTACCACTACACTTTGTCATTTAGCTGCAAGGTTGACTTCTTCAGTGTTTCAAATGGCATTTCATGAGATAGGTATGAGGCATGCATATGTTTTAAAAGAACGTGCCATTAATGGTTTAGCAAGCTTCCTGGTTAGGGAAGCAGTATCAGGTGCTCTCAAGGAGTTTCACTTTGTAAAAAAGCAGATTTTTAACAACACAGTTGCCAGGTTTGCTGCAGAACTGGCAGAGGAATTGGTGTTTGAAGGTATAATGGAAGTCTGTCAGTTTTCACATCCTTCTACACCTTTGACACCAAGTGACAGGTCCTTCGAACAAGAGGAGGAAGTAGTTTCTTCTTATGCCTCAGACCTCTCTGAGTCTGTGCTCCAGGAAGCATTTATAGAGTTATCTCAGGCTGATGTAACTTTCACTACCCAGGCAGCCATCAGTGTCTCCCTTGACAATATCCGTTATGTCAGCTCAGAGGATGCTGCAGAAACCACAAAGACCTGTAATGCTGCATCTCATTATCTTGGATCAACATGTACAACTGAGGTACTAGAGTCAACAGAAAATGAGTGCACTGTGAGAAAAGCTTTATTCTGCATGTCTGGGATTGCCAGTTGTGTTCCAGTGCCTGTCGCTGGGAAAGCAATCTCCCAATTTCAGGGCCCAGTAGATACTTGTCAGTACAAGTCCAGCATTTGCCAAACATCACAAACTAGTCCTAAAAAAAGTAGTTGTTCGGAAGGAAGACTGATGACAACATCTGTCTCTGAGATGTCCACAGCAACACAAACTGACTTACTTCCCTTTGCCTCTCTAAGTGTTTACAATGAGACATGCACCACTGAACCAGTGGTGAGTATAGGTTCCCACGAAACTCTCTCTGGAAAGCAAATTTCTAATAAGGCTAATTTCCAGAACTATTCTGGAAACATGGCTGATATGATTGTGAGTGAAGCTTATGAGCTCATGACTGCTTCCAAAGTGAAGAAATCAGAGATCTCTGCAGACAGCCTGAACAGAAAAATTGGATCCCAGATACCTACTTCACATCAGTCAATGCCTCAAAATTTGGTCAGTGAAAATGTTACCAATTCCACTTCAAAGCATGCAACCGTCAAAGGAATCTCAAAATTTTCCATTTCTACTGAAGCTGATTTTTTTCTGATGAACAAAAAAGACCAGACCGATCAGCATGGAATGCACTTAAGACTGCAGGACTCCATGAGCCATTGTTCAGGATGTTATGATAGATTTAATAAGCCTAAAAGCACAATTAGTCAAAAGAGGGCAGACTATCCTGACCACCCACTCCCATCATCCCTGATACCTAATTCTGGGTCCAGAGGAATGTGTAGAGACACTTATGAATCAGATCTGAGGGACATAAGTCAGGTCAGTGACACAGCTTCTGAAACGCGTTTCTCCTTGATGAAGGGTACTTTAGAGGTGCCAAGTTTTGAGGCACCTAGCCGAAGTGGCAAGAAAATGACGGCTGAAGAAATTCCGTGTACAAGTGGAAGGAAAACGCATGGAGTGCCAGGCACTCCACCATCAACCCCACAGCTGCCCCTTCCAGTCTCACAGGAGAAACATTTCAAACAGTTTTCCAAAAAATTAAAAGGAAAGCTTGCCAAAGAATTTTCTCCTGCCACACCTCCATCCACCCCACATTATCAGCCTGCCGCAGGTCTTGTTGAAGCTAACACTGACTCTGAGAATGCTGACTTCTTGCTGAAACTCATGAGGTCTCTTTCTGAAGAGGCTGAAAATAATGAAGATGGAGAGGATCGGCAATATGATAATTCTCATATAGGAGCCATGGCTGGAGCTCAGGCAGATCAAAATGTACCAGTAGAAACTGACAATAAGGTAGTAGGAAAGGGAGCTTTTCATTATGCGGAGCGTTTAGCATGCCACATTGTTTCTATGGCTACTGAGATGGATACTCTGGCATTGCCACATGGCTGGAAGTCTGAAGATAAGCAATCCACAGAGAACCATACCTTACACAGTGCGAAGTTTTCAGAACAGACTTTGAATTCTTTATGGACCTATGCTGGGGAAATTGCGGGAGAGGTCATCAGTGATGTCAAGAAGATGATTAGTTCTACTCAGTATAGACGTAAAGCCATCATAAGTAATAAGGATGTGGTTGCTGACAGTCAACAGGATCATCCCCTTAGCCACAAAAGTAACAGGTTTGGGAGCCTATCCAGTCATTTGCAAAGTGATTTGCAAGGTCCTAACTTTCATGTTAGTGGGTCAAGTGGAATATCCTGTAAATATCCAAGCTGTGAGAGTGTAACTGATGAGTATAGTGGGTACATTATCAGAGTTTTAAAAAAAGAAGGTGGCAACAGGGAGCTTATTTTAGATCAATATGCGAGCCGCCTTGCTTACAGGTCTATTAAGTCAGGTCTAGCACATGCAGCCAGGAAGATCAAACAAAGGTCAAACCTGAAGCTTCACCCTAGCAGGAGGCCACATTGTGATGGAATCCATGAAGTCTGGAGGGATTTAATGCCAGAGACATCATCTGTGGATGATGACAGGAAAGTGTTGTCCTCTGATGAGGCTGGCCAATGTACTTGCCGGAACCCGGAAGACTTGAGCAGGAAAGAGTACCTGGAACTTGTAAACTTTGCAGAATCTTTGGCATATAACATCACATGTGATGTCACGAGAAAACTCAGAATGTCGTCGGTTCGACTGCCAAAATCTCTAACTGATTCCTGTCTATACAAAAAGTCCAAACTGGATGATGTGACAGAGAACCTCATGAAAACAAATTTTTCATGTCCCTTACTACCTTTTACAGAGAGAACCAAACAATACCACAGCACTGGCAGCTTAAATGACAGGAACTACAGTGAGAGCGTCATGCAAGTAATAGAACATTATGCTAGGAAAATAGTTGATGATACCTTGGAGATTACACTGGCATCAGCTGTGCCACAGGCTTCTGAAGAAAGAGGACTACTGGACCAAAATTCATATGCAGAGAAGCTGACGAAAACAGCACTGAGCTCTGCACTGGCTGCCAAGGCCTGTCGGTATTGCACTGTCAGGGAGCGTTCATTCTGTAGAAACGCTGGTAGACAACATTTCCAGGACAGCCTCAGCAGACAAAGGCAAGATTTTGAGACTGTGGCAGACACCAGCTGTAAACGGCCTCGGGTGTGTGGCCTTGAAATTCCAAAAATTCACATTGACTTGGAGAAGAGGGCTGTGTTTGCTGAGGAAACGGTGTCGTCAGCTATTGAGAAAGCCAAGAGGGAGCTGAGCAGCGCTAGCCTGAATGCAGACAGCGGGATTGGGCATGATGGCGCAAGCTTTGCCGAGAGCCTCACCACAGAGATCATGACCTCAGCAATTTCCAATGTCTGCCAGACCATAAACCTTAGGTAACGCACCATTTTTTGGTGACAAATTCACTGTGTGTAACTAAACTAAAATTATGTAACATGAGATGTTTGCATCACAAACATACTGTGTGTAAACCTTTCTTGGGCTAAGAAATAATTGCATGCCTCTATACATTTTCTATGTATGATTACAGCCAAACATAAGCATGTCTATAGCACAGACACAAACTACTACCAATGCAATAGCTAGTTTCTTTTTGGATTGTGCTGTGCCCTGTGTTCTAGTAGCCCGGGGAAAGAGGGGATGCACATGTCGGAATCTACTGCTAGCCAACAGCTTTGTCTAAGCGTGGGTGATGACAGTATTGGCAGCTGGTCCAACCTCAGCTTCGAGGAGGAGCATCCGGACGAGAGCAGCAGCTTCCTGCACCTGAGTGACAGGTGAAGGAGAGTGAGCATCATATGATGGTTTAGGAAAGTAGGGTTACACCTCTGTATGTCAAAATTCTAAATACACCCTCTGCTGAGTTGGAGTGACCAGGAAATATCATTGAAGCATTTCGTAGAACTGTAGTTAGAATCTGCCTTGTAGGACTGGACCAGTTTATTCCAGGCTGTGAACATGAAGCACTTGCGCCCTCTTCTCTCCTCTGGCAGCAACGGGAACAGCAGTAGTTGGAGCAGTCTTGGGTTGGAAGGAGAGATTTATGAGGAACATTTGTCCTTCTCCCCATCAGACAGGTTGGTCAACCAAGAAGTCCTCCGAAGGATATTTTGTAGGATGAGTAATAATGATAATGATATAAGTAATAACACCGCATGATCTCAGAGCTTTGAACACCAAGAACTGAGATGTGGTGTTTGACTTTGGTAGCCTCTATCTGTGAAAAAGTCAGGGAACACAGCACTTCTTTGTTAGCCCTCACTTTGCGGTCATACAAACGGAATTGGTTAATGGAATTTCTCTGTGTGGGCAAAGGAAATGCTAAGGGGGGTGGGGGGCGTTGTTCATTCATTCCAGTAGCGTCTTATGAAGCATTGGTTCTGGAAACTGCTTGTCTGTGCTGTGATTGAGCAATGAGGGGATGCTTCTCCCCATGCCCCTCAGAAGAACTCCCAGACATGATCTGAGTGCTTAAATGACTTTATCGTTATTATAGGTTATCCTTTACATCATAAATCTGATCTCTAACTTGACCAGGAAAGTAAATTCTAAGGTAACAAAGTAATCGATCGGTTTATGCCTTACAAAACAGTTGTTTGCCTTGAGCTGTGTCACCAAGAATTAGATTCTTGCTTTTTTTGGCATGTGAAACTTCAAGGGGTTGCTTTAGATCAGCGACTCTCACTGGTTTAGCCTTAGGACCCACATTCTTCCTTGTTCATTAAGTCATGACCTAAATTTTTAAAATTTGGAACCATGTATTATTATTCACACACACGTCATGCGTTACATCAGACTTAACAAGCAGATAATTGCCCTTTACGTGCTTTAAAAAGTAAAAAAAATTGGGACGAGCAATGACACTCAGTTCAGTGTGCGACACAGACAGGCTGGGAGAGGTGGTGTGTGTCTGCCTTCACCTGATCACCTTGACATGTTTAGATTTAAGTTTATTCCTGTACCCCTCCCCCCCCAGCTTGCCTTAATTATACGTCTTCCCCTCTCATGCAGTGACAGCACAGAGGATAAGGAAACTGAAGCGAAGGTGGATTTGGACGGTAATGCTTTGCTCAGGAAACCACTGACACCCTTTTAGCATGTGTTAAGGGAGGGAATTCGACAGTGTTCAGGCCATCTGAGCCTCTCCGATGGTTTGATTTGGAACATCTAGCCACTTGTGCAATGCATGCCGTCCTAACCTCTTAATGAGTGCACATGATGGGGGTTTCTCCACCCCCACCATTCTCCATCTCCCAGAGGCTTTAAGATTACCTTTTAGTGAGTCCCCAGCTGATTCCACTTTCCATAGCACAGGGGAACATGGGAGGGGTGGCAGGTTAGTTGATTCAGGAATGGGTATGGCTGTCATTAGGCCAGTGTTGGCGGTAGAGGAATCACATGACCACTGAGCACTGTGTCTGACAGGGGTGCCGCATGCTGAGAGGGGCCTGCTAGTGGTCAACGTGGATGTGGGGGAGCCAACCCTGGACTCGCAAGTCAGGGCTATGCTACAGTGGATTGCTGCCTCGCAAACTGGTCTACCAGCTGTGCAACTGGAGCTACAGCAGGTTAGTGTGCCTATACAGGTGTGTAGTGACACACAAGGCTAATAAATAGTAATTGAATTTCATATAATAATATTAATAAATGCATTAGAACAGATTCGCTGTGTGATGTCATGCATTGTAGCAGGACTGACTGTACATTGGAGTAGTACATACTTGTATACTAGAGTTTGTGATATATAACCTATTGACCCCGTTGTTATGGACCCCATACTATTCAAAAAGGAGTAATAGACTTTATGCATAGATGTCATGTTTATGGGCTTGGACCGTGGCTTACCTTATGAGAGCCGTATGTGTGCCTGTCCCCCGTTTAGCTTCCTGCCGTGCTGCAGAGGGTCCTGGAACAGGAGTGGAAGGTTGGGGAGCTCCTCCAGGTGCTCATCAGATACTGTGATGAACTGGCAACTGAGGCGGATGCAGAGCCCGGTGGGGAGAGCTGCGAGAGCAAGCCATTCTTCCAGTGGCTGATGGAGAATGTCTAGGTCAGCACCCCGCCCCCCCCCCCCCCCCCCAGGCACCAGGGGCGGTGGACCCCCCCCGGTCATCGAAGCCTCCTCCCCCCCCCCGCGGTTG
>JAAGVU020000001.1:44059851-44074538 GCA_011763525.2 Mormyrus iriodes
TATGGGAGTGCTTCAGGTGGCATCGAGTGTCGCAATCTTATTACACCTAACAGGTTACCTGCATGAGGTGAGATCTTTTTTCCAGGCTTTTTTTTTAAAGCATGTTCCGGTCGGTGTCATTTTCTTGGTGCGAATCGTGAAATCGAGATGTTTTCTTAATTAAAATCTTAGGGTAATTAACATACTTGGAATATATTGTTACATCGAACTGAGATTTTAATAATGTTATTCTCAGTTTGAGATTTAAGAACGACGAATATTAAATCCATGTCAGTTGTGTTTTCTAGGTGTTTAATGAAAAACGGATTTTGTATTTTCATTCAGAATTTTTCCAGTAATGCAAAGTATGGTTTGAGGGAACGCATTTATGATGGCAACATCCACGATTACTAACAATTTCATTATGCTTTATGTTAGTTTTGAAATTGTTGGCGTGGATGACATTTTTCAAAACGATCGCTTCAGAACAAAACTAACATGGTAACAGTTAAGCTGTTGTAATTGTGATTTATTAATGTCATTTCGTGCATTGCAGTTGCATCTGTTTAATGAATGTGCGTTTGCTATTAGTATGTTAAAAAGAATCAGTGCTGTATGGTGCAGTCTGTTATTAACTTGTAGTTTACTCTTCCTTAAAGATGAAGTAAACTAAAATGCAAACATTTGCGGACTTGGTACGTGAAGTTTATTGACCTCGAGATTAAAGACTGATTTGGTCCGGTGTCCTGCACAGCTGTGCACCGTCTTAGAGCGTGGTAATATTTACATGGTGGTATTTACAGTGCTCAGGTTCAGCGGAATGTGTTTACAGCTTTGGGCGGCCTCGCTTTCGTGCTTGTTTTATTTGCTGTCGGTAACATTAAACGGAACTGCCCCTTTTTTCCCTCGCGACTAAGCAGCAGCTTGAGCGAGGATCGTATATAACAATCGTATCATGTCACTTCTTTTAAACGATGCACCCCCGTTTGCTTCGTGCAATTGCTTTAACTAAAAATGTGCATTTATAAACTCGGGTACGGAGGAAGAGTTAACCTGTGCCGAGTGATTAGAACTTCGGTTGCCGGCCAAGAAATGCAGGCGCGCGCGGAAAGGGATCTTTCTCAGGCGTCTCTGCCGCGAGACTGGGATTGTCTTCAGAGAAAACGCCGAGAAAAATATACTGAAAACCTGATGAGAGCTACACCTTTTATTAAAACCATCACGACAGAACTCTTGTAATAAGTGATTCATAAATTAAAAATAGTTTAGAGAAGAACCCAACAGTTAATGTACCAAGTTAATAATAAATGCACGAAGAAACTATATTGTTGGTTTACGTAACAGACAGCTTCGTCCAAAGCTATGTAAAGTTTAATACGGATGTTTAGCAAATCTGGTCAAGTACCTTAGTCCGTAACACAAGCATTTGAACTTGCAGCCTTTTGTTTATCAGTCCAGTTTCCCTTGTATGGGACCACCAAGCGCTTTGCTGCTGTACATGTGATGCGGCCGCTGATACTCAACCACTAATTGAAGAGCCTGGTGCCAAAATGTTGTTGCCGATTCGAACAAGCCAAAAGAACTTTCTCACTAGTAATCTCTGCTAAAATCTCTGTCCAAAATATCCCACAAGCAACATTTGGCACCTTGAACAACATTTTGAAATTCAACAACTCAACTCTACAAAGTCATGGAGCCTTGTATAAAGTTTAGAGTTCTACTTACACATAGTGTATGTTCTTAGTGGTGGTGTAATATTAAGCTTGAGATGTTCATGGTGTCTTTCTAGGTGGACTTCTCTTCAGACTATTCTGTCACAGAGATGCCAGTTGAGGTGAGTCATTTGTCATGTTTTTAAAGTCTGTTTTTTCACATACCTATGCCGCATGTTTCATGGGTCATAAAACTATACAACTGTTTGTACTGGATTTTATTATACTGAAGAATAATGTATGCAAATATGGAAATGTAAACCACTGGTATTTTATGAGCCATGATATTATGTTGTTAAGTCACTTTAATACATTAATGTGTAACAATAGGAAAAAGAAAAGCAAATTCTTCCACTACCCCATATCATTCTGTGCTACAGCTGGTCCAGAGTATTTTTTTAAACCACCATGGTAACATGGCAATTACAAGTCTATGCCCAAAATGGAGTCATGGTTATTATCACTTTAGCCAGTGCGGAATTAAGAGTTTACTCCACAACCACGTGGTGAGACTTCTGACTAGAAGTGCAATCTGTTTAATGAGTCCTCTGTGACTCATGTAGAAAATTAACGCCAGTTGGTTTATCAGAACCCAAGATTATGTTGTTTGTATCCCAAAGCCTGAGTAAGATACCGGAGCCAATATTTCTGTGCTATCAGATTTCTGAATTTTTTAGACTTTGGGGTTGGACCTTCTGGATTAGCAGAAAGTGCCCAAAGCACTGTGTTTGTGGTTTGCTGATTCTGTAATAGACATACAACTATGCATTTATTAGATCATTGGCAATGGTTAGCTCTTCAGAACATGTTAGTGCTTTAACGCTCCGTTGTGCAACAGTGGGAGTGGCTAATGCGCTGAGAAAAAGCAAAAATGTGAATCGCCTGCTTTCTCAAAAATGAACAATTATATAAAGCACGCCACCTATCAATAAGATCTTATTAGCTGATGAGGTGAGAAAATAGTATTAGATCTGACATACATGCTTTTAGTGCACTTAATTTTCATAGGTTGTCTGAGTTTTGCAAGTTGTTTTCACTGGGAATATATATGCCGACAACATGGTTAAGATGTTGTATCAGATGGCTTTGTATTATGTTGATACTTTATGAAACTTACACTGTAAATTAGACAGACTGAAAGGCTAAAAGGCTAAGCTTTTGTGTCATTATCTTTAAAGGGATACAGTTACTTAGGTTATGTAGGTCGGTACTTGTTAAAGTTGCTTTCAGTAAGGCGCTTAAGGTGGATAAGCTCCTGATCACAGGCAGACCCCACAAGGTTGGCGGTTTAACGTTTTGTTCAGGATTTCTCTGTAACCTTGGCCAGCCTTGTTTATCTGTGCTAATTTCAGATGTTCTTGCAATAACAGCATTTGTATAGCAAATTGTTTTTGGAAGGCAAACAACTCTAATTCTGGACAACCAACTATACCCTGCTCTGTTCAAACACCTGTATTATGAATAAATATAGAATCCACATAATCATTGCTTTTGGGATGCAACATGGCAGCTTTTTCCAGACTTTCTACCAGAACCCTGCCAAGCCAACCTGCTCCGTCCCTGCGTTGTTTGGCTTTTCTTGTGCTAGCATTTTTCCTCATTTAGCAGATTGGTGCTCATGAATTGTGGCATAACTCCACTATCAAAGGTTAAAGAAATCCACATTAACAGTACAGCTTAATGTAGTCATATAAATACTGTTCTGCTCCAGATTACAGTATCAATAGGCTTAACAGTATGTTTTAAAATATGCTTTGCAACAGAACACTGAAGTATGTCAGTAATTTGAATTTACAACATATTTTGAGTGCTTAAAAGATCCTAAGCGGTTACAAATTGTGCCTTATCTTGAGGAGAAAGACAAACAATTAAAAATCAAAGTTACTGCCACAGGAATTGCTGGAATGCACAGGGTTCCTTTGTAAGTGTTTGAATTAACAATGTTGATTTGCTTTCCACCAATGATTGACTGGGATTAACAATCATCATATTAATTATTTGCCATTTGCAGGTTTGGCATGCAAGGTTTCTGTAGTAAAATATTCTCTAGCGATTCCTGTCGAATTTTTTTCCAGTCCTGAGAAGTGGTAATAGACAGCTAAAGGCTATGTTTAGTAATAATATTCTAAGAGCCGTCGTTTTAAGGACTGAGGCTGGAGAGAGAGGCTCTGTGTAGGGCGACCATGAACAAAAAATGTGCTCTTTCTGTGTCAACAGGGAGTACAGGTTGGACCAATCCGTGCTGATGCACTGAAGGATACTAGGAAAAAAGATCGGCAGAGATGCTTAAAGCACCACAGGGAGGCTATACCCGCAGCCCATCTGCCCATCATGGTCCCCATCGACTACGTCAAGAGTGAGTCAGCTGAGTCTGATGCCTGTTGTCTGGTGTATTGTCCATTCAGGCGCGGTAATAGGATTTCCTTAAAATGGCCTTGAGACAGCTGATGCTATTTGCACAGCCTTACTGTCTTTATTTTATGGTTCTGGTTCATGATTTAAAGAAGGCTACTCCTGAATTTGGAGGGAAATTTAATTTGCATACTTTTCGCTCCACGGGTCTCAAAAATCATTATATTACTAAGAATTTCAATTGGATTTAATACATTCAGGTTTGGTGAAGTCTATACTATCATGTTTGCAGAGGGAGAAATTCAAGCAACGATGATACTCTGGAAGGAAGCCCAGGGACATCTACAGAAAATCAGTTACCACGACGGACGGATTTTGATCCAAGAGGTGGGACTTTACGTTGTATACGTTAAAACCTGCTTCCGGTACTATGAGGAGCTTACTAAGCCAGAATATCTGCAAGACGGCAACACGCAGCTCATCCAGTACGTGTACCATGAGAAACACACTCAAAACAAAATCAAGCCCATGGCCATTATGAAGAGTGGAAGCACCAAGCGCTGGAAGAATGGGGTCTACAACATGTACTGTGAGCAACAGAGCGGGATCTTTACATTGAAGCAGGGGGATGGCCTGTTTGTCAATGTGTCCAACTCATGGCTGTTGGACCCAGATCCAGAGGGGAGTTACTTTGGTGCTTTTAAGATAAGTAACTGAACACATGCATCTTGCTACTGAAAATGGTTGTGCATGTGATCCAAACCTATGAACATTTTGATCAAGAACCACTGAAAACTTATTTGCAAGTTTTGAGCTTTTTTATTGTATGTGTCAAGAACGATTCTAAGAATGTGCAGAATTTCAGAATTCAACAACATTCTTACTGTAGAATTCAGTGTAATGCTTCCTATTCTTCATCGTCTATTCCGAGTAAAACTGAAAAACGTAAAATTTGGGAAAAAAATGCACTAAATTTGAAATTAGCGACTAGAGGATAGCCTTTTTCAAAATGTACACTTTTGTGATCGTTATCATAATGTAGCCTGACAGTTACATGTCTCTTCTGTTTCTAAAATATTGCTTTGCAATGTATGTGAGTGAGCTCTTTTGAAACTCCTAATGTGTTTTCTATCCCTAATTTTATATATTTTATTTAGCTTTTGTACAAATTTTTTTAGTCATTTTTGATTTTTTTTTTTTTTCTTACAACTTAAACAGTCATGCATAATTTAAAATGCCTTTATTGGTACTGAAAACTGGGCACTGCATCTGAATGTAGACATTCACTGTCTGACCTTTGGTGTGCCAATAAGAATACCATAGTGGTCAGGTTAATTCTCTAAATTAATGTGTAATATGTAAAATATCAAGCATTTTGTCTATGATTTTGATACACATTGAAAAGGCTGTGTAACACAAAAAATATAACTGTGAGTAATCTGTTACAGATTCAGAAAAGCACACAAGCCTGAAATCCCTCTACTGCAGCAGCGTACATCTTGAGAGTAGCGGTGAAATTGCCCATAAGTGGTATTTAAGTCTTTAAAGATACAGGCATGTGATTTTTCTGTGTCGTGTCCCATGGATGCAATAAAGGGGATTCTGCTAAGTTTATACGGCTCTTGCTGGCCCTACGGGGTTATGAGGCTGAGGTACTGAGTAACTGAGAGGATAAGGGGGCACTTATACTTTTTTATAATTATTTTGTAATAACGCATGTATTATGTAGATTGAAATGTTAAGAAAATGCAGTATTGTGGCTCCTAAGGATGAGAATGGCTAAAGTCATACTCAGGTCGCGGAGGTTCAAAGCTCACGTATCTGTTTGTTCTTTTTTTAATTTTTTTTGTTAAATCTTAACCAGTACTCCCATACTTAATAAATCACAAAACAAGGTATATTGTTTGTAGGTAATTCATTAAGGTTTGTGTATATACAAATGCTTTTGTCCCGAGTGACGTAACAGTCAGTCGCCGCAACGCATTTGGTGCCTAAGATTAGATGGCATGCACAAACATTAATCTGTAATTTCCAGTAAATAAAAAAATATGTATTTGCATTGGTGCAAGAAGAATGCTACAGCTGTCGATAGCTAAAAATACCGCAGCTGATGTTTAGACCAGTTTGGCCACAAAAGTGGTAAGTCTGAAACAAAGACTTACATATGCTGTAGCCTCCAGGAAGCGATTTTGACATCTCTGAGGTGCAGTGTAGGGCTGCCTTCCTCGCCGAGGCCTGGGCTCTGCACCTTTGGTCACTTTATGCACCGCAGCTTCCATTAGCTGTGGTCTGTAATCCCTAGCCTTATGCGCATTGCTCTAAATGGGCTGTGGAAATAAATAGGTTTTGGATGAAAAGCAAAATACACAAACAATTAAAAAAAAACATGAACTAAAGATAGCTGGACTGTCTGTCTGTCATTTTGAGAACTGAAAATCTTAAGCAAGATTGTGGTGGGACCAAATTGACTTTGGTACATCATTTATAAATTAAAAAAACAATAATCCTTTTTGTGCTCCCCTCAAAGGAGGGCATTGAGGAAATGCACTAAATTGTATTTATTTATTTGGTTATGGACAATAGTAATAATTCACTGACAGTTCACTCTAGAATGTTCTGTCTAATGAAAAATGAATGTACCTGTGTTTGCATTCATTTGTTTTGTAGTTTTAGAAATATTGACAGCACTTAAGAGTTGCTTTGTTGTAGTTAGCTTTTAATCAAAGGTGCTTCTCTCTTACATGAAACAGGACGGTTTCTCTGAAAACTTTCTTTTTTTTCCAAATAGACAATTCTGTGTGCAAATGCCTGAGACGCCAAAGCATAAAATAGTTGTTATGTAAAATAGCTCAATAAAATGTGTTTTATAATATTTGTTATTTATATCTCTTAAAGTAACAAAATAAATACTTTTCTAAATAATTTGGGCTGTTGTTGTTGTCTTTTCCCCCTTTTTTTTAAGCATAAATGTTTTACATGTGATCCTATGCTGGATAAGCAGTTGAAGATGGAGTCTGTTAGAGTTGGTTTGTATCCCAGTTAACCTCATTTTCAATCATCCGAAACTGAGCAAAGTAATAAGGAAATACGTCAAATTGTGTGCCATTGCAAAGCAAAAATTGCCCTGGAATATATGAGTGACTCGGGGGCAGGTGTGAGGCAAAAGAAACAGGACTGTGTTAGGATTAAACAACAAGAACCATGAAACAAAATGGGACCACGAGGGGTCAAAACAGGAAGGCTAGCAAAAGGTAAGGCACTGGCTGCTTTTTGGTCATTGCCAGTATCCCTGCTTCGCCTTGTTCTTGTGTACTGCCGTCTTAGAAACTTTGAGCCAGGAAGCTGCCTGCCATGCAGTGTAGCCTTCTGCCAGCAGAACCAGGATTAAATCAGGATTTAAAAATGCAGATTTAAAAAGAATATTTAGTGGTCTCTTAATTTTTTCCAGAGGTGTCACAGGACAGAATTAAAATTATTAATATAGTTCAGCATGAATCATCAACAAAAGGACACACCCAAAGCTGGGTCTTCTGCCCAGTGGTCTTTTCCTCTGCAACAACTTGGCCTCCAAGTGCACAGTGATGAGGGATTGGGCCCTCTGACCACAAGTTGTACAGATGAGGTGTCTGGGTTGTACTTGTGCCAAATTTAAAGGGAATCACCATAGACAGGATCATAGTTCGAAGAAGGATCAGATTCGCAACAACCAGAATCCAGGATGCTAAACTAGACAATACATCCAATCCAAATAGAACCAGGAAACTGAGAGACCACAAACAGATCAAACCCCAGACCAAGGGACCACCATAACAAGACGCAGTAGGTGAATATGACCAAACCCAAGACTGGCCAGGAAAGCACTGACCGCAAATGATCTAAAATAGTTGAATAAATTGCTAGATTAACTAGGAGTGAGTGATTGCTGAAGTAAACCATCTGGAGGTGGCAGGTAAAGTGGCATTTGGACTGGATGTGACGAAATAATTGCAATTTTATTACATTTCTGAAATAGGCATACACTTTTTATAACAACTTCATCCCAAGTGGATAAAGAAAACATTTCTATAATATAAAGACAATAAAAGAAAACATAAATCAATAAACAGACAGCTAGTGAATTCATATTTCCATATTCCTGCACACTGAATTATACCCTTACAAATCCAGTTCTGTTTAGCAAAAATGTATGGCAACCCAAACATAATCAGATTTGGCACCACATGCTTGCATGGATGACTTCTCAGTCAGAATAAGATTGCGAATTAAACATATTTAATTTTTCTGCTTCATAATAAAGGCGTACATTTGTTTTGCTATCCGATTTTGACTGATTTGAGCTGGACTTGACCAGACAACCACAGTCACATAACGCAGCCACCCACAAATGGCTGAGATGATTACTCCTAACTCAGTCCAGATACACAGATTTCTGAGTCTCTTGGAAACTGCATGGAAGCAGACTGAACCATGAGATAATTTATTAAAGGCTTTCAGGGTGTAGACGATGCCCTTTAGCAGACAATGACTCAATGGCAACTACATGAAAGTGAATTTTTATGTGTACCAATTACTTGAGTGACTCTAACCTCTAATGCATTTGTGCAGCAATTTCTTCGAGTAGAGTGCTGTGGTTTGTGGGGGAAAACAGATGGATACACATGGAGTTAATTTCTTGTTTAATATCAAAATTGTTTCAGATAAAGTGAAAAAATCCAGAGACAGTTTTCCAGAGGAAAGAAAGATTTTCCAGACGGCAAAAAATGCTACAGGATATAGGTTTAAAACCCAATTTATCTAGTATAGCATCTAGACTTTTTAAGTTCATTTGACAGATATAAACATTACTTTGAAAACCTATATGTTGCAGCAATTTTATGTAAACTTTACAAAGTTGCAAAGTAAAATCTATTGTGTTTACTTTAGTATTATGGTTATTTTTTTGGCAAAAGAAGTTTGTGTGTGATTTACTTTGTTAGAAAGGCAAGATTTTTCAAAATTTGAAACTCTGGGAGGCTGTGCCAGCGTCATGTTGTCTGTGCATTCCCTGTGAGCTATTGTGAGTGGATATATAAGGAGGATTTTTTGGCTTAGGTTGTAGAGCTTGGTGAAACATTTAATTGTTCACAAATGTGAAAACGCCACTTTCTCCAACAATGAAATATTATTACCTGAAAGGAAGCAAAGCTGTTAAAGGTTAAAAATAGTGTCAACATTCGGCTTTATAATTTTCATTATGGATATTCTTGTGCCACTTAACTAATCCATAACTTTCTGTAGCAATAATGGCCTTTCAAAGCACAACATTTTGAGGCAGAAAACTAAGAAAACTAAGCAGGTATAACAAACTTGTTAAGCTTCGTTTCTGATGGTAGGGAAATTTTTGGTTCGGTAAGAGAACAATATGAATCGTCAGGAAATTATACAAAATCACATAATTTAAGATAATTAAGTATTTACATGCCAAGCCTCATTACACACATTGTAGGATGCAGTAAGGTTTTACCCAACACGTTTTGTTACATCCACATGGATCATTGATGAATAAGATCAGAACATAAGACTCCTTTATGTTTCTATATTTATCAAGCTGAAGGATTCGGCTTTAGGTCTTCCAAGCTTTCACTGTTCGCCTTGACTATACGTCACAAAGCCTAGGTCTGATGGTGGTTTCACATTTCAATGGCCCACTTGAACTTCAAATATTTTCTGATTAACTGATCATAATCAAACCCTATCATTACAGTGAGTTTTCAAAGCCCTGTTAGAGTACAGATGTATCTATTAGTCTCCCAGTAATTTATCCAGGCCAGAGTTGTTTTCGGAGCCTGACGCCAGTCCCAGGCACTTTATCCTTAGTATTTAAATCCAGACTGAAGAACTGATTCTTCAGCCTAGTCTATCGTGAAATATTTTTATAATTATCATAAGCTGTCTTTTATTAGGGCATGGCATTACGGTTCAGTGCATTGCACTGCCACACCCCTCTGAAGTTGTGCGTTTGAATTCCACCTCTGCTGTATGTGAGTGGGGTTTGCACCGATATTGTCCAGGAATCCTCTGGGTACTCCAGTTTCCTCCTGCTGTCCAAAGAAATGTAGTTAGGATAAATTGCATTTAATAAGAGAATGCATGCGTCCATGCATGCATGCGTGCATGTGCCCTGTGATGGACTGGCATCCCATCAAAGGTATACCCCTACCTTGTCCCCTGTGCTGCCTGGGATAGGCTGTAGACCCCCCAGTGACCCTGAATTCGATAAGCAGTTGGCAGAACATTTCAGTCACATGAGTACAATTCGTTGTCAGAACATGGCCTACTGCATATTTATAAAATGATTGGTTGGAACCCAAAGAAAGAACTTTTCTGGAAGATTAATGTTTCAAGCCAAAACTATTGTAACTCTCAACATGATGTTTTAGATAAAGAATTTAAATATATATTCTGTTGATGTCGATGCCGTGGACGTGCCATTACGCAAAAATGACACTTGCATATTTTCATAATTTTTGTGCAACAAGCTACCAGTAACAGACATTGGCTTTGAAGAAGTAAATGTAATAGTATTCTAACATATTAAATTGCAGTTTTTAAATGAAGAAATTATTTAAAAGAATGAATGGCCTATTATTTCTCAACTGAGGGCATTCAAGTTAGCTGAGATCCAACACATGGGTAAATTCTGTTCGCATTATTTTGTGATATCATGTGGTTCACAAGGAAAGTATCCAAGAGCATTGTTTTGCACATAATATGGCTTGGCTATTTTCACACTTACCATTCCTTATACTGACCAAGATTTGCTGACTATTTTTATAGGGTGGCAAATTTAACTGTAATTGCTCACAGTTCAGTCATGTTGAAAAAATTGCCAATGTTAAAAATAAATGCCAATAACAAGTATTTGTTAGGAAATCATATGGTTTTATTGTTGAAGCTGAGTTGTTTGTTGTAGAAACTCCTTTTGTACAATATAGCTGCAGGCAGCCTCAGTAAACTGGTATAGGGCTATAGTATTATATTTGAGGAGAAAATGGAATATGGGATCTTATGCTCCTAAAACATTCAATGACCTCATGTCTCCCTTGAAGTGGAGCAATGTTTTTAAAAAAGCCTTCAAAAGACAAGACACCCTTGTCAGGCTAGAACAATTGCTGCATATTGTAAATGACCCCAGACATCTCCTGTCAGCTCATGTTTGCACAGCCCCTCCTGGTGAGGGCTTCGATGGCCACAGGCCAAGCAGGGCCGGATATTTCCCTTTCTTTCCAAGGCCACAGAGTCCAGCTCATGCTGGGGGATTCCGGGATGTTCCAAAGCCAGTTGGGAGATACGACCCCGCTAGAAGTTCCAGGGTCTCTGCTGGGGCCTCCACATCTGGAACAGCTCCTTCGGAAGCCGATTATGTGGAATCCTTACATTATGCCCAGAACACCGTCCTCTCCATCCCAAGGAGAAGTGGCTCTATCCCCCCGGATCCCTTGCCCTTTCATAAATAGAGAACCCAGAAACCCTGCAGAAAAACCTGATTTTGACCACTTATAGTTATGATCTTGTCCTTTTGGTCTTTAAACTCACCTCATAACCACAGGCAAAGATAGAGACTGACTGAAAAACTGCAAGCCCTTTAATTCCCAATTCACCACCATGGACCTACCCATTACCCGCCAAACTACAGCTACCAAACCAATCCCACCTGTCAATCTCTTCTTTCATCATGCCCTTTCTCAAGAACAAGATCTCAAGGTACTTCAATGCGTTTACTAATGCGCAGACTCACCACCCTCACCTGAATGGAGCAAGCCACGCCTTTTTCCAATTTATAGGTACTGGTTCTCATCTCTACCACTTCACACCTAACGCTGAACCACTCTGGTTGTTTCTGGAGTTCCCAGTCAACTGAGTCCAAAACCACAACATGTATTGCAAATAGCAAAATGTTGCTTTTAGTTGTCTATGCAGGTGGCCATCAAGTCACGGTTGTACCTTAATATCCTGTCCATGAAATCTGTGTCTATCATAAATCATGGAATAGGGTCACCTCAACCCAGCCCTGGAGTCAGACTTGGGTGTGGTGTTTACTGGTGGGTACATAGTCAGGGGTACCCTAAAGAGGGGAAAGTTAGGACGATTCCAAGGGCTCCTTAAAAACATTTGGACCATAACTGGATTAGTCTATGTTGGGGGCCCAATATGATATGTTTTCATGGGGCCCAAAATCTCTAGTAGCACCCCTGTGCATAGTAAAGTGGTTACCCACGTAATCCAGCAGGGCTTAACCCAAAATGGATATATAGAGCTTTTGAGCTCACCATCCAGAAGATAAAAGGTCATTTGTTTGGCAAGCATGAGTTGGAAAGCCTTCTGTTTAGAAAAAAAACCATACCAGCATACCAGAACAATGTGCCACACCATTACTCAGTTCTTGCAGTTTTGCAGCGTCACAAACGCATGTGTTCTGTACAGCTCACTTGAACAATTCATAACGCTGCACTACTCTGGAATTGAATGACTTCTACTGGGTGTGGATATTTTGCAACAAGGTATGCCACTAATGAAATATAGAATTTCTGCAATTTATTTTTATGGTAATAGCTTTTGACAGCGTATAATCTGAGAATACTGGTTAAGATCAGGAAACAGTCGGGAATGTCAGTGCACATAAGGGTCAGGTAATGAGAAACTATAGGCAACTGGAAATTCTTGCCAAGTTAAAAATGGGGCCTAATACTAATGCTAACTATAGTTGAACCAACACAGAGATAGGGAGAATTGTAATCTGACCTCTTAGATCAGAACTGACTTGTTTAACTCTTATATATTTTTGTTATAAAAATACTTTGTGAGGAAAAAAAAGCTGTATTGTACTTGATATATTGCTATATGTCTCATCACCACACTGGTATCCTCAGCTAAGACTTAACGACTTGTTTTTGCATCCTTAGCGGACTTTATCAGAAGATAAACCAGGTATTAAAGTGTTTGCTTGACATCAATGTGACTGGCCATTCCACAGTAGCCTGTCCTCTCTGTCTGACCTCATATGAAGCCATAGTTTCCTGGAACTTCAGCACCACGGACAGCGTTACACAGATTGTGGGAACCCATCATGGATGATGACTGGACAATAAACAGATGATACATCGCTTGATCTCTTTGTTGCTGTCTTAATTGTTACCCAGTTTTTGGGTTCTGGTAAACCTGGTCCTTGTCAGGATGATGTGCTCACTAAGAAACTATGAATAGATTTTTCACATGAGAATCCAGGGAAGCAGGTAGCATAATCAATGATCTACACACAGAATACAGTTCTATAGATTTTAAACTCAGTAGTGATCCTACTGTTAGCTCATAAAAGAAGGTGCTTGGCCATCAAAGAAGGCACATGCCTCAGTGAAATATCCATGATTTAAAAAGGATTAAACTTTAAGCTGAGTAACATGCTGTGGAGAAGGTGCCTGCTAAGCAACAAGGTAAAAATAAAGATTCACCACCTCATTAAAAAGTCTTGGTAAGTCTTGGTAGCATGAAAGCATTCCTAACTGCTGTGTCACGCTGGCTCATATTTGCTCTGTAATGTCCCACAAAATGCTATTTCCTTTCCTTGAGTAAAACAGAAATCTGGATGAAAAGGTATGCTCTGGGTATGTCCTTTGTGTTGTGCAGTTTCCTCTGGGTGCTCTGGTTTCTTCGTGCAGTCCAAAGACATGCAGTTAGGTGAAATACTATCTGTAAATTGCCTATAGTCAGTATGTGTCTGTATGTGCCCTGCAATGAACTGGCATTCCATCCAGGGCATACCGCTGCCTTGTGCTCTATGGCAATGTTTCCCAACCTGGTGCTGGGAGACTCACAGTGGGTCCATATTTTTGCTCCCTCCCAGCTCATTACCAGACAGTTCACATTTTTGCTCCTTCCCAGCTCCCAGTAATGCAGCTCTCTCACTGTGACACAGTACCAGATGGTTGGAAGATGTGTGGATGGATGAATATTGTTATAAACTGTCTCATTTGAACAAAAGCTGTTACTGTCTGATAACTGCACACGTAGTATCTTCAGTTGTTCCTTTACTGTAAATGAAAAATAGGCCTTTGTGAATGAAGTTATACACTAGTATGTGCCTGTAATACCCTGAGGGGAAGAACTGGAAGAGCATGGAAATAAGGAAGGCAGGGAATATGAAGGTTTTAGTCATGCAAATATATATATATATATATATATATATATATATATACACACACACACACACACACACACACACACACACACACAGTACTGTGCAAAATTCTTAGGCAGCCAAAGAAGATGATATTTAAATGATCTTTATGCTGGTGTAAAACTATGCTATTATGCCTGTTAAAGTGTGTTAGCTTAGTCATTTCAAAAACTCACTCGCTAAAATCACCCCCTTATTTCCAGCAACCATCCAATACACCTGTGTTTTTTGACTTGACCACTAGCCCACCTCGTATGGCTAATTAATATCTCACTGACTTATTTTTTACTAATGAAGTTAATTAATTAAGCAAGCTTGTAGTGAAATTTTATAAATACATGGAAAGGCTGGGGCGCCCCCGAGGAGAGGTTTGGGAACTGAAGTGGTGTTCATCTAGCCATCCAGCAAGATATCAGTGACTTTTTCGAAAA
>JAAGVU020000001.1:44074800-44091476 GCA_011763525.2 Mormyrus iriodes
CCAAGATCCAGGCCTTTAATGACTTCTTAGGCACAGCCATCAGTAGTGTGTCTGTCTGTGGGGAGAGTGTCGACCTCATGGAGAGGTTCACTTACCTCGGCAGCGACATTCATGTGTCTGGTGACTCTTCCAATGAAGTCAGTAGACAGATTGGGAGAACATGGGGGGGTCATGACGTCGCTGGAAAGGGGTGTGCGGCACTCCCGATATCTTTGCAAGAGGACGAAGGTCCCAGTCTTTAGAGTCATTGCTGAGGATCCAAACGGCTGGACCAGGCCGAGGGTTCGCCCACGTAACACCTGGCTGCGGCAGATAGATGGCCATTTCTGGAGGGTGGGACCGTGTATCTGCCTGTGGGGTGGCCAGCCAGGATCCCGAGGCGTTTCGTCATGCGGTGGGTGTGGCAATGCGCTGCATCAGCACATGCTCCCTGACCTGACCTGACCTTAAATATATTTCTAATTTTTACAAGCATTTTTGCCCAAAAACACTTTCAAGAGTGAGGATGAGATGGTATCTGGAGCAATGGGTCAATGGGGACAGCACTCTGTCGTCAATGGTATTTGAACTGGTGACCTTCCAATCACGGGCACATTACTGACATCAGAAGAGAGGTAGGCCCGTCTATTATTTATTTTCATATTAAGTTTTAACTTTAAAAACCTGTTGACCTACATGTCTGTTGTGAGTTATCCAAGATCTTCAGGAATACCTGCTATATAATTTATTTCCTTCGAGATTATATTTCTTCTCATTTGCATAAAAAAATGCAAATACTGTAACAAAATAGTTCCCTAGAAAACGTTTCATGTTTCTTTGCTACAAGCATAGTATTGCTGTTCGTTTGGAGGAATGAAGACATTGAACAATTTGAGGAAAGACGGGATCAACGCATTAAATGTTACCCAATATGAAGTTTTGTTTAGTGATTCTACAAGCATACTTCAGCCACTGCAGTTTAAACAGACTGACAGGCCATATAGTGTTGCAGATAGACCAATCAACTCTGACTGACATTCAGATTCACCTGGTAACCTTTGCTGGGCCTGTTATACAGGAGCTAATGATGGTTAAGAGACACAGCCAGCATTAATGGATTAAGCCTCCAACTCCACATTAGACATTTAATTTAAGCATTCCTGCCAAAAATGCTGAACCAATTCCTTAAAACAAAGTTACCTTTGGGCTATATTTATATAATTTTCATTCCTAAGTAAAAGGAATATTGTTGCAGAAAAATACTTATTTGTTAAAGGTGCATCTACAACGGTGCAATCAAAATTGTCAACTGTGCAAATGATTGACAGTGTTTATCCACAAATTTCCATAATTATGATGCATGACAAGGATTAATGCAGTTTTATTGCCCAAAATTACTAGCGATTTAAGGATTATTCCATTGCGGTATAGTGTTTTTGCGCTCTTAAATTCGTATGATGCACATCAGGGGTAACTGCTCCATACTCGGTACTTTTGATGAGGGTGGAGATCAGTTCCAAGGAATGAAAACATTCAGGAAACACTTACCGTGTGTTACGCAAGAATCCGTCAGCGTCTATACTATGTTATCCTGAAAGCGGGAAGGGAGAGGTTGGCACTGTAGCATAATCTTGCCTTGGTGGGACAGCAAAATGAACTAGACAAACATGTCATATTAGAGTCGATGTTACCTTGGCAAAGACACAGAGGATGTATAATCTTTCTGTTTGGCTTGATTCCTGGTATATAGAACCTACACTTAGCATTAAAATGACTTTCTTGTGAACATTCAAAGATAAGTCATTGTGAAAACTTTTGTGTCTTCAAGTGAAACAGCTGAAATGCAACGTAAAGTTGTATATATTTCTATAACTTAATAAACAATATTAAGTATCTCTGATAATAGCAAAGAATAAGGAATTGTTTTTGCAATTTAAATTTAGTCGAAATTTTGTGCAACATATTTTATGTGATACTTTATAATGAGGTACATTCTTAATGTCTTTATTGTTGTAAATGATTACGTTCTTAATATTCTAGGCGCTGCCGTGCTGTTTTTCTTTGCTTTCATGCAGAAGTTCTTCATGTGTCACCCTTGACAGACCATTCTGGGTTTGTTCCAGCTTGAGGCGTAAAGAGATTGTTTGCAACACAGAACAAAAGTCCCAGAGAGTCTCAGACCTCCAAAAACCAGCAAAAATATGATCCACATTCACACGCACACACGCATCCGTATTCACAAACACAGACACGCACAAATAGTCAGTGTGAGAATCATATGGTCCCCATTTTCCTCTGCTCCCTGGAGTGTGTGGGTCGGGGGGATTTTGATTCAGGAATATAGTGTTTGTTGAATCGTTTTTGAAGTTCTGTTTGTGCCCACTGTCCTCAATCCTCTGTTGCAGAAACATTCGCCAAACATATTGGAATCTGGAGACAACCACATGTTTCCAGCACATACAATCTAACCTTTGTCTGTAATATGAATTTCATATACAGCAATTCTAATAGAACACTTCCATTGGTGGAGAATAAATGACATGACTGTATATTCAACTTGTTATTTTACACTACACAACTGTGATGCATAAAAGATTACATATATATTATTTATATATTATATACAAAGTTAATTTTTGGTTAAAAAGAAGTACTGCAGGACACATATCTACATCTACATCTATAGATGTGACCTTCTCTGGCATTTAAAAGTAGAACACGATTTGTTGCAGGTTTTCTTGCAATGCATCATGTGTGATCATTATCTACACCTCAAACCTTGCTTTGGTGGAGACACAAACAAAATAAGACATGAAGCATAAGACATCCACTCCTGAGCAGAATTCTGAGGCTTAAACCCCACTCAGCAAAACCAGACTTAAGACAAAGCTTGCTAAAAGAAAACAAATAATTGCGAATGACTGCATAAAAAATATCCCAGTATCACAGTTTTTGGAGAGCCAGACAAAAGACATCCTGGAGACAATTAAGCCTTAAAGCGTCATTTCTAGAATTCAAGACAATTTTTTGGTTTTATGATTAATGTACATTTTTTTATGACATTTGTAGATTTTTTTTCTCTGGTAGTTGGAGCAGGTGTCTGGTTTTAGATGACTGGTTTAGACTTGACTGTTGCCTTGGGTGCAGTCTTACATATTAGCTGAGAAACAAACTTGTGTTACCAGTAATCTGAGTCTGCGATTCAGTGATGCACAAGATGACCAAGCCCTTGGCTTAGTGTTCTACTAAAATATAAATCAGTCTGTAGGTTCAGTTGTCTTTTAGGTGCAATAAAAAAGATAATTTAGCAAATATTATATTAAATGTTTATAGAAAATATGCCGTAAGAAACACACAGCAATGATGTCTAATATAACGGTGAGACATTGCACTTGAATTGACGAGTCTTTGAATGGTTTAATAAAATTTAATCCACATAAAAGAATTTCAGAATCTGTTTGCTGTTGTGGTTTCAAAGTCATTTCACAATTTGGCATCATTATTGTGTGCACAACAAAAGACCTGAGGCACAAGTTAGCTGTTATAGTAAAGAGCTGTAGGATTCAGTATAACATCCACTGGGTACAGATCTGGACTGTCAAGCATCCATCCCCACATGCAAATAATGAGCTTTGTATGAAAAGGGAAACTGTGTGAGAGGTCAGGACTAGTTTCTTCTTATTTTTTTACAAATGCTACATTTTTGTTACTACAGACTGCATGCAATATTTTCTAGTTCCTTAAATTCATTCAGTTCCCTAAATGTTTTGGGAATGAAATGCTTATTGCTCAATACTTCTAATTACAGTGCATCAAAAGTATTCCGACTTCCTATAAAATGACTCAAGCATTCTATATTTAATATTTAAAGTACTGCTTACAGTAATATGCAATAATTATCAAGTACAGGTTTGCCTGGGAAGCCAGCGTCTTGCAAGGCATATGCATGCAATGTGCAATTTAGAAATGCCAGTGTACTTAATTGCACATTACTGAACCTCTGGAGCAACTCGAAGGAGTATGCAGAGAAAAGCTATACAACCCGGGGGAACTTGCAAACTGCACACACAGAGAGCAAAGGTGACATTCAGACTGCCAGCCCTGCGCATGTGAAGCAACAATGCTACAACCTGCACCGCTAAATGGCATTATTTCCCACAGTTTGTTGCTTGCGTCAGTATTTTACTTTGATCAGTAGTCTTTTAAATACTAAAAAAAAAGATTTCTCATCCCTGCTGCAGAAAATCATTACATAGCACAATTTTAGGTACCACCACACTTGACTATATGGTTCTTACAGACTGTATAAACCAGCAGTTTGTCATCTGACTACAACAAGTTTTCACATAACTAAAGTGCTTTATTGTAACTTCTAGTTAGGGTGACCCACTAATCCATGTCAGGAAGGACACTTTGAGCTACTTCAAGTTTTACAAATTACTTTAAAACTGAAGGGCTCCCATGCTTGGCTAAATTGTTTGGTTCATCTTGTGCTTTTACTGGTTTGTTTCCTTGATTGAAAGACTCATCCAGCTGTTTCACATTAACATTAGTGACACATGCATGATTATAGGAGACTGACCAATCGACATTCAGTAAGAACTCAGCGCTAAAGTGAAATCCAGGTTCTTTGAATTGAAATGGTAGTTTATAAACCCTGTCCTGGTGCATAGTGACACTAGTGCATCCACTGACATGGATTAGGTGGTAGGTGGTCACCCTGCTGCTGTGGAGGTTCTGAGGTAGCCAAGCCTAAAGCTTCCTGAGTGTCATCCTGCCAAAATAGGTTTTCTGGATATTCCTATATATATATATGTATGTGTGTATGTATGTGTGTGTGTGTGTGTGTGTATATATACACACACACACACACACACACACACACACACACACACACCTACCTCAAGGTTATTTAGTAAGTATATAAACAAGGAAAGAGGTGGCGTGCTGTGACAGATGACCTGGCTCCCACAATCCCCTGACCGAAACCCTACAGAGCTGGTTTGGGATGAGTTGGATCAAAGAGTAACAACAAGGTAGCCAACATGTGCCCAGAACCTGTGGCTACATCTGGAAGCTGCTAGGAAAAATGCCAATTAACTATAGCATGCAGTACAGTGCTTGCTGTGTCTTCAAACCAAAAGAAGGTTTGAAGAGTCCAAAATTTGAGAAAAAATTGAGATGCTGAACACTTTTCTTGGTCATTGCAAAATATATGTTTTCCTTTGTTTCCTTGAGGCTTTTACTATAAGGTGAACAGCTGAAACAGAGACACATGTATTGAAACTTTTGACTGGTACTGTACTCCGATCAGCCATAACATTAAAACCACCTGCCTAATATTGTGTAGGTCCCCTTGAGCTCTTTATTATGTTCCTCTAATATTTGTAGTGAGGTAGGGTGTATTATCCTGGTCAAAGAGGCCACGGCTATCGGGGAATACCGTCTGCAACAATGTTAAGGTAGGTGTTACGTGTGAAAGTAACCTCCATATGAATGCCAAGGCTTCAAACATGCACCTGGCTATCCACGTGATGTAGCAGAAAAGGTGACTCAGACCAGGCCACCTTCTTCCATTACTCCATGCTCCAGTGCTGACACTCACATGTCCTTTGGAAGCGCTTTCTCTAGTGGACAGGGGTCAGCATGGGCACTCTGACCGGCCTGTGGCTACGCAGCCCCATACACAGCAAGCTGCGATGTACTGTGTGTTCGGATATTTCACTACTATAGCCAGTACTTACTTTTTTTTTTTAGCAATTTGTGCTACAGTAGAACTCCTGTGGGATCAGACCAGACAGGTAAGCCTTTGCTCTCCACGCACATTATCTTTCATTATACTTTAAATGTAGTCATTTATCATTCTTTATCATGTCAAGTCAAGTCAAGTGGGCTTTATTGTCATACCATCCATATACAGGTATTTAGTGGCATGAAATAATGTTCCCCCCAAGGACCATGGGGAACAATCGCTGTTCCTTACCATGCCATGTATTAAACAGACTTTCTGCAGCTACTAATTAAAAGGGTGTGCTGGTATGCCCTTTAACATTCAATGCATTTACCACATGATGCTTTTTTTAATTAATTTGGAATAATAATCTACCAATTTAAATAAATGCAAATGAGGAAACTCAGCACAAGTGCAGAATTCCAGAAACTGGTATGGTGGAACATCTACATTTTAGAATGGTGCGATTTATTGAATGCAGATCCATTTTCTTCAAATGCCATCTCTGTATGGGTTTTTACCGAGCAGCTAATGGAGGGCTATAGTGTGAAATGAATAATTGCATCAGCTGAGTGAGATGATCCTACCACGGGATGAAAGACTGTTCAGCAGTTTGGCACCTGGACATACAGTCAAGTGGCGATTAACAGGCTTTTCAGAGGCATGCGAGAAAGACATAAATGACATCAACAGTCAGCAAAAGATTATAAACTGTGGTGCCACACATGTGGAAAACCACAACACAGCCTTAGAATTCTCTGACTCTACCAGCACCTGGATCTACTGCTGAATTAGAGAAGGCTTCTTTAAGTTGATCTGAGTCGCCACAGCCCGCAATACCATATGTGCTCAAGAAGCTTCAATACTTCGTCACATACGTCGGCCGTTTTCTCTCTGCACAGAATGATGTAAACTATTTTCATTACTGCTGCAGTAGTTCTCATAGTTCATTTCTGGAACCAAATGGGTCCAAGTGAGTCAGCATAAAGCGCAGAATTGTGTTGATTTTTTTTTGCTCCTTCACACAAAGATCTAAATCTATAATGTTCTCCTGCTTCTCACAGATCTAGTCTGGTGAACATGAAGTAGGGTGTCAGTAATCCACACTCACAGCAAACTTCCACACTAAAATGGCTTACTGTGCCATTTAATCATTTTCATTAAAGTGGCAGTTAACATATCGTTAATATTTTGTTTTTATTACTTTAAAGGATTATAACTATTTTAACTATATTTAAAATTCTGTTCTTCCATTCATAGATAAGATAAACACTGGCACAATAGCAATACACACTTTTATACATGAAAATTAAGATAAGAATCGAAAGAATTCTGTAGACATTAGTTTATATAAGTAGATATTAAATCGACTGGCATCCCATGCTCTTCTTGTGGACTGTAGCCTCAGATGTCAAGGGTCTAAGGTTTGTACCTTTGCACAGGTTGGGCCAAAATGTACATAGACGAGATGGGGTCTATGAATTGCCTTCAGTGTGTGATTTTGTATGTGATGGACTGATATGTCCAGGGTGTCCCCGGTCCTGTGCCTCTGGACTAAGTTTCAGGCCTGAATAAACAGTCTACCAGCTACTCTGAAGTCTACCAGCTTCTATTCTTGCTGTTCTCAACATGTGTTTTTTCCCACCTTATAAGAATGGTGCTGAAGTTTATAACCTTTTTCGGTTTAATAAGTGGTGGTTACATGTCTGTAATTGGCCAATACAGTTACTTGAATTACAGCAAAGATGCTTGAGTAAATATCAATCAAGCAGATAAGCAATATGAGAGGAAAAAGACAACAACAAAGAGTGTCAGAAATGTGGCAAAAGCCATTATGATGAGGGCATGAATCAAGCCGTCAGCATGTAACCTACAGGCAGCTTTGCCTTAATGTCACATTAGAATTGGCCTAAAAAGCTGCAGAGTGATTCAGCTAATACTCCAAACCACACTGGGCATGTCCTTTGTCATTCAGTAACGTCACTAAGACTGCAGTAGTCAGTTTGAAAAAAATCTGAAAGGTCATATGGGAAAAATTAGCATTTACAGTATGCACATTACCTCGAACAGATGGAGGACCAAAATGGCACTGGTTAGTCTGCAAAACCAAAGCCTTGTTCATGATTTACGGTCTTATTTCTACCTTTCCCATTAAAAAGAAACATCAGCTTGTGTGTTTAAGTATGAACATTGGATGCTTCTGATTTTTTGCATATGCACTTAGACTTCAATTCTTATTTGATTCTTGGGGATATTTTTGTGGTGATTCTTCCAGCTTATAGCATTGCTGTTCACATATTTCCAGAAGGGTTTTTAAGTAGCATTCATATAGCTCTGTTTTCTTTGCCACGATTATCCTAGTCAATCAGTGGAAGCTTGACCTAGCAGTACATAGCAAGTTCACTCCTTGACAGCTGTATAGTTCCAAGGTGTTAACAGGCTCATCTTTGGACAAACGTCTCTTCCAAATAAATAAATGCTGATCTAAATCTACAGATTTTTTTTTAAACAGAATTTTGTTAATTTCCCAGGATGGGGCAGTGTTAGTTTGAGAACATTTTTCGTATAATATTTTAGGGAGAAATATTGTATTTAGGGCAACATGGTGGCAGAGTGGGGGTATCCCTGTTACCTCACACCTCTGGGACCAGGGTTTGAGTCTCCGCCATAGCTCCATGTGTGTGGAGTTTGCATGTTCCTCCTGTGTAGTTGTGGGGTTTCCTCTGGGCACTCCAACTGCCCCCCCACAGTCCAAAAACATACTGAGGTTAATCAGAGTTACCAAATTGCCAATAGGTGTGAGTGTGTCCTGCGATGGGTTGGTGCCCCATCCTGTGTTGTTCCCTGCCTTGCACCCATAGCCTCCAGGATAGACTTCAAACCCTCCACAACCCTGTATAGGATAAGTTGTCAGTTTCAAAGGCTGTGCTTCACTCTTTGATGTGATCTTATCATACACTATTTCAAAAATGGAAGCTAGGTGAAAACTACCAAGGACATTTCAGGAGTCAGGCATCCAACTGTCTTGAAAATTAACGTTAAGTTTACGGAAAATGTGGAACATGTCGAAAAGGAGATCGTAATGACAGGTAGAGGAAGCTGAGTTACACTCAGAACTGGGGGTTGCAGGAAACATGTTGGTGGTCTTGTGGCCAAACAAACCAGTCAGTGTAGAAAGCAAGGGTAAACACTGGTCAAAATTTGGTGCCTGTTTCACCACTGAGTTATGTTCCAGGATGCGCACTGTAACTGAAAAGACCAACGCCACAAAGAAGCTGAGATGCTGGGAAAGCCTTTGGAGAATGAACATTTTATACTGTGTTTATTGAAAATTAACTAGTAGAGTACATTTGTAATGGAAATACATATGGATTTGTCCCATGAGCTCTTCCTGTTGGTCGAACATAAGACCCTTCTGATTTTTTTGGTGTTCTAGAAGAAACAATCCCTGCAGATGACTAGCAGGTGATGGAGAAAGCCTAGCAATAGTATGGAAAGATGTGCCAACATATGTGACTTGCGTTCAATAGATGATGTGGGCTGATAAGAGCTTTACAGGGATTAGGGTATCTACACTTCACAAAAGATAAGTAAACATTAATATTACCATTAAGACAATTATGCTTTACACAGATTACACAGAAACAACAATTTTTTTTCAGAAGGAGTGGTATTAATAAGACTCTTGTTTTCTTTAAGGTGGGGTATTGCTTTCGCAATCCAGATGTCTCGCCTTTGGGAGGAAAAGGCAAAGTTTCCGTCTTAAAATTAGATTTATTTCAAATACTAGACACCATTTGAGTCATGAATGGGGATACTGGTAGACATTAGTAATAATTCCCCTTCTTCTACAGACTTTTCTAATTCAGCTTTATTCCAAAAAAAACTGAAAACGTAAACAAGATATTAGTATAATTTACATTTTTGTTCTTGGCAATATAAACCAGACCTTATCAAAAAATAGCTCTAGTATATTTCCCCTAGATTTACCTTTCTCCTGCCATGGGTTGGAGACAGGACCTTATTTACCCAACCTGTGGTCTCCACCCAATCTATGCTAGCTTTGTGTGTTTTAGAGCTCTGTTTATGCAGACGACAACAGTACAAACCAAAATGACTTCAGCGTGAAGGCACTGGAAAAGTTAATGAGCAATTTCAAAATTTCTGTCTGGGCAAGCTACCTGGTCTGCATGACATAATGCTGGTTATCTGCTTCATGTAAAACTCTTTATCTTTTTCATTTTCAGTGGTGCAATGGTTCAAAACTTTCCCTAGTAGCACATCTGAAATGTAATTCACATTTAGAATGTATATTTAATATATTTTGCACCTCCTTGTATCCGGGCCGCCAACTCACACGCATCGGGCTCTAACGCTTTGAGACTCTCACACTCACGCAAGAAATCTTACGGCAAATATATATTATTCCATTATAAACCTAAGCTTAGCTACATCAAAAGTGTTGGGGTAGTTTGCAAACCGTATAGACAAGGTAATAAAACTGTTACATACATGTAAATGCGTGTGCATGTGCGTGCAGAATTGTCTGGAATTGAAAATCTCACTCCAACCAGCTGACCAAGTTGACAACCCTGCTGTATTGATAGAGTGTAGAAGCCATATGCTATGGTGAGATTGTGACTTTACTCTACCTGAAAGATGTATATCGTACAGTCACCATTTCCTCTCGTGTTAATTTCAGTTTTCAGCATCCCATTTTGGCAAAGACCACAAGTGCTTCAAAATAGGGTGTTTTTTTGCTGCGTGTTGTGCAACTACTCCAACTGCATCCTGTCCCAGGGCTCCATGGAAGATCTTAGTCTGTGTAGCGTGTTCAAGTTGCTGGAGAATGCAAACCAATGGCTGAGGATATTACTGAGACAGGAGACCACAACATGGTCAGAGCATTGTCCAGTGGCGCTGCTAAATTAAGTCCGTGAGTTTATTTTATGGTATGCTTTCGGAAAACCAGCCTGACCTCTATTTTGAGTTCATTGTAGCTGTGCTTATTATTCTTGTCCTTATTCAAGCGCTGATCTGCATTTGCTTTTTTGTTTTCAGCGAAACGGGGACAGTTTGTGAAATGCCATCTTTGCCTTGTTTTGTGATTTCGAACACAGAAACACCAAAACACCAGCAAGCACTTCAGGCTTCTCTGCTAATGGTGAAGACCTGTATTAAGTATTAAACAGAGCAGATAGTGTATAATCTGGTTATACTAAACATGGCAGAATATTTTTTTTGCAGTGTTGTTCTTTGGTTCACTTTTGTGTCCTCAAATTTGGCGTGGCTGTCTGCTCTCTAGTGTGGTAAGAATTATATTTAAGTTCTAAGAGTTTGGCCACAAATGGAACAGCCAGGCAATAGAGGTACATCTTGAGGTCCATGTCTGTCAGGACTTTAATGGAGAGGAGAGCTTCAGTCTTGATTGCCTTGCCCTTGCATGTTGTATGGTGCTTTTCATTAAAGTTGAAAATGAGATGTAGAATCATACCAACATACAATACTTAGCTCACTACATACCAAAACACAGTAATAACTATCTTCATATTAGCTTGCACATCAACGGGATTGTCATCAATGCACAAGGCTAGTTGCATTAGCGTTATCCGTAGGAGGCCAGAGGCCAAAGGGTTGTTTTGGCAAGCAGAGCCGCGGGATCGCCAGACTGTTGGGGTTAGCAACAAATCCCTGAATGGCATGCTTAATATTTCTCTGGCTACAGCCTTGGGTTTGCACTCAAGCCAGACCAGAGAAAGCAAACATTATGCTTGTCTGTCTTGTCGTCATGCAAAATTGATGTGGACTGACTTCAGCCTGCTCGTGGGACAACCGCTCGGTGGGAAAAATGGTCAAGATGAACAAGCAGAAGCAAACAACAGCGGGTGAAATGGGAACTGCCACAATTAGAGCACTAAATTAAGCAGATTGCGGAGAATGTGTGTGCTGTCTGGCTCCCACATCTCCTCTCGCTAATGCACAGGCAGTGCAAAAAAAAAATGGACACAGAGGTATCCTGCAAGCCATTGCTGTCAACAAAATCTTGTAAGACACAGTCAGATCTTCTGACGGCTCATTCTGGTGGCCACTGGTTCGTCAACACTGTTTTGTTCTCTCTCTTGGTAATAGTCACAAATGGGTTGAACTGCATTATTCCAAAACCTCCAGCTGGTAGAGTACCCTTGATGTGATCTAAGTGAATAAAAAATTCTGCTTTGGAATTACTCTCTTTATATTAAATAAATATCATGGAAATGCATGGTGCAATGTAATAAACTGGAACCGATAATGGCTGGGATATAGATAAAATGACATTCAGAAAGTGTGCATGCTTTAAGGCCACAAACTGAAGAACCCAATATATACTTTGATTTATAGCATTAAAGTGAAACCTCTTTTAGGGTGCATCAGTTTGAAATATTCATCTGTGCAAATGCTATTGTTCCAATTTTAGTCTTAATAAATCCTCCCAGAAGGTCTTCCCTGTGTGATATTACAGAACCCCAGTGGCTAAAGGAAGCCTTCTGTCCATAATACTTGCAAGTGTTTGCCTGCAAGTTGTGTACAAGCACCGTAGCATTAGCTTGCCAGCACCAGAGCCGGAGCAAGGGAGCCAGTCCTTCCTGAGGAAGCGTGATAATCCCATTGTGGTTGAGAGAAAGAATCACGGCTGTCCTTTAAGTGACAGACTTAAGCCTGGACTTCCTCAAACCTCCAGACTGGAAAATAAGTTCTGAAATCAGATTTTAACCAATAATAATAACAATGAATATATTGTATTTTTACTGACAATACTGAACAGGGTCCTAGGCTAGGAAGGGCTTATAAGATTATTGCTATAAAATTCATCTCTTTGGTTGGCATTTCTGTTTAATGATTATGTCCCGCCTTCATACCCACAGACTGATCAGCATTAACAGGAACTAAAGGTGGTAGGAGAGTGGGAGATTCCATGTTCACCTGACACAGGGCCAGAGTTTACTAGTTTTGTAGGTTTATAATTGTAGTTTTTATAGACACGTTTTGAGTTTAGTGAATCAAGTCATTTGGGATACATTTATTATATGAAAGCAGAACGAGAACTCCCATATCCTGATGGTTTATTAAAACTTAAATTTAAAAATCTTCATAACTTGTAACCCTTTTTGGGTTAATAAAAGATTAAAAGAACAATCTTCTATGTATGATGCATCTAGGGTATTTACATGCTGAAAACATTTGTAAAGTATCAATCAGTTTATGCCAGATTAAAAATAAATCTTCAAGTATCACTTGTTGACAAAATGCTAATAGTATCCAGACTTGCAGGGTGTTTCTTAGTGGTTCATTGCTGCGTCTGTGTTTTGCAATTTTTCCATAGAATGTTTCAGTGATACGAGTAATGTGATGACCTAATTCTTGGGGAAACACCCAGAGGAAACCCCCCTTACTGTGAATGAGGTAATTCTGGGTTCTGTCCCTGGAACAGCAGAGTCGATATTATATCCAACAGAGCTTTGAACTTTTGATAGTGCTGATCTGTTCTGAGTAATGCACCACTGTTGTATTTACGAACAAGGCCATCTCCTGAACAGTGAGTCCATTGTGTGAAGTCATTTCCTCAGATAAAATTTTTAAGAGAATATGATTTCCACCTGAAGATCGAGTCTGAGCTGCTAAGGTCGTAGATGGTCTGCTGAATAAATTATGTATAACCACATCTTCTTACAAAGAGAGATCATTGTTGATATTAAGGGTGTGTATTGCTTACTGGTGTCAATGACAGAAGGGCTACATTACAGTGTAAAGCTACATATAGCTTTGGTTGTCTGATATAACATGTTTACTTAATCCAGAATTTTACATTAGTAAAGGTGGATCCCTACACTTATATACATGGTAACAGACAGAAAAAACAGTGAAATGGCAAAGTGTTTAGCCAATCCTGCACACTCTATCTTTATAAATTATGGGTCAATGTAAACACAGACAGAGCTTAATGTTATTAAGCGATCTAACAGGAAAAGGCTGGAAATCACACTTATATTTTGTTCACCTTGTGGTTTGTGCAGTTACACACATCAGGATCCCCTTGCACATCAGTTTTATTAACTTTGAAGTCCTGGGAAACTTTGATTTCTCAGGATGTAATGATTGGATCCATTCGAATTTTGTGGTCCGTGGTCTGTGGTTTTTTTACTCCTGAGGTCAAGCACCTGCTCCTTTCCCCACTCACCTTTTGTCCTTTTCTTCGATGTCTTATTGAAACTGTTCTGCAATAATGACTTTGGGTTAGCTGGAGTTGAGAGATGAAATCGGAGTAATATTTGGCATAAGTTTATTCTTCATAGCCGCGGCGGCTGCAACATTCGGCGATGTTTCTCATGGAAAAATAGATAAAGTGATCTTGGCTCTGTGAGAAAGACAACTATGGACAACTATGGACAACTGTGGATGAAAGTACATACTACTTTGTTGTAATGTAATGCAAAACAGGAGAGAAATTTTTAGTTGATTACTTAAAAATGTAAATTTAAGGCACGAACAGGCAGTTCCATGTCATATCTTCCGTGGAGAGCATTACACAAAAGGAAGCTATTGTTGGGTTGAAGTGCTTAAATGCTTTATGAGCATGAATATGGATATTGGCGATTGATGTGGTTGGATTTGCAAAGGTAGTGGTCTACTGATCAGTTTAAAAATTCATCAAGCTGTTTTCAAGATTCCATGTCTAATGAAGATCACTACGATACATGCTTGCATCTCATAATGAGCTTCTGCTGGTTCATTTTAGTAGTATGGTTCAAGTTCACTCTGCCCCTCAGGGGCCAAAAGTTAAATTCCAGCAAATAAAAAATAATTTTCTTTTATTACATTCCTTTTTACCCTGACAAGTTTGTGAGCACAGGGCTACCTGATGTGCAAAAAACTATGCAAATGTATAACGCACACCATTGCCATTCCTGTCTCAGTCCAATTCAAAAACTTTATTTGAGATTCTTGTATGGGGGCAGACAGGGGCCACCACTACAGATTTTGGGCCCCATGAAAACAATATCTTATTGGGCCCCCAACCCAGACCAATCCAGTTATGTTCCAAATATGTCACTCATGGGACCTTGGAATCGTTCTAACTTTCCATCTCTATTTCGGCGCCCCTGGGGGTGGAACAAGGAGCGTTTTGTTAGGAGTAAAAAAAAAAGGGGGGGGCATTTTGATGAGTTTATTGTCCTTGAGTGAGACACCTCTCTAGTGGGTAGCTCTCCCGTGGTCCAGAATGATCTCTAAATGATAGGGGAGCTACCCAGACATGTAATTAGCTACTTATTTTCAGCCAGGCGACGTGTGTGCCGGGTTGCGGGATCACTCTGATCTGGCTGCTGTGTGCTCATCACACACAATAATACCCACCACAAGCCATTAATCACGAACCGATCCCAGGTCGTGTCAGGAGCAAAGAAACCCTATGTCTCCCCTCCCCAGGTGGTCATTGTTCTAAGGCGTGATTCGGTATTCCTCAAAGGGGCCGCCAAAGACGAGCTCTATAAACACACTGCAGACATGGCCGCCTCCAAACCATGATTAATTCAGAGAAACGTGGCTTGTATTCCTGAGGAGCGGCTGCCCGGCCAGACACCGAGAGTCACTCCAACTGGAAATTCAGAGCGTTCTCATTCTTGGTCAAGTTCCTTGAAATGTCATTTTTGCTCATGTGAAAATGTGTGTGATTCCTTCCTGTTCACTGATTTATTCATTTGCCATTCTGCAAATATGAACGGTTAGCAAAATCATGCAACATCTGTTGCATGGCTCTTAATACATGTGCAATTAATCCTCTCCAGTTAGACTTATGACTAAAACAACACGAAGATATATACAAAGTAATTCTTTACTCTGTCAGTACTCTCACCGTGTTCTTCGACTAGATATCCGAGGGGGAGTCGCAGTGAGCCCCTCCCAGCACACAAAGGACACATTTTAGAGCTCACTGTTACAAACAATTTAGAGACACTGATGTAGTTGGTTTTGGAATGTGGGAGAGAACAAGAATACAGAGCGAAAGCCCACTCAAGCACTGGGTGCACTCCACACACACAGAGGTCTAGAACAGGAACCAGAACCACAGCCCAGGTAGTGTTTCACACAGAGCCTACACATATATTGTATATTCAAATGTTACCTAACATTACACTTTAGAAAAAGGAATGCAGTTAATAATCTCATGCTGCATAGTAATGGGGCAGAAATTCAAATAAGTCAGGAACTTATTTGTACTTTCCTGGTTTAAGGGCCAGGAGGGGTTTTGATATAGGGTATCTGAGCAAGGATCTAATGCCATGTATTGCTCCTGGAAAATATCCAAGTGTTTAAATTCAAAGATGCTTTGGGTTACGGTAAGTAAGTAAAACAGGCAGCTAAATAACTAAAGCTCTACTATGAACCATAGATATAGATCTGAATAAAGTGTAAATTCCTCCAAGTCACATGCTCTCCATCCATGTTTCATTCCAGCCTCTTATCCTGCTCAGGTTTACAGAGGGGCCTGGAGCTTTATCCTGGACAGAATAGGGCTACACCCCAGCTGGGAAGCCGGTCCATCACAGGGTGCACACACACACACACACACACACACACACACACACACACACACACACACACATAAACTTCACAAGCAATTTAAATACCAAACAGCTACACTGCAGATCCTTGTAGAAGAAAACCCAAGCTGGGAACCTCCACACACACGGAACAGGGGTGGGATTCAAACCCGTAACCCTAAGGGCATGAGGCAGCCAGACCACCCAAAGAGCTGCTGAACCCCCCTATCTCTGTCATAGGGCTGTTAAATTTAGCATAATGTACACTGAAACAAAAGTTGCCATTCAAGCTGTTTAAATCAATTTCAATGTTTATATATATATACACTCACCTAAAGGATTATTAGGAACACCTGTTCAATTTCTCATTAATGCAATTATCTAATCAA
>JAAGVU020000001.1:44091576-44106112 GCA_011763525.2 Mormyrus iriodes
TCAAACACCGTATTAGTATGGTGTTCCTAATAATCCTTTAGGTGAGTGTATATATATATATATATATATATATATAAGGAGAAAATTGCCCTCAGATATTTTTTTTCATTGTCCTATGGTGAGCGGAAGCACTCCCACGACAAAGCAGTCAGGCCCTGCCCACAGGCTTTCCTCTGTTGCAGAAGCTAACCTCATCGCATAGAAACCTAGTGGTGCTTTTATCTCAGGGACGGGAAACAATGCTGCGATTCTGAGGAATTGCCCTACCCTCCCATCCAATGACACGACTTTGCATAGTGCAGTCGTGAGTCACACCGACGGGAGAGAGAGAGAGAGGGGAGGGCTTCTGCCTTCTGGATAGCAACCCTGGGGAGCGTGATACAGAAGTTTTTCCCGGATCTTCCCAGGCAGGTGTCTGATTAGGGGTAAGGAGGCCTGGAATTACTGCCACACTGTGTGGTTTTGATTCAGTTCTGCTGTGCAGTGCACTTCCCATAAAGTTGCATTCCTGGACTATTTGATAAGCTTCTGGGGCCTCTAATTTAGACATACATTTCATGTGGCCTGCTGTGGTATCTAAAACAACTCTGTGATGTATGCCTCAGTTTGCACAAAAGAAATCGCAAACAGTACTACGCTCGGTGTGGGACTAAACAGCTGTACGCATACGTGTTTGATCGCTTTTCACTGATGGGGCACCTTAGGTCACCCTTGCAAAGTAAGCTTAGATATCCTTGCAAAAAGTGCCTTATCTGGCTGGCGCTGAGCCCTTTAAACACTGATGTCAGTCAAAGAAAGAGCAGTCAGCCAACTGCCACTTGGTTTAATTTTTATTAGCTTAATTTGCCACATGAGGAGATAGCCTGCTCAGAGGTGGCCGAATACACTTGCCAATTTACAGGTAACCCAACCAATACAGTAATGTGAGGTTATTATATTTCAGTGGTTTGTTTATGATTAACACATAGGCCAGAGAGTCCAGCTGGCAAACTTTCACTGGAGAAGTGGAGCCATTTTCAGTATTATGTTTAATTAGCTTTTGAGAGTTGATCTATGTTCCTTTGTTCCTGTAAATAATCCACGAACGGGACATTCCCTTCACGAGAATTCAATTGCTTCCTTGAAACTCAACCCTATTATATAAATATATTCGAGGCATATATTTGAGGCCTTCTTAAAGGAGAGATAAAATGTCTGAAGGAACCGCAAGATGCAATTGCTCAGGATAAAATAAATAACAATCAAAGGACAGATAAAGGATATTTTGAGCAGAAGTAAACATAAACAATAGATGTATTACAAAGAGGTAAGAGGCAACCATACATATTAATGCTTGCTGATTATGCATACTTGCACAGGAAAATGAAGGGCTGGTTGCTTTGTATGGTGCCTGCAGTATTAGTGAACAGATATGCCATTTTAGAAATGTATCCCTATGCTCATAGAAAAACAGACTCTTCATACTGTTAAATGAACAAAGCTTGCAAATTATTAGGTCACTCAGAACTGACTCACGCAACAAACCTTTAAGCAAATATGAAAAGACATGAACTCTACCTCTATTTTACTTTCATCCTATTTCTTGTTTTTTGTACTTTTGTTTTGGAAAAACAAAGCATCGTATGCGCTTTCATTCAGTCATAACTGCTTGGTGTCTGCCATTTTAACATTGTGTTTAAGTGTTCCTAAAGAGGTATTGCTTAACAAAGAACACAAAGACACAACACAAAGGTGTCAATCTGGTGTCTCATTTTATGCCCAAATTCAGTATAAACATTTTTTTTTCAGCATAATCAGTTAAGGAGATTTTTGTCTGTGATTGCAAGGCAAATAGCATTTAGCACCAGAAAGCATGACCGCTATGGAAATGACCTGGAAATGAGCCAAGCACGTTGCTACAGGACTCAAAACCCTATCGATGCAAGATATCAGACATACAGAGCAAGCTGTTTTTCTGAGCCTGGGAAAGGAGACATGCTTTCAGCTTCAAGAACTTAAAATTGACAACACAGGAACTAGAGAAGCTAAGCTGCTAACCCCGTTGGCAATGAGATTCAGGTCTCACAGATATTTTTGGGCAGCCATCCAAGTTACTCTTGTCTGAGCAGCTGTCGCTGAGACTGTTTTGAGAGACGTTTGGGGCCTCGCATCAGAGGGGCTAGTCAACCGCAAGCCCAGGAGATAGCTAACATTCCCTGCTCCCCCAGGTTGATTTCAACACCAGTTGATTTTGGACCGGTCGTCTATATTTATTGTTTTGCATGTCACAGGGGACATGGGGATGCAAGGTGAACACTTACCCACCATGCTGTCATGCTGGCTGCTTTTTGCCTTAAAAAGTTTAAAAAATACCCTATTTTAGATTGGTCGTTTGGTCTTTCTCATGCACCTGTAGTTTTCCATTTAAATCATTGTTGTGTTTTGAGATGTTGCAATACTGGAGTTTCTTCTGGATTTATCGTGTTATGCGAATCCGTTGGCTGCTTACCTGACATGCTGCTTTAACAGAGTTGGAGAGCAGTGTGATTTACTGAAATAGATTAACAAAAGGTGAGACCCTCCAAAGAAGCTGTGTGAAAGTAACAGTTATAGGCATCAGAACAGGGAGGGTATGATTAAATAAATGCAATTATCAGAGAAACTGAGACAGTTTTTAGAATTCTACTCTCTCCCCCACCGTCTACCTTGACGTACAGCAGGGCCAGGCCCTAGAATATGGAAATGTGTGGAATATGTACAGATTTGAAATAGTGCTTTGACACACTTTCTCCATCAAGCAGAATCTGAAAGCACTGTGCAATATGGTCAACAACACAAACCCAGAAAATAACTTCACTGCATAGTATGATGTGGAAGCCAATCACACTGGCTAATATCAAGATCTACACAGTAGTTGAGTTTGCATTACAATCCATTTTCAGGCCTTCATTCTGAAAGAAAAAAAGAATTTGACGGCCACAAGCCATCATTGATCTAATATTCAACTTTTATTGGATTTTGGATTTGGAATTCAAACAAGGTTCAGTAAGGTGAAGTATGACATCACTTCATTTGTCTTTATTTTTTCACATTCTTCCTTCCCTGAATATCAGGTGAGCCGCTGGAAAGGGGGCAGTGGAAATCATTCACCGGTTACTGTGGTTAATCAACACAACGTAAGGGGAGAAAGGGCGCTAGAGGGTCACAGACGCAGGTTCTCGCCATTCACTAAGATGCTCCCAATGTTTTGCAATAAACAGAATGTGTATCTCGTCAAATATGACTGGTGGGCGACAGGCATGCATCCAGCACAGGAAAATGGCTGATTTAGGGGACAACGGCAGACGTGCAGTGAGAATACCACTTGGGCAGGGGGACTAGGTGGGACGACCTGCAGCAGCACTCTGGGAAGCCCACACAATGGTGCTTTCACACAGAGGACAAGGGGGTGGATTAATGGCCTTTGCAGTGCCTTTCTTAAAAGAATAACAAGTCTCAGTGCTCCCAAAACCACATCAGGACCCAGCCTTTCAGTGTTCACTTTGAAGTTCAGGCCCACAACATTTAGGTTGGATCACTTCAATACTTAGCCTGGAGAACGTCCAATTTCTGAAGTAAATATCCCGAGAAACACATTTAAACTGACAAATTTGCCATGGCAACAGAATGAAATACTCATGCGAGGCTTTTGCAAACAAGCAAGGCAGGATATAGGCCTACTATACTGTACATGTACTGTACATGGCATGAAAAATGTACTGTGCAACAAGCAATAAAGTAAATCATTTATATTACACATATTTTTTTAAGTCGCCAGAACATATTTTTTTAATCATTGTCCTTAAAGTAACAACATTCACAAATAAAACCCAACTCTCAAATTCATGAAAACAAAATGGTCAATTTTAAAATTTAATTATCTGTTAAGTATTTTCACGTTTCTTTGTAAATAGTTCATCGGCATACAGGCTTTTTGTGGCGTAAATAACCTTAAATGCTTCTTAATGACCCAGACATTGTCTTAGATATTTTCTGTATATTGGCTGAAAGCACTGCGCCCTTCTGTCAACTAAACCAGAAAAATATTACGGCATGAAGGAAGCACATGGCACGCGTAGCACAAAATAATATGAGTAATGTGAGCAAGGCTGAGGAAAAACGAGTAAATAAATGTCATGATACAGTGTGGCACACTCATTCCATTCGCAATGAGTCTGCGCGGGCGTTGACAGGGATGAGTCACAATAAATTTTCTTCTGTTCTGCTGTGTTATTCGATGGAAAACTTGCCCAGCGATGAGAAAAGCCGCACAAGAAAACAGTCCGCCATTCACCACAGAAGCTGCGCATGCAGTTTTAATGGTGCTGTCAGTCTGCCGCACAATGTATTCCCGAGAATATAAGTACTTGGCCTCAAGCTTCTCACGGTCTCTCCCGTCTCCTCTCCGCAAGCTCACCGCTCGCCCACTGGAGTGGGGTTTTAGGGAGAAAATAGCCAGAGAAAACCTTGATCCTGATAGCGCCAGCGCGACTAGTTTTCAGACAATGTTTGTCAACACGCTGCAGGTATCTGGGATTTTTGCGACGGCCCTGCAGTGAGGCTGAGTTTCTGGTTTCTCAGCTAAGAGTAACCAGGCAGAGGTGACCAGGGCATAATTGACCCCAGGGCAGGCATCTCCGCAGGCTGCAGCTGCAGCTTCCTTCCAGGATGTAGATGTAGCCAAAGTGTGGCTGCCATGCTGGCTCTTCTCCAGGGACTTTTGGGCAGGTTATTCCACTGGTCTGCAGAGCTTCATCGTGAGCACCCTTCACCCCACCCTGCTCGTTTACCTCAGGCTTACCCAAGCTCCATGCTCCCCATGAACTTTGGGAAGTCCCCCTCCCTGTCTTCCTGCGGCCTAAATTAAACTGCAGAAGGCCATTAGGAGACCTCTGTGTTGATATATACACAGTTTATATATACAATATATCATATATACACATATATTTCAAGTATTAACTTAGTTGACTAGACTAGGGGTTCCCAACCTTGTGGGTCTTTTTTTGTAGAACAAAAATTTTACAGATGGGTAAAACAGCTACAGTGTGGGTGGGTGGTGCCGGTGGATTGATAGGCCAATTCTTAAGTTTTACTATTTATGCCTTTTTTCAGACGAGAACACAACAAACAAACATGAGGGGTTGTAAAAAAAATTTTATATATCGGTACCTGTACCAGTCCACGTTCCAAGGGTCGGGAACCCCAAGACTAGACCATTCCATCTCCAGGAGGAGAGTGAGGTAGGGCTGGTGCACAGGCTCAGCACTCTTGTCTTCAAGAGAGAATGTTTACTCAGAAATGACGAGCCAAAGAAGGATTAATTGGTATAAATTTTGCGGGGATCTTAGGCATAACAGTGTAGCTACGTGACGGCGGACTGAATCTGCAGGCGCATAGGTCTTGCACTGGCAGCAGCTCTGCCCATGATGATGGCAAATGGAAACTGCAAGCATTCTGAAGCTCTGATGAGGCCGTTGCACTCTCCTTCAGGAAATACAGACATTACAGTCCCAAAAATTAATATTTAGTCTAAGACGTAATACATTTGGCCCGACCCACCAATAGGAAACTGCATATTTGAAGAATCTCCATAATGGAGAGTTCACCCGTTCAGCTTTCTGAACGCTTTACTTGGGTCGGGACACCACTTTAGAAGATGGCAGTTCCAGGCTGGCCACACATACTGGGGTAGGAAAGTCTGAGTCTATTTTTGGTCCTAATACTGTCAGTTTTGTTTCTTTGGAGGCAGAGTCTGCAGAATGCAATAACAACTGGCTTCCTCTCTATGGTTTGAAGGCAGGACCCCCATGGAGGGGAACTGAGCTGTTTCAGCAAGTCAGCAGCCTATGGTTCTGTGTTCCTCCCCACACCGCCAGCCCATCCACAGCTCTACTCCCCTCTGTGTCCTTTTGTCCTATGCTGACCTCTGAAACCCCATTCTCAGGCTCCTATTTGTGCAGTTTGCTGCTACATGCAATGCATGCAGGCCACTGTTGCATGAGAATGCTGGGTAGGGTGATCACATGATCTGCCTGCTTTAAAAAAATGGAATGCATTTCAGTTTTTTGGAATAAATATAAAAATGTATATATTTTTAACAATAGCCAATTTTTGAAATCATATATGTTTTAATTACATAATTATTGTTTCCTGCAGCAAGATCTGCTGTTTCATACCTGAATTAGTTACCTCATAGAAAGGAAATATAGAAAAATGCTCTTTTTTTTACGTGTTTTTTCATTCATTCATTGTTGACACCATTTGTCCTATGCAGGGTCATGGGGGTCCAGAACCTATTCCGGAAACAACAGGTGCAAGGCAGGGAACAACCAAGATGGGGCGCCAACCCATCGCAGCGCACACTCACACACCATTCACACACACATGTGTACCTAAGGGCATAGCTAGAAATTCTGGGCCCCTGAAAAATGTCACCATGGGCACCCCGCCCAATTTTACATATCATTTTACATACTCATGGGCTCCTGTAAAGTGGTGGGTCCCCTGAAATTGGCAGGGTATCCATGCCGCTGTTGTGCCCTGGTTCATACCACATGGACCATGTGGTATTGGAGAATATACAAACTCCACGCACGCAGAGCCGGGGCGGGGAACCCAACTCTGCTCTCAGGGGTATGCGGCGATCGCTCCAACCACTTAACCACGGCGCCATCGTGCCGCCCCCTTTTGTGTTTTTAATATAGTATTTTATTATTTTGTTAATTCCTCCTATTGTACAAATAACTGAGAAAATCTTTTATTATATGTTTTATAATGATGCACAGTAAAGTAATACAGGTTTCTTCTTCATACTTGTCTATACATCCATCTTCAGTAATCCAATCCTAGCTGGGCCCCTCACAGAAAGAATACAGCATAAGACAGGAGCCACCACAGATGGGGCACCATCGCATGAAAGCGCATCATGTATACAGTCACTAAGAGTAATTTAAGATCACAAATTAACCTAGACTGCATGTCTTTTGGAAATTAAACCATAGTACCCAAGGAAGACACACAAGCTCCACCCACACAATGCAGGGTCTGGATATGATCCAACTGGCCTGAAGGCATGAGCAACAGTGATTACATGCACTTATACATTAACATACATTTCGATGCAAGCTGAATTTACGTTAAGGGTTAAATGGAAATTGCACTGTCTGCCCCCTTACACCTGGGATTAAAAGGTTTCTGATCTAATTAAATGCACCTACTGGTAATGATTACATGAAGAAAACATCTACTGATGGAAGACAAAGGGAAATGTTGGGACCCACTCCTCAATAGCTCATTGTAACCTGACTCATTGGGTGGTATCCTGGAGTGTTCTCCACCTCTGAGAAGGCAGAACATAAAATTCTGCAGATTTGCACACAAATTTCCATTGCTGTTTGAATGGTAACATGTGTGCATGTTTTCATTACACCAAAACAAATCATTTTCTCCTAATAGAGAAGTTAAAATCGACTGTTGGGCCGGTTTTAAATTTCATTGTTTCATTGTTCTCAGATGTCTATTACTGATGCACTGAATGTATCACATTTCTGCCATAAATCCCATTTTCTATGTTTAAAGCCACCTACATAAATTTCACATAAATCTGTTTCTCATTTCAACTCATCATATTTGTTATCTTTCATTGTACCTCTTTGTTATACATGCACTTATGAAACTTTCATTGGGTTGTGTTAGGGTGACCGGATAATCCATGTCGGGGAGGACACTTTTAGCTACTTTGGGTTTTACAAACCACTTTAAAACTGATAGGCTCCTGTGCTTGGCTACACAGTTCAGATCTTCTTGGGCTTTGACTGGTTTGTTTACTACACTGAAAGACGGATCCAGCTGTTACACATTAACATTAGTGACCCATGCATGATTATAGGAGACTGACCAATCAGAACACAACAAGAACTCAGTGCTAAAGTGAAATCCAGGTTCTTTTAATTGAAATGGTAGTTTGTAAATCCTATCCTAGCGCAAAGTGTCCCGCTAGACATGGATTTTCTGGTTACTCTAGTTATGTGCTCTTGTAACACATGCAACAGTGGCATACAATGTTTATTAGAATACCCAAAAAGTTAGATAATAATCATATATACTTGAAAGTGTTTACCTCTTTGCGCCGTAACATTGCTGAGAGAATTGGTAGCAGCAGTCTAGCAAACTCATTTCAGCCCCATTTGTTTATTTGGTTTGGTTTTGGTTTTCGGTCGGACTGACCTATCTTTGTACGTGGGAACCTAAAGCGTTTTCTGCTATTTCAGCTCTAATAAGGTTACTTATAATGTAACACTGTTTTTGGTAAACAAAGTACAGCCGAGAAAGAGTCTGCCTGAATACAACCAGGGTATCAGAGTGTCATCTTAGTCTGTAATACAAAGCTCTATTGCTAAGCTACTATAATACATAAAGCCTTGATTTTTGAAATACACTTAATGCTTCAAATGGATCAAAACCAACTTAATGGTTAAAGTTAAACTGCTCGGAATTCATTATGACAAAGGGTTCACTATTTGGTTGCCTCCCTCGCGTTAGATAAAAAAAGAACTGAGTGTGATTACTTTGCTAAATTATCATTATTTCATTACATTCACTATCATTATTTTGGCATCCGAAAGTAGTAATTGGTCAGTTATTTTTTTTGTATCAAACAGCTGTCGATAGGCAGCTAAATGCTACAGTTGCACAGCCCAGACATGAAGCACGCTCTGTCCGTTCCCACTTGCCAAAGCATCAAGTGGTGTGTGGTCTGCTTGGGGGGGGGTTAGTTGGCTTTAGCGGCCCAGCCTTTTTTTTATGAGCTAAAACACCTGACTTTCAGGCAACATAAAGATGTGAAAAAATGTTCAATAGATTTCTTTGGTTTGTCTTATGTTTATGTTGAGTCAGAGGGGAAAAAAAAAATTAAAAAAATATTTTTATATTAAATTTCTCCTGATGTCTTTAGGGTAAGGGCAAACCCACTAACTAAAAAACAAACTCAGGTAAATTCGGTGGGTTTTCAAATCACTTTCGGCAAGAATGTGTCAACACGTCAAGTAGATAAATTACTAAGAGCATACTCTTCAACATACACCTATACCCTGGTATTAGAGTTCCTGCCAAACAGTGTTACGTATTGCTTCCAACATCCAAGGAGGCCTGGTGCAATGAAGCATGTCAGAGAAATATTCGAAATACGCAGGAGTACAAATTCCTAGTAACAAATCATTACAGTGGCAGCCCATTACAGAACTGAAGTGGAGTGACGTGAAGTGATGTGAAGTGAAGTGAAGCAAAGCGAAGCAGGCTTCATACACATATACGAGTGGACCCCAAGATAACGTTAACTTAGGAATACGGTGCAACATACAGACAGTTTCACAAGGAAGGATTCACAATTAGTCTAATTAATTCAATTTCTTAATTTGAAATATAACTTATCACTATGAAACGCAGTGCTGTATATGGTACTGCAAAAGAGCATAGACCTACAAAAAGGCCTACACAAATCCATATTTAATACTTCATTAACAATTCAGTAATTAGGTAACTGGTGTTTTAAAGGTTCTTTATGATATTTTGGGGAGATTAATTGGGGTTTCTTAAATGAACCTGAAACAAATTATGATTTTTTTCGAATTATAACGGTAATGCCTTCCCAATACAATTTGTGCTATTCAAGCTCTTTCTAGGAACCGTTTATGCGATATGGGTGTGTATATGAGATATGCAATAAGTATCTTAAAGCTAGAGGAATTATGGAATGGCATTTTAAATTATATTTTAATTATATTGTTCAGGGTACTACTAATTCCAGCTGGCATCCCATCCAGGGTGTTCCCTACCTTGTGTCATGGGTCTCTAGTTTTACTTGCCTCAATATAATTTAGCAGTTTGCATATTGATATAATCTTTTATTTCTAAGGCGATTACAACCATTTGAAGCTATGATCCTGGCATCAGAAAAAATGTAAACGTTAAGAGTTTATAGACGCAAACTATGCAAAGAACCAACCAGATTCCATACACATCACTTCATATAAGCTACTATACAATACACAGACATATCATGCAATGCTGGTGCATATACTTTATTCGAGATCGCATGCTTTGGCCATTCTAAGGCATCTGAGAGATACTGTTAGATGCTGATGGTTGTAGGTTCGAGCCTGTATGCATGTATTAGTCCACCCCATTTTCACAGGTTTCCTGTTGCAGTCTGGGGGCCTGTTCCACAGACAAGATTTATTGCTTCAGTTTAGCCCAGACGACCTTAAATCTCACAATTTATCCAGCTAAGCAAGAAACCCTGCTTCGTGAAACAGGCCCCAGAAACATGTGGTTAGGTGAACTGGTGTCTCCCATCATACACCCGTAGTGTATGACACACCTACCCTGGACTCCAGACTTGCTGTGACCTCGTATTGAATAATCACTATTTATTTACTGTGACAACTTAAGCCCAATGTCCACCTCATTAAATAATAAGATAGGATTTATTAATCAAGAATCATGATGATAAACCAATCCAACCACAGCTAACAGATTTACCTACATGACCAGGTCAGCATTCTGAAACAATTAGCCGGTCAGAAAATTATCCAAACAGAGAAGAATAAAGGAACCATTAAATGTCACGTTCTGCCAAGATCTCACAGATCAGTAATGCCTGACAGATAAGATGCATAAAAGACATACCTTTTGCTTATAAATATTTACAATACATAAACTATTCTTTGACCAAGCTCAACAAACACAGCGACACATTAACGTTTTGTGCATGTATAGGCAAAATGTTTTTTTTTTTTTTAATCCGGGAAGCACCATTCCAGTTCTTTATAAACACGTTAAAATAGAATTTCGGGCCTGATGTGGATCAGGCGCTCTAACGGAGAACCTTTCTCAACCCCTATTGGCTCCACTTGTGTCGTAAACACTGACATCTACTGGCCGTATGAAATCTGCATCTGTAAATCTGCATACTGTAAGCAGCCTTTGGGTCAGGAGCCAAAATGCACGTCTGGGAAAAATCTCCCACAACGCCTGCACACGCAGACGGAGCTGTGAGGTGAAAAGTGGGTATTCCGCAGATTCTAACATGCAGGTCTTATTTGCATGGATGGATTTAGTCAGCTGGGGATATAATAATCCAGCTGGGAGGCACGGGTATTTTGTCATTACACACCTTCGCTCCCGGTGCTCCGTTCCACGTGGCTGTTGTGAGGGGGTGGGGTGAGTCACGGCAGCAGTGGCTTCAGTCCTTTTCCAGACCGCACCCGCAGGGAGACGGTGTTTCCGGTACCGTGACTCATCAGCCCGAAGCGCGTCGCCGCGCGGCCGCCTCAAATCCCTGCACGCACCGACAGCACCGCAACAAACCTGGATAGTGCACCGTCGCAGTCGTGAACGCACGCGAACGCACGCGAGAAGGGCTTCCGTGTTCTTGTACGTTAGACTGAGTGTGGCCGCGTGCAGTCGTGGAGGAAAAAGGCGGGAAATGTTCATTTCAAACTGCTGTAAACGATGAATTGTTAATTATTGTGTTAAACCTAATATTTCTACGATCTGTCACACATTCGGAACAATTTATGTGAATCATCAATAGAACTTTTGTTCTGGCTGTCAGAAATTCAGACATATGACCCATATGATGTTTTGCACTTTCGCTCTTGAATGCTGTCGCTTTAATTTGCAAATGCAGTAACAGAACGGTACATATCGGCTGATATGTACAGAAAATGTAATGCTAAAATGCTTTACTCTAGATTCCAGCAATAAATTCCCATCGACATACCATATGACACTCTTTTGTCAGGGCAGAATTTTTGGATGTACAGTAGTCCGATTGCTAAATTGTTGTACCAGGAAGTAAAAACCTAATGAACCAATCTTGGGATAGATTCATAGTCTACTGCAGTTTTCAGTAGCTTAGTCAAAGGCCTCCTGTGGGAATTTTTACGCAGAAGGGTCTCTTTCACAATGTTCCTATCATACCGACCTGATGCCACTTCCAAGAAGTTCCCTGTGGTTTCAGAGTTGGAGGCCTGCGTGGGATTTTTTTTTATGCCGAACGTCATCCTTTCTTCATCTCGGCTTTGATATCGCCCCCCCAAAACCTCAAGTGTCATTCAAGTGCACCTATCCGGTATGGGGTAATTTCCAGTCCTACTAAACAGGGAGCTCAGGTGTGACTCATTTCGGTTCTATCATGTCCGGTTTATCTGACCACAGTTTTCCACCTCTGTGGCCACCGGTTCCTACTCCACATCCAATTGAGGTCTGTAAAAAATAGCTGATACGCTCACACTTCACACACAATATATTGGAGTTTTTAACATGCATATAATTTCTTTCATTCATCCTCACACAACACCCTTGGATACTATACTGTAAGTCTCATTATTTTGAGCAAAGTTTCCCTTTGAACTAAGATACCTACTAGTTTCTAGTGTCGTCATTTCTTTTAATTAATTATTATTTTTGCTTTCCATGTCTTCAGTGTACTGCCACCGGCACTTAGGGGAGTGGTAGGAAAATGATTGGAAAAATGATGTTTTCAGCATTCAGTGTTACAATGTGTGTTACAGCGTTTTAACATAAGGTGTTGTGGAGAATGGACCTGTGATATAAAGTCTATGAGGCAAAGAAGGTCTCTAAAGTAATAGATGCTTTAATTTGCCACCTACTTGGGTTAGAAAAGGTGTCCTTTGCATACATCAAAAACTCCCATTGCCATTTATTATAGTGCCTGTTATATTTGCATCTGTCGTGCCGGCGGGAATGACGGTGAGGCATGACGCAGGCACAGAAGGCAGCGTTCGGTGCAGGGACTTTATTTAACGCCGGGACCACAGAGGAACAGCATATAACATCAATGACCCGACAGGGAAGCGCAGGACTGGGGAAACTCTTATACAGAGGAATAAACGAGGGGCACCTGTGACTGGTTAACAATAGGGCAGGAACACAAGGTATCGACAATGAGCTACAGGCATGGCTGATTAGCAGCCCCGCCTGTGGGAAACACAAGGAATACACTGGTAGGGCGGGGCTGGACGTGACAGCATTCATCCAATCTTCAACAGCGTTTCCTTGTCAGGGTTACCTGGAGCCTATCCCAGGCAGCATGGGGCAGAAGGCACGGGTACCATTGCAAGGCACGCACCCACATACTACAAGCAGTTTAGCAACACCAATTAACCTGTAACTGTATGTCTCTGAACTGCAGGCAGAGCATGAATGTCCTGGCAGAAATCTACTCAACCCGGCAAGAAGATGCAAACTTCACACTCACCTCCTAGAGGTGGGATTCAAACCCACAGCCTTGGAGGTGTGAGAGAACAATGTCGCCTACTGAACTACCATGGCGTTTTATAAATTATGTATAATATTATTTACAATATCCACAAATAAACCAGATTATGGAGGTGACAAGTGATATTCATTGCAGAGAATGATTTGCATATGAACAGACACTTTGTCGTTGAAATTGTTATAATTTTATTTAACGTTGTTTTATATTGCTGAGAGAGCTCTCACCTGTGACCTTGAAGTACCTGAAGTACATTACTGGACTTATCAACTGATACATATTGCCCTCTAGTGGTAAGAAGCCTAACAGACATAACATAAATGTAGAACTATGTTTGTGGATTTATAATAACTGGTAGTTGGTTGACTAAAAATGTGTCAGAGCTTTAAACGAACTGGACTTTCTTCACTTAGACTGTACTTGTAAAGTAATGTGGTAGTTAAGGAGATCTAAATTATACACTTCTCATTTTCTTTATCTAACTCCATCCTTTTTATTAGTAAGCAACCATACATCCAACCATCATTTATCCAGTCAGTATTGCAGCAACCCAGATCCTGGGAGGGGAGTCCATTAAAATGCACGCCACCCACACATGTACATGTTAAGTTAAGGTCATTGTTTGACCTGATCAGGGTGGCTGAGTTTATAACACTTAACAGCTGCATTTGCAGGCCTGAGTGGGCATATGACGTAACAGACACAGTATGGGAAGCCCCAAAAGGAAGCAGCCAGTGGCGGGTCTGGGCGGGGGAGGGGTGGGGCAGAGAAAATATGCAGCCATCTCTGTTGCCAGCTCATATAAATTTTATCGTTCACAATGGTTGGTGAGTTTGTTTTGGCAGCACAGCCCAGATTTGTGCTATGGGGTGCCAGAAACAACAAACCCACCCCTTGTCACCCCTATAAATATAACTGGCCCATGATGGCCACTCCAGTCAAAAATTTGTGCAGGCGCCACTGACAGCAGCAGCATTTATCTAAACAATGCAATGGAACTGGAGCTGATCATGGTAGAACTATCCAAAAAACAGAGAGGGACAGCTCAGTCCAGGAAGTAAAAATCCAGACCAAGATTTTGTTTCAACCAACCAGTTGAGTATAAAGGGTCACAGTAACAGAGTACTCAAATGGTTGGTTGAAGCAAGGCAAGGCAAGTTTATTTATATAGCACAATTTCAGGCACAAGGCAATTCAAAGTGCTTTACAAAGACAGAA
>JAAGVU020000001.1:44106212-44117220 GCA_011763525.2 Mormyrus iriodes
AGCTGAAACTGTCTACAAGATCATTGACTGTAGCTGAAGGTAGAGCTGGTGTGGTTGTAACAGCCTGTTCAAATAATACACATGTGTTTTTGTCTATATAGCGTTTTCTGATTATACTTGTTTTAGCTCTGCCGATATCAACCTTGGTCTGGATTTTTACTTTCTGGACCTGAACTATCCACCTCTGGAAAAAGACATGTATGTGGTATAGCAATAAAGAGTACATGTGGTGATTGATGCTGCAGTGTCCTCAGTTGTTAATGGCAGTTGATTTTCACATGCCTCAACATTTGCTAAAACAGCTGGATTTTTTTTTCAGAGTGTAACTGTCCATTGAAGGCATGCACAATGGCACCCATCTCATAAACCTTTACGAAACCACATAACTAGGTGGCGCTAGCGGGTTACAAAAGACTGTGGTTTGGCTTACACACTTCCTTACAATGTGTGCTGCTCCGCAGTCCCGCCACAGGGCACCTTTGATGACTTCTGTGGCATCGTAGGGCCCTCGGCTTGTGTGGGCATAACCCTAGGGAAATACTTTACACTTTTTCTCGCTGACACAAACTGTGTTAAGATTTTCGGTTGAAATACAGGACATGTGATCTCCACACAGAGGGAAACTTGCAACCTGGGAACAGCGTCTAGCCAAGTTAAGAATTCTGACTTAGAAATTAGGAATAGGAAGAGCTTTGCCTCTCAGTCCAACTGACCCCATTTCTTGTCCAAAGCTAGAAAATCTGTTTGCTGTGTGACATCGCTCATCTACCTCCTTAGTTCTGCATTTTGGTTCTGTGGTAGGGCTCATGTCGTTTGAGTTCTCGTAAAACGAGTCAAACATATCAGTTGTAGTGCCGGGAATAAGATTTATTTCCCGAAGGACCGCTACACCATTAGCTGTTATTCAGGAGCTGTGACCCTGATGTAAAATCATGTGAAAACAAATTGGGTTCATAAAGCAGACTGGCTGCTTAAGGATTCCATTTAAGGACTTTTGTCTGCACCAAAAGTAGAGAATTCATTAAAATTTTATTAAGACTGAATTATAAATTCTAGATCGTCTACATCATTTGAGTACTCGATCCTGTTGAGAAGTACTTTTTTTGGTATGTATTTAATTATCTGTTACCACTAGGTGAAGCTGTGCTCCACTTACTGAACTCTGTTGTAGGTTTGTCAATTTCAATTGTTTGTTTTTTTATTTACTGTGTGGATTTGTGATTTCCACACATTTCCCATAACAACTAATCCGGTCAAAGTCAGATTGACGTGGAGATTCACCCTGGAGGCACGGAGCATAAAGGCAGGGCTCACCCGAAATGGGATCCAGGGCCATCATTGGGCATCCCTGTGCTGCAAAGACAGTCAGGAATCTGAGATTCATCTGCCCTTACAATCGAGATCCATGACTCTGGCAAAGAGATGCTACAGCAACAACCTGCAATGAGGTGAGGTTTCGTGGTGACCAGTAGGACATCCTGATTTTGCAGAGTTCAACGTGTCCCTGGGTCAACAAAGGAGGGGCTTGTGTTTCATTTCTTTAATCAATCACTCTCTTCATTGTATGACATCACCACACTGATCCATTGTTTTTTCTCATTTTCAAACTGAAGGCTTCTGGCCATCCAGTCACCAAACCCTTACTCTGTTCCTTACAGCCTTTGCAGGTAAGGATGTTCCTATGTTTTATATCTATGATATGTCCCTTATCAAAAGGCATAGACAATAAAACAGTTACTTTAGAAATTTATGCACCTTGCCGCTTAACAGTCAACACTGCTTTTAATTAATGTGGTGATGTCATATGATGAAGACAGTGATTGGTTAAAGAGGTGAAACACAAGCCCTTTTCCTGTTGACCCAGGTACACGTCAAACTCGGCAAAATCAGGATGTGCGTGACCAGTAAGTATTTTCATTAAAATTCAGCATAACGTATGTATGCTGTGATCTGCTCTGCCCTTGCAGTGTCTTTCCAGGAACCTTAGCGCCACCACAAATTTAAAGAAACTACAGGCTTCTCATATTTATGTATTTATGGTAAAGCCAAAATACCCTTCATCCATTTTTTATACCTGCAAATCCAATTCACTTCAGCATGTATTTGGACTGTGGGGGGAAACCAAAGAACTCAAGGACAACTTGCAAATGAAACACACACATAGCTAGGGTGGAGAGTCGAACCCCGGTCTCTAGCAGTGTAAGACAACTGCGGGAACCACCATGACACCCCAAGAAGCCAGAACATATATATTTAAACACCTGGTACGTGTTTGCCTGCTGCGCGCAGCCGGTGATTATCTCTGAACATCCCCACACCCCTGGCTGTCTTGCTTGCCCTTCCCCGCTGCCAGGTCTCCCAGGACGGCACTACCTGCCCACAATCCTTGTCAGCTGACAAACACTCCCAATGACCTCATTTCCAGTTCTCAGTGGAAGGTGAGACTTTTTGGGATCACACTTTTTTCAAGGATCATGATGGGAAGCCCTCTGGAACAGGAGCCCAAAGATCTCTGCTGTTTGGTCGTTTTCTCCCAGCAACAGAGGGTACAGATGACACATCTCACTGCAGTCCATTTTTTTGTTGGTTTGAGGTGAGACTGCCAATCGTATGTTCCAGTATTGGGAAACAAAACTTAATCAGTCGCCATGTAATCCAACAAATAACTCTCATTACATTTCCAAAATTCACTAAGCCTACAGACATTTTCTTGAAAACATATTCCATGGACTGAGTGAGCTTAACAAATATGCTCTTCAATTGTCATCATCTACTCTGACGTAGAGGGCACATGGACAAGGAGATATGTTTCTTTAAATGCTCATATCTGTCACAATTTTCCCTGCTTTCCTAATGGGCTAACTGAACCTACTCTAGATTGGCTTCAATTAGAGCCCAATCTTACTTAAGGAGAGCACTGAGCAGTGTCCACGGCTTGGTCGTCAGCATTGAGCACAAGGCTCAGTAGTGTCATCTTGTTAGCCATTTGGTTTGTGGGACTGTTAGTGTAGGTCTGTTTTCTCTGTGTTTGTCAGTGGTCAGCAGGTACTGGCTTTGAGGTGCGGGTACCCCCTGAGGTTTATGGGCCCTGTTGATCAGTATTAGTCCTTGGGCATCTGGTGGCTGGATTCTGTGTTGATGGGCTTCATGATTCCAGGTGGCCATTGTTTCACAGCAGGTGTCCTGCCTCTGGGGGTTTTTGTCTTGGGTTTTGTGTTCTTGTTCGTTTTAGGTTCCCGGTTTGGGGTTTTCCAGGCCTCTGCAATCTGCCTGTTTCACCTCATCCTGCCCGTCCATCCAGTCAGCAGCCCAAGTCCCCCTGGTTCCCTGTTTCCAGCAGTGCTGGAGACGGCTGGTCTCAGGATCCAGGGGGGCAAAAGATCTGGCATGATGGATGGAAGGCCCATGTAGAGATTCTGTCACATTTAATTTTATGTAGGCTAATTAAACATTTTAACTTATATCCTGAGTCCGGGTCGTGACAATATCCGCCTTAAAACATTAATGGTGGATTTTAAAAAAAGTACTTTGCTAGCTAAATGCAACACACCTTACTTATTCCCAGCAAAAATTAAATATTTGTTACAACGTTCATTTAATTTCTTAACTGCCGCATGGCCCTGCAGTTGCACAATCTGCCAAGTCTCCTGATCCTGGTGAGGTATATTAGCTTTCATTCAGGGGCTGAAGCCATCCAAGAGACCGCCACTAATCACTTTAGTCAAGAAAGGCCATAATCTTCCCTGTTGGCAAATGAATTTTTGATGCTTTTCAATTTCATCATCTCACCAAATGGAATTTCAGACGGCAGCCCAGAAAGTCCCTGTTGTTACACATGTATGGGTTTGCTAACATCATATAAGTGAAATTCTAAGGCTATTGTAAAACCATGTTTAAATGTGTGAATTAACATAAAAATCAACTTCAAAGCCAACAGCTGGAACCATGTTTATCGCTGTGTAAGAACTATCTGTTATGGTATGACTAATTCAGATGGATAGAGTAATGGAATAGAATGACTGTTGAATTACTGCCCATTAGCTTGCTTACTGCGCTGTCCTGCTCCTGAATAATAGAGGGTGTCAATGTGCACAATGTGATTAAAAATACATCCATGTAAATGGAAGAAAATACTCCCCCACCACACTACACATGCATGCACCTATGCTAAAGCAAAACAAGCGTATGCATGCTTACACATACTTTTTGGATTATACCAAGGGCATAACATTGGGTTGAGCATTGGGGGGGTTGGAGTCTTCACCCATTTAAGGGGATCCAGGAGGTTGTATTGGCTGGTTTTGATTATTCGGGGGGGGGGGGGGGGGTCACGACCCTTCCATCCCCCCATAATTTATCCCCATGGATTATAGTAGTTTTTGGGGTTTATATTTGCAATTTTTTAAGAGTTGTAGCACACAAAGTCACTATGGATGGCAGTTTGACATCTACTTTAGAAGGTATATAAATACTCAGATTCAAATGCAGCTTGTGTGAACAGCACCTCTGCAAAACACATACCAGTATTTCTGAGGAAAATAACACTTACTTTCACTTTCATGGCTCCTGTGTGTAACCCTGTCAAAAACACGTCATGATTTCCCTACTTGTCCTACTTAGAACAGATGCTCACAACAGGTCTGAAGAGTGGACGTCCTTACATGGTGGTAAAGCATGGAGCTCAGCCGCCTCTCCTTATATTCATGTCATTCGGACCCCCACAAGTTCCCAGGTCTTTAAGCCTCTGAGCACTTAAGGAAATCGAGATGCCTTGAGCTATATAATGTTACCTCAAGTGTGTTAGTATGCCTAGTATGACTTCTAAAGAACTACGCAATGCTTTCAGTCTTTTACCATGATGAGTTCAGATCAATTCCAGAAACTTTCTATGAAATTTTCTCCATAATTAAATTATCTCCTTAATTCCAAACAGCAAAACCTACTTTATTGTGAATGTTTGCCTAAACAGCAAATATTTTGTTTTATTTGATTACTTCATATTTATTAGAGTGTTTGTTACACAATGTGAGCTGGTGAGTCATTTTCCCACTGTTATCTATCTTTTATTGTCTAGATTGCAAACAAACAAGTTGTATGAATTAGACAAAGGAGCAATAATTTAAAAAATACATTTATTCATTACATTCTACATTACATTCTAGAGTTGCTTTTATAAATATCTTTATTGAGAATTATTTAGGCTATACTGCATAAGCAGCTCTTATTGCTTGCATGGTGCAGAACGAGTAGTTTATCACTGTTGTTAGGCTATTGTCCCTTTTGCAGTTCCCTCTTAGCCAAACCGAATTTTCAGTAACATACAGAACAATGTGTTTCTTTGTCTCGTGCCACTGCGGGAGCCTTCAAGGTCACAATGTGACTGGCTTCTCTCTCAGAGGGCCAATCAGTGTCACCCACTGTTGTCACCCAGGAAGCTGAGAATCCATTTGGAGAGTAATCACCCATTCTCAGAAGAATCTGAAAAGGCAAGTCTAACTTTTCTTTCATAAATTTATTACAAGAGTTCTGCACAGCAAAATTGTGCCCATAGGCTGGCTTGGTATGGTGGCTTAGTGACTCTTGCCTCCATGGTTAGGGTTTGATTTCTAACTCTGCTGTGTGTGTGTGGAGTTTGCAGTCCAAAAACACGCAATTAGGCAAGTTAGGTGTGTAAGTGCTCTTGCGATGGACTAAGATCTCATCCAGGATGTACCCCAGCCTTGTGCCCTATTCAGTTTAGGATGGGCTCCAGTGACCCTGACCAGGATAACTGGTTAGAAATGGGAAAATGGCACCCAAAGAATAAAAACCTCTAAAGGAAAGGAGGAACCCATTAGAACAGCAGTAGATTGATACACTACCTTGGAACACCACACACTCAGACAAACAAGCTAGAGACTGAGCCATGTGCAGCATACGTAGAGACTTTACACAAGATACAGGTGCAGCCACTCACTAATAATTGGGCAACCAGCTATAACAGACTGGTGAACCGGAAAGTGCAAATCTGATGCTGCTCCTCGACTCCCTCTGGTGGCCAAGTCACAATGTGACAGCAAAGAATGACCATAATCTGATGCACGTAGTGAAAAACCTTGATCAACCGCAGCAAAGTGAGTATAAACTATTTTCTTAATAGATTGTGTTTTATTTACTTACGTTTTATATTCTGGAGAAACTCCAGAACCATCATTCAATGACTGGCTGAGAAGACAAGAATGACAATTCTTTGACTGTTAGAAATGTTTGACATGTTACTGTTATTGCTGCTGTTATCATACACTGTTTTACACGGTGAACTCTTGCTGCTACAATGTACATGACGGTGAACTCAGGTCAACTTGCTACCTCTGATTACATTAAAAACTTAAATACATTAAATTAAATTCATTAAAAACAATATTGCACATTACTGTATATTGCACAATGTATACCTCTTCCTAAATTGCTTTCCTAAATCCTGTGTGTCCTTTGCACATTGTCTTGTCTTGTTTTTTATGTTTATGTTTACACTGTGGTCGCAGAGCTTCGCCGTTTCGTCTCTCTGTAAACCTGTATATGGTGGAGATGACAATAAATTTCACTTCGACTTTGACAATTAATTACAGTTGTCTGACATGTTTTGAAATAATAGCCCCTCCAATCAGCTCCTGCTTCTGAAAATTGATAGATCTGGACAACACTCACCCATAAATATTATAAGAAGGGAGGCAGGAAAATGCTTGAGCAGAACCCATGCTCCTGGCAATAGAGTCGGCTCCCTGCAAACTCACAGGACCACGTGTACCCACAGAGGGAGGAACACATGCATAGGCGAACGGAAGCAGCTCGCTGTGATGGCAGATGGACCGTGTGGCCTCTCAGCACTTGGCACTGACTGTCATTGTTCAATTTTACTGTCAAATTCCAAACCTCTCAAAGTGAAAACAGAGTCCTATAGCAGAATGACTAGCGAGCCCCTGTAACTTGCCGATAAAAGTAATGATTTATGACGAGTCTCTAAATAAATGCTCATGCCAACAATTAATAAAGATAGATTTCGAAATGGGGAAAGGGGTGTATACAAGAGCAGGGCCCCAGGGGCACTGACCCCATCTGAAAGCTGATTGGCCCCTGGAGTACCCCTCCTCTGTCACTCACCGATTGCAAACATATCATTGGCTAATGATAAGGTTGGTCCCTCTGTATGAATTATGGTCCCTCTTAATGCCCCACACCTAAAAAAATTCTAGAATCAGAGAGTATAAACCTCTGTTGCGATGTCTGCAAGCCATCCGACCCCTACAATAACATTTGATATGTTTTTTTTTTTTACATACATCCCAAGGGTTCACATGGCATTTGCTGTCAAAGCCAGCCAATGGATGGAGTCCTGGCGCTGGTCCCCTATCTACACCTTCTGCTTCTCCTGCTATTTTCAGCTCAGGCCCTGGCTAGGAACCACAGGTTAGCTTCCACGACGATGACTTCAAGCTGCTACCCTTTCTGCTGGGCCATGCCAAGAGGCGAAAAATAAATCTTCTTATAGACATGAAATATGGTATGGCCAAAACATTTATGACAAAGAGTTTTTGCAGGAGGAATGTTGCCTGGCCTAAATGAGATGTGTTTTTGTTATGTAACTAGCCCCTCATAAATATAACATTTAACAGCTTTTGCAGACACGTTTGAGGATGCTGTGGTATACGGTTGCTGTTATGAGTATTCTTGTAGTTTTTGTATGTACTTTTAATGTATTTATTGATTATATATATATGTGTGTGTGTGTATATATAAAAATGCATACATATAGTAATATAAATGCATATAGACATACAGATATATATGTGTGTGTGTGTGTGTGTCTGTATGCATTTATATTACTTTGTGGGGTAACACTTTACTTGCAGGTGCACAAGTAACTTAGTAACTCAGTTACTACTCAAATACTAACCATGAACAAATATAGCAAAATATATATATGTAACATAACAGTAATATAGAAAAGTTCAGCTGATCTCTGAGGCACAGAAGGGCCTCATATTGGACAATGTTAATTGCTCCTGATGTGATATAACTGTGTGTCTGACTGGCACCTTGTACAGTTCCTCTCTAGCATGACCCACTTCTTCATTGACTCTCTCCATGTGGTGTGATGTGGTGTGCTCCAGCGATGTTGGACGCTACCCCTCAAAAAAGCCAGACGCCATAGTCTCCTCCTGCACCGCTAATAGGAATTTAATGCACACCACATAAACGGCTGCAATATTCCAGCTAGTGTTCCAGACTGCCGGTGACTGGGGAGGAAATGCAAAACGCAGAAACGAGACGGGAAAGGAGGCTGAAGAGATGAAGCTGGGCCACCACCAAAGACACTTACAGCTGACAGATTTGTACCTCAGACCTGAGTCACTATCCAAGGGGTCACTGTGTGGCTAGGCTAGGATGCTGCGCTTTAATCGGAAGGTTGATGGTCTCTGAACTCTTGGGGTCAGCTGAGTGATTTTACTGTTGGGCCCCTGAGAAAGGCCCTCAACTGCTAAATGCCTCAGAGACCATCTGATCTGGCTTTCTCGATATATGTCACTTTGGAGAAAAGTATATCAATCTCCAGTGCATCCAAACCCAAATAATGTTTCACATTTGGGGACAGTGTGCACTTAACCTGACACCTGTCAGCAGCTACCTAGTTTATTGCATGGCTTTTGTGCTCATGCTGACAGCCAAAAATCCCATCCAATAATAGTATATTTTGAAAGGATATGCTGCTGGTGAAGTAAGTAATATAAAGTGGAAACATGGAAATGGTAATTTTTTTAAATTCATTAATACTAGGTAATCTACAACTGTGTTTAACATGAGACTTATGCCCATGTGTCCAAACCACCAAATAATTATTACTTTCTAACGAGACAGACGTGTTTTTCCACAAGATCTCGCAGTGAAACCACCATTGTAAACTTACGAGATTTTTTGATGTCCCACTATCAGCGTCAGCCATGTCACTGAGGTGGACACTATGCTTGTAGGGCTGCCAGAAAATCGAGGTTAGTGAGTGTGAAGGACACCAGGTCTCCTGACAGTTTTGGCCATGAGGCAGCTATACTTCTGCTATCCAGCGTTGCTCAAATGTCCCCAGTCCTGCCTGCATGAACAATGAAATTAACTTATTCATTTAATTGCTTGGCGGACTCGGTTTCCTCCCGTGTGCTTTTACAGTTTTCCACTTTGCTGGCCCATTTACTGAAATGATTTATGCTAAGTTCCTTACTGCAGGGTTCTCCAGTCACTGAGCCACAGTGCCACCTACTTGGCATTCAGCAGATGATGTTTTTTGTCTGCTGAATGCAACGGAAGGGAATCTTGGTGTACGGATTTCAAAATAATTTTACTGCTTCACTAATAACAGTAAATGAAATAAAAAGGACACTGATAACGTAAAGGATACCAAGTACAGGAAGCGAAACTTCAGTGAAATGATAATTAAAACATTAATCAGGCATATATGTAAATGCCAAGGAAACTGAAATATAGGACAACAGGGGGATAGAACCTTATTATTCTGAAATGTGAGACATTTGAAAAGAGGGAAAATGTCTTCTATTTGTAATTCTCCTTGGGGCTGCTCAAAGTGTGCAAAGGCTGATGCTAATTAACTGCTGTCGAGATATTTCGTGAACAGGCTTGAGCACGGCCACAACGGCTTTAATGAGCTGCCTTTTTGGGTGTCGAATCGGTGGCTGGGCTTCCTGTGAGTGGGTTGAAGTGAGGGACGAATGGTCACACGAAGATAGACACAGGCAGATACGCCGGAAAGCAGGCTTGTCGCGTGAGGAACCCTGGTGATTAATGGCGATTTTTAGGGCCTTCACTTTGGCCCAGTGTTTTGGGGAAAGACACCTCTCTCTTCAATGCTTTCATCTCCCGCATCCCTTTAATAGACAAACAATAGGAAGTCCCCAGTGGACATGGGACAACAAAGAAGCGACCTTTCTCTCTGCATGCTCGTGATATCACTGGCAGACAAAGGAGAACAATGGGGGGGGGGGGGAATCGGTAGATAGACCATAGAGGGACCCTGTGAACCTGAATAAGGCTGATTCTTCTCTCTGAAGCCATGGGGACCAATAGGACCGTCAATGCTCAGCCGCTGCCTTTGGTGTGACTGGAGAAAAGGAAAACAACGGCGTGTGTCTAATTTATAGTGGATTTGGGGGCGTTACAAATCATTACCCTGGAATCCAATACACAAAAAATGCCAAACTAGTACAATCTGTAAGCCACAAACATAACAAATATGAGTTAAATGAGAAATACCATGGAAGGGCTGTCAGTGTAACCCACAAACTACAATACACACAAGTCAAACAGAAGAGAACAGAATGGCATGCCTAATGCGCTTTCTTCGCTTATACTAATGGTGGCAGTCACAGATAAATTAACTTGTGAATGGAGCCCTGCATGAAACTTTGGCCACAGTATGCATTCGACAGATTTCCAGTCCAAAAACATAAAAGAATACAGCATAATTAATATTAATATTATTCCTTAAATACAAACTTGGCTTGTTAATATAAATCAACTTATCTTTCGTTCTCTATGTTATTTCAACATCATTTTCTTAACTGTTGTCTTTTACCACTAAAATTATGTCCAGTGAGCTGGTCCAGTCAATCCTATGTGTGACACAGGCAGCTGCCTAGGGCACCAATTTCTGAGTGGGGTGCCAATTTCACTTTGCCTCCGATGTGGGGCTGCGCATTGGCTAGGACGGGTACTGCCAATGAGTGCTATCAACAGCACTGGGCAGCAGGACAGCCCAGACTTTTACTGCAGCACTGAGAAGTCTGCAAAAGGCATCTGTCAGCACTAAGGTTGATCAGCTAAAAATGAGACTAAGAAAGCTGGAACAAAAAAAAATAGAAAACAACACAAGCTTGGATCTGAGAGCCAAACGGGGTGCCTAAGACCCCAGCAGACCCGTCTGAACCATTTAGATCTAATGCCATACAGATGGTGATCGTACAAA
>JAAGVU020000001.1:44133871-44214162 GCA_011763525.2 Mormyrus iriodes
GACTTTTTGGAAAACAGAAGAAATTCTTACTAGTTTTTATTGTGTTACTCTTAATTTGCATATGTTCTAATGTTATACTGATTTTTTAATTCTGAGCAAATGTACATTTACCACCCAGATAAATGGCTTTAAACATTTCTTTTCACTGCCTAAGACTTTTGCACAGTACTGTATATTAAGGATGGAGTAAATAAAAAAACATTCCTGGATTACTATATAATTATGGTACAAGACCTCTGATATCACCTTCGGTTCTGTATTACACTTCATGTGTCAACCTCCAGAAGCTCCTTGCTTTCTTTCAAACTGCAGCTCATAATTATCTGGTGAAAGTCAACAGGGACTCAATGCAGTCAAAACATAAGATATTTAAAATCCACTCTAGATGTCAGCTGAAAGATAATAACAGATTCTCTCCCACCTACTCCTACCTAAGTGAGACACCTAGACCTGCAGAGTCTCTATGTCGTAATTACCCAATGTGCCAGGTTTTAGCCGTAGGTTTCACATCTACAAAGCATTTGTAAATCGTGAGCAGGAGCATATAATGGCACTCTATAGAACAGAGTACTAGAACATAAGAGAATCGAAGTACTGATTAATGTAGATTGATTGACTTACATACTCGGCTCTATGGGATAATATTTTCTATTAAAATTGATATACTTCGGTAATCGTTTACAAAAATGTAATTTCATAAAGGTACCATGACTGCTAAAATTCAGATTAATCTTGCACCTCCTCTAAATTTTCTGCTAAATTATTGGAGAATAATGCAAGGCTCCTACTGTTTTTAACTCTTAATCTCCTTCATCCAATTCACACAATGCAACCTAAAAAATGGCCACTTGCTAAGCAAAAGAATTCACTATTTTTAGAGAAAAATCTATCTGATGTTCTGCAAATCCTTTAGAAAACAGAAGGCAGAAAATTCAATGATATTAATATAAATAATAATTAATATAAATTTAAGCTATAAAAATAAGGGAACGTCAATGGCTGCAAAACCCATGACATTGAAAAATACTACATTTATGAAATAACATAATTTTACATAATGTTTGCTTACTGGTCCACAAATATAATTTCCAGAGTGACGGTCAAATATTAGAATTTCAGTTGGATCTACTTTTAGGACTCAAGTAAGTAAAAAAGATGTCAGAAACTGACAGGAGTTGGTGGTAAATTTTCCATCTTTAAAATGATGTCGTATATGCAGGCCGGCAATTTTAAAAGAGAACTTTGATCATTATTCTGATGCTTGATCACTTATCAAAGGTAAAATAGGGGATTTTTCCAAAATAAAATCCTCCACAAAACAATAATATTGATAATTTTTAAACTGTTGGAGAATCGTGTTTGCTTGCTGTCCACCCTATTGACTTTGAAATAACTTAAAAAGGGCCTGTACATGAATCAAGTGTGAAAACAGAACAGGCCTTAGTGCTTCTTCCCCTAAAAGCACCTTTTAAAACTGTCTGAAGACACTCATTCTAGTATTTTCTGTTAAGTGATTACCGGAAATTCAAATAATTCAGATGTGAACTGCTGGTGCTGGCTGTAAGAGTGCAACAATCGCATAAATATGCATGATCTGGCAATCTGCTCATGAATTTTAATCTGAGCCTAATTCGCCTCAATCCGCGGTGGCTCCCTTGTCCCTTGTGACGGTAATTACAATAAGATGCATTCCCAACGAAGCCTTCATTTACATGAGCGGCGAGACATAAATGCAGTCAGGATATGTGAGGCAATCACATATTAGCTCAGTACAGCCTGGGGAGCTTGCTGTCTCTATTACTGTTTATGATCAGAATTCAGTTTCCTCTACTGCAGAAACAAATGATGAAGGGTCCGGGCTGCAGTAAAGCATGTCTGTCTGTAATATGCTCACTTGATTAAGGTGTCTAAAAAAAGGCACAGTGTCATAATCAAACGCGATCTTTGCTGGCCGTACATCTTAGTCCAACAAGTTGGGCATCACCCGAGCAGTGTCAAATGGTAATGCCATTGCAGGCAAGGGACAAATAAAGAACTAAGGAAAGCAGGGGGAACATTTCATCTTTACATGTTGAGCACATAAAAAGCACCAAACTGTAGAGGCAAAATGTCAATCACCTGCTGAGAAGGAGGAGAACATTTCTGCTCACAGAGAAATCATGCATGTTGATTTGTTGAAGTCCTCAAATCTTACATATCTGATGTCAAAAAGTGCAGCGTTAAGGTGCCCAGACGTGTTTGAGTGGATGGTTGAGCTAAAAAAAGCATTTTATTTTCCATAGCAAGAGACAGAAATCTAAAAACACCTTCAGGCATCAGTGCAGGTGAATTTCCTCTGCTGCAGCAATTCTGAGAGATTATAACCATGAACATAACACCAAAATATTGTCGTGAAAGTCCATGACAGAGGCCCAGACTCTTCATTTCCACATGACAGCGCATTCTCCGTGTGTTATAACTTTAACTTTAACCTGGCTGCGAGTTGTCACCAGCAGGCGGGACAGAGGAAGCGTGCCCCTTACCTGACACCAGGGGCTGCCCGGCCACGCCCATCGGCACAATGCCCAGATTGCTCATGGCCGTAGCCCAGGCACCAGGGTCTGCGATAGGCACACCGACATGGCCCTGCTCTGCTCCCAGACTGCCCATCCCGTCCGCAGCTGCGAGAGAAACACACATAAAGAGACGCCCAAGTCACACAGCAGCAGGACCAAGAGATCTCCATAAAGACTGCCTCTGGGAGCTACATGTGAAAGCCTGGGCGTGAGCTTCTTAATGCTCTTCAGGGTCTGGTGAGGGGAGGGAGCTGGATAATAAAAACCAGCCAGGGGTGATGCCAAAATTCTCCCAGGGGGACAGTCACCCCTCGATAGCAGGTGTTACTCTTAACTCCTCATATTACTTCGTGCCTGTAATCAAACCCTTAGAATACACCAGAAAATGGGCACCAGAAGGCGAATGCAGCTAATGTGCTCTCCTGCTGCTACCCCCACTCTAAAACGACACACGATATAAGTGTGTAACAAGATAAAACAGAAACCAGGGCATCCTTCTGCACCCATACTGAATATCACACTTAATGTGACAACGTAAATACACCAGATAGCTAGGCTCCATGGCTGCTTCTACCTGATATTCACTACCGTTCTGTGATTAAATAGCACTAAAGCTGTTCAATAGGCTACAATTTGCAATCATTACATCTCATCAATACATGGAACCTTTCAGAAATACGGTTAATTTGGGGATATTCAGCACATCGTAACTCCATGTATCGTTCTCAGGCAACAGTAAGTCAGCTTTATTTGAATTCAAGCATCCTACAAGGAAATATTCAGACATTGTGCCTGGTAGATTAGGTGTGCTTGTGTTTACTGCGCCAAAACCAATAGTACAACAGAAAGCACTTCTGTTATTTATGGCCTGCGCTCACAATGCACGAGCCGGTTCATGCTATTAGCTAGCACCAGCGGTAGGTGCTTAGGCAAACAATGGAGGAGAGATTTGAGAGCTGACGCAGTACAGGAGTAGTGTGTGGTAATGAGGTGGTGTCTGGGATGCAGGCCGTACACTACGCATTACCACTGGACATGGCCGGTCTCATGTGTTCCTCCTCCTGCTGCCTCCGGCTGTTGGCATCAGAGCCCGTAGCTGTCACAGGCCAATAGGCGATGGGTCACGACGTGGGAATGACGTACTCTCAGAGGCGTGGCACCATCGTCACTCAGCCACACCTGGAAATAAAGGGGATCGGTTAATATTGGCTCATTCGGAGATGTAGCGGAAAGCCCAGCATCTAGGCTAGGCGTACTAAATTAATTTTCCACATGGTCCAAATTCCGCCAAGGTACACTGCCCCTGCCCCCAACAAATATTTTTTTTTGGGGGGGGGACGATGAGAAACCCTGATCGTATTAGCAAAGCGAACTCACTAAAATAACACATCCACAGAGGCATTAATAAGAGGAGCGACAGCAGCCTTAGGTGACCCATTACTGGCTGCTAGAAAGCGTGTGGCAGCCCATCCACAAGTCTGCCAGCATGTCAAATCCTACCATGCTAATGACATTGCACATTCCACACCCCCGAAACCCACAGAGGACACCCCATGTCCGCTAACAAACACACCCCCCCACGCCGTGTTGACGTCAACAACAACTGGAATAAGCTGGCCTGACAATTTGCCTCTTTAAAAGTATGGCAAACATCCCCCCTTTGACTGGTAAATCCCATAAGCTAAGTGCCATCAGAAAATCAAATATGTGCGCAGCACAGCGGCAGAATGGGATTTGAAGCCAGGGCGTTAAATTGTTTTACTTTGTGCACCATTCCAACAACAGCAAGTAGGAATGCAGCAAATAACCGCTGCATAATCTAACAAGCCATGAAATCCAGGACAGTTACGTGCTCCTAATTCTACAAAAATGCCGCAGAAATGACAGCTATTGGGCAAAACAAATGTGCCACATACCCTGCCCTTGAACAAAGAACAACCTTAGTCCAGCTGCTGAACATATGAAGTGTCCAGACCAGCTGCCTCTAAATAATTACACTTTTTAAGAGATCCGTGGAGCTGCACTAGGCTTCCATCTGCAACGAGAGGCTAGTCAGCTGACAGCACAGGTTCATGTAATTTTCCTTCCACCTGCTCCTTGCTTCATCTATTTACATAGGAGAGTGTTTCTTGTATGCATGCCCATTCATCTCAGACACATGATCCATTTTGTGACAGCCACAGTTCTGTGGTTATGCTGCATGATCAGTAGACTTTTATTTTGACACTCTGTTTAGGATGCTTATGATGTATGATGTCGAAGGTCATTGATTCGATTAGCAACACATAGTTTCTACAGTGACTTTCATTTCTATTTCAGTTAGAGGTAACATGAAATTCCTTTGTTTAACCTTAACATATGTATTCATTAATATTGAAGTTTCAAGTAAATAAACTGCCTACAGTTTTGTCCCATGTAAAAAGCAGCTTGAGGGAAGAAAGTTTAATGAATGGCACAGATACACATCCCAGTCATCTTTAAAGCACCCTGAAAGGGGAAAGATGCATCGTGAAGAGCTGGTCATGTCAGAGCATCTTTCCTGAAGCCAAGCAGCTTTCCCACAGCCTATAAAAAGCAGTGTGGAGAGGCAGCGTCCCATTTCGTCCATTTTCTCAAGGTGGTGCCAGCACAGGCCTGGCCTGAATTGGGTTGAACTAGACACCTCTCAGCTTTTCCTGCAACCACTGCTGAATGGGACATTCACTACTTCACATGCCACTCTCCTGCTACTACCCAGTCAGCGCCAGTGACGGGGCATGGGCACTGCATCCCAGAGAGTGCTTTTACTCTCTTTCAAATGTCATGAAAAATTCACTTCATAATCCATGTAGCCTTAATAATTCATGTGTGAGTATGACATCTTCAAATCATGGTGGGGTGTCTTAAATAAGAGGTAAACATGACCAAAAGAAAGCAAGCCTAAGCCCAGAAATCAAATCGATGTGATTGTGCGGGCTGTACTTCAAATGATATACATTTGAATAATATACAGCACAAGAAGCTGTTAAAGGAACCTAATGTCACCTAATAACGCTTAATAATATCAAATGCTGCATCTGTAAGCAGGATGGTGCATTGGTGCTGAGTGGTTAGCATTTTAGCCTCATACCTGAAGGACTGTAGCTCTGTGTGGGGACTGTTTGTTCTCTCAGTGGTTTCCACCAGCAGTCTACAAACAGTTGGTCAGGTGAGCTGGTATCGCAAAACCAAGCACACGTTCCTGATGATGTGAGGTCACAGTGCTGCCCAATGATCCCCAAACTAAAGCCAATTTATAGAAATTAAGAAGCAATATTGTAGCAGAAATTCTAGGTATCCAGTTATTGTAAAACTAATGAACAAAAATGACCAAATTTATGATATATATGAAATATGATAAACCATAAAAACATTGTATAAAATAAATCTTTCTGTTTTGAAAAGTTATGACATTTAAGAAGGTCAGCTACATTTTGTTGAAATACAAAAGGTTCAAAGAATTTCCCAGCATGAGACATCAGGGATGGTTTAAATTCTTGTCCACACCTCATTGGCCTGTTCCATCTTCATGAAGAGAATAGCGTGTTAAGAGAGCTTTGCTACCTGCAGGTGCTCATTCCAATTTGTTGTTTCGAGAGGTAGCGAGAAAGTGAGAGTGAGGGACAATTTGTCTCCGTTATCAGTCAGCTCAGGATTATCCCGGGTGAACTGAGGCCACAGCGAGACCTCGCATTTGAAGGAAAGAGACCCTTCAGTTGAGGGGGGGGGTCATGACCACAGTATCAGTCTCTGTTTAAAGCAAATTGTAACTGATAATGGGTTTGGAAAGGAACCATTAGGTGTGTGCCCATGAAATGAGAGTGCAAAGGAGGCGTGCAGCAAAGCTTAGCCGTAACAGCAGGATTGATGTGGTCCCTGCCCCCCTAAGTCATCACTACGCCCACACAGCCTGCTCTGTCTAAGCATCAATGCTTGTTTGCGTAGAACCGCTAACCAACAATACCCAAATGTTTAGTTCTTATTCCAAATAAAGCAGTTTGGCTACACTGAAGGTAAAGAATAAAAATGAAAAAAATCAATTCTTTTCTAAAAAAAAATAGTCTTTTCTGCACGGAAAAACGTGGCCAGCAAAATACCATCAAAAAGAAGCAGTTAGGCCTGTCAGCCAAGTACCATTCTAACATAGTGCTTGTTCACATTATGCATCAACCAGCAATTAACATCAACAAACAATTAACACCGGCATTTAGGGGCAGCTAAATGCAGAGCCACACGCCGCCGCTTTAGAAAAACAGTCATTTCCATTTTGGCGTTGTGGCTACAGAGCCACAGAATGAGACAGGATCGTAGAAAAGGGCCCCAGAGAGTAACTGGGTTCTGCTACAGCACCATTTTAAAAGGCGTCTGTCAACCAGGTGGGCTGGGGAAATAGTTAGGAGAAAAATAAAGGATGCACACTAAAAATTCACACCTGCGCTACATTGGAAACACTGGGTAGCTAATGTTCATAAGCTTTCCATAGCACACAGTCGGCAAGTATGTTCAACCTTGCAGCTGAGAAGGGCTTCATCATCATGCAGCCTGACTCCCTACCCACAGGGGTTCACCCCCCAGTGAGTTAGGGGAACAGGGAAAAATGTTTTGTTGCAAGTTCCAGGCAAGATGTGTCTTTTAGTTACTTGAATTCATAACTCTATGAGCACAAAATCCCAACTCCAACTGCGCAGTGACTTTATTCTTGTTGCATGCAAGTAACTAGACACAAATCTTAGAGGCAATTCACATTTTTATTTTCAATAACTTTGGCAATGTAAATCTGATGGTGTCTGTCTATTGGAGACTGTAAATGGAAAACAGCTATGAATGATGCGTTCAACAGACATAAAAGAGAAGGAAAGAACATGTACGAAATTATGATTCCATCCTTAAAGCATGCTTTAATGGGACCACATATCAGCATCATTGTGTGATGCTGCCACGCTGACGTAGGCAACGTCAACTACTCCAGTCTAATGCTACAGAGACCAATCTAGTGAGAGTCAATCCAAGCCAATGAACATTAAATATATACAGATTATCTGGAAGCCTCAGTGCTTGTTTAGAACGTTCCCCAAACAGTCGGTTCAAGTTCACTGCCCCCATGTCATACAGAAGTGAAGCACAATGAAGCTACAAACTAAAATGAGAACATGGAGTTCGATGTTCGGCAACATCTGAGCTTCAGAAATATATCACCAATCATGGCAGACATTCAGCTGATTGTATGTCTTCAGACATTATGCACAGCAAAAAATCAACATACAACACAATCAGTACCGCATTTTATGTGTGCAAACCAAATAAAACGTTAAAGATAAGACACCCTTCACAATGTCATGATGCAAGGAGCACAAAAACTGTGGAAACAGATCCGTAGTGATGGGAAAAGGCACACGAGAGGTGAGCTGCATGGGGCAGGCTTGGGGCCGGCCAAAGTTGATTCTTCGATTTGACACCTCTTATAAGCGATAGTTCTGGCATCCTCCGCAGTTGCCACCCTGCTGGCAATCCCTGGAAGCATGCTCACAGCGGCCAACCCTGGCGCTAACAGATAAAGAGCAGGAGGGGTGCAGCCTACAATCTCCACAATAAAATCCCCCTATCTCTCCTACTTTCTCTCCTTCCTATCTCTGCCTGTGTCTGCAGGTTTATCTTTGAAATCTCCCCCATGTAACCATTAAAAGAACTCTTCAGATACCAGGGACAGTAGAAGGCAGCTAATGGCTTCATTTTAGCCAGTGTTACTGGTGATTAAATGTCCCTGGAACTAAACCCATGTAAAACGGACAGATTGTATCAGTCACAGCAGAACATAAAACTGAGGGCAAATGTCATGGAATGTACAGCTGCTCTCAGCTTTCTCAGAAAATGCAGGCAAACAAAGTTCAATCCAACATCGATGGGGTCAAACCATCTGGGACCTTCAATGAAATCATCCGACTGGACCACAGGACTAAATATGATGCCCCACAGTACAGCTGAAGCCTCAAATCTGCTTCATTCATTAATCACGCTCAGCTGAAAACTTCTTACCAGGTGCATGCAAAATTACTAATAAGACTGTTGTTGTGAACCAAAAAAATCTGCGAGAGTCCCAGGACCATCAGGGTCAGAAATGACACTTAATGTACAGGACACATCGATTTATCAATTACATCTTACTCAAAAAGAGCTCTCAAGCACAGGTGCCCGGTTTTCTTTGAGGGCTTCCTTCCTGTGTCTCATACATGCTAGAATGAGCCAGTGAAAATGGCAGCAGCACCCAGATTCATAGTGTGAGAAACAGCCAGTGACTGGGTATTAAATGACTGGGTATTAAATCAGACAGATGCATGTAATCTAGGTCCAGTCCCTATCCTTCATCTAGTACAGTCGCATCTTATTTTCTTTACTTAATGGAAAGACGTACAGATTCAGGTATATCTTTTCACAGGTTGGTCATGGGAGAGGAATTTAGTTATCTAATGAGTTATATAACTTTGCTAGTTAGCTAAACTTATCTGCTTATGTTGTTTTTATTTTGACACTAATAAATGTGTTAATTTTGCTTACTATCTACCTAAAGTTATCTAAAACCACTGAGTTATATTTTGCTAGACACTAAGGTCAAATTCAGAAACTTGCATGATATTGCTGGAGAAGTCTACCATTTTTCCTGAAAAATATCAGCTACGCAAATAAAACTTGAGCGGTGCTATTAACTGTGCAAGAGATACTGGTACATTAGGCAAACAAATATCATTTCTTTATTTTTGCACAGTGGCTTGAACATATATACGATTCTATAAAGATTTTACAGAAACAACACAAAATCATTAATGATCGAGTGAAAATACCTATTAGAATATTTTAAGATGCATTGTTAAGAAGCATTGTTTCAAAGAAAACGCCATCTTTTTATTCTAGGGATAAGTCCTGTTCAGACAACCCAATCTTTGTGACATGTTGTGACAAAATATTGTCTCCACAAGTAGACGCCTTAGTTACATAATCTAGTGTGGGATGACAGGAGCATCAGGCTAACACTGGCAGGGGAGGCAATCCTAATTACTCAGTGTGTTCCAGCCTCCGGTGCAGCGACTGCAGAATGAAAGAGCCAACACACTGGCGTCTGGGTGCTGCCTGAACAGAGATCCTCCCGGGCGGTAATGAAGACAAATAGGCCCAACAGCCGGAGGAGATTACTAAAGCGCAGCAGAGTGTGGGGGACGGCACCCCCGCCTCGGTCCAACCACTAAGCCTGCCACACCGAACTGAAACCCCTTGAAGGTCCTGCCTCATTTCCCTCCCCCCCGGCCGTCACTCAGCTCGACCCATCTGCTGCCGATCTCTACTGACACCCCCGCCACAAGAAGACGGACGCAGGGTCACGAGGGGGGGTGGGTAAATGGCATCCCATGATACTGTATCTCTATCACAGCTCCCGCTGTCCTTTCCACAGGTCTGTAGCAGATGGACGCAAAAAGTCCTGTGGGAATACCCAGCCTTTTAGCATCTCTTATACGTTTTATTATTCCAGACAAGTCCTTCAGGAAGAATATTTATTCATTATTCATTAACGTTATGCCTTCTGTGTTTCTAGTGGGAAAGAAATACCTATTCAGTTTTACCCTAGTTAAATCCTAAAATATTAAAGAAATATTTAATATTATTTTCAATTACTAATTGTTCGTCATCACACTGACTGTTTAATGCATTTTAGGATGAGCGTTGTCCTGGGAGTGAATTACAACAAGACTCTATGTATCTCAGGAGAGACATGCTGCATTAGTGGATAGAGGCTACTAAACAGCTCCATCTCTCTCGATGGGTTACCTGAAGTGATAATGGTTTCTCCGGGAAGACCAGCCCAAGTATGAGCCACAATCAATCGCATGACCTGAGCAAAATGGCACAATTCAGTCTATCGAGTGCTGATTGCTGCTCGCTGCTCATTGCTAACAGGGCTTGCAGTCTGAGCGGAGGCTGTTTTGGATCAGAAGTGACCAGATGGCGGAGGAGCCGAAGTGTTTCCTCGGTGACGGCTGCTCCGCATCTTAAAGACGGTCCTCCCACAGCTCAGATGGAGGCTGCGGCAATTAGCCTTCCCCTGCCGTTCAGACACACCACACTGGGGTTAAAGGTCAAAGTTCACCAGAAATCATTGCCATAAGCAGTTTCATTTCCATGTCATTTCAATTAATTTCCACTTACCCATGTTCTGATGTCCCAATTACACATGTGCTTTTCATTGTCGAAACCTTGCACAGGACCTTGGGTAATCGACACCCCCTGACTGTTCATCAAATCTACACTATTTAGGAGCTTTGTCCACATCCCTTATCCTAGTCTAGTGTCAGACTAACAAAACTGCACCAGGAACACTACACTTTGTCTTACTCAAGTGCAGGATACTGTATGTGATTAAGACATTTGCTCAAATACATCATCCTTTTTACAATTCTGTTATCATAAAATCTAAAGGAGCATGTTTCAATGTCCCTGTGACATGGTCCCCATGAGACAGGAAATCAGCCAGAGTGGTATCATATTTAAATGGAATGCTCTCCCGGCATGTTAATGCTCCTCACAGCTGTGAAAGTTTGAGACTGCGAAGAGTTGAGCTCGTGACAGAGCCCTTCCCCTGTAGCATGTAAACCACAAACACTGTTTAAACAGCAGGTAGACCAGAGGGCACAGGCTAGTACCCTGAAGGTTGATGATTTGAGTCCCAGCAGGGATCTTGTTATTGTACTTATTAGGAAAGTATTTAACCTGAATTATTCCAATAGAATATCCTGGACTAAAGTAGGGGTTCCCAAACATTTGATAACCATGGACTGGCATACGTTGTGGAAAATCACAGACTGGTAGAGCTTGCCGACCAGAGAGGTAGGGGTGGGGGTGGGGGTGAGGGGTATAGGGTGGTGGGGTGCTGGTGGTAAAACTTGTTGACCAGGAGGAAGATGGAGGAAGTGGATCGATATGTAGGCCACATTTAATACGTTTAGCCATTTCCATTCTTTTCCAGATGCGATCAGCAAACATCAAAAAGGCGGGTTTAAATTATTTATTATTTTTGTATAATTTATTTTTGAAAATTGACCAACCCCTCCCCAAACCCCCAGCATTCTGTGGCACAGCTGGAGCTCCTAGACTAAAAGATTAGGCAAGAAACGACTTGACAGGCTACCATGAGTCCTAATGAAGCGGGCACACAGTAAGCGTAGTGTGCTGTTTCATAGTGATACTAACCAGCCCACTTCCAGTTCATGCCTTAAGTAGCCCTGAGGGAAGACAGGCTGCTGCTGCTGCTATGACTTAGAGTCTGCAGTCCTGGCCTCGCTCCGCCTGTACCCACAGACCTGCAGCCCCGGACAGTATTGCAAATCTCAGCCTAGCTATTGAGTGATCAGGGATCGACGGGCCTGCTTTTGGCAGAGACCCTAAGTCAGATGGCTGCATTCGACTGCAGCAGCTGGCTCCAAGCCACCCTCCGCCCACCTCACTCATCCAGTTCTCTAGAGAAAAGTGCTGCTGGTGAGCTGGGTGATTGGGGGGGGGGGGGGGGGGCAGGCAAAAATACCAGATTTCACAGAGAAAATTAGAATCATAGAATAATTATATTCACTGTTTTAAGACTGCAAGTTTTTCTTAGTTTTAAGACTAAAACATTGAGAGCTTTGAAAACCCTGGAATTAAAACAGCACAGGCTTCCATTACATCACAAAACACCCCTTTCCCAACTTTGTGTTAGTACATTCCAGATCGGTGTTCCAAAGGTGTCCTTTTCACATTCACTACTGCACTGTAACCTTCAACGTGTTAAACCAACAAAAACGTTTGGCTAATATGTTAACATTAATTAAAAAATGACACTTTTCTGGCAGGTTCTAGGTTACATCCAAAAATCATTTAAATGTTCCCTAATTTACATTCTCAGGTTTCCTGAGCAGGTTTTAGTTAAATTAAACAGAAATAATGGCAGATATTTGCATTTTTAATTGTATTTTGGCAAATAGTGTTCTAAGGAAGCATAAACCTGAAACCTTTTTCTTTGTAAGCTGGAGGAAATTCTGTATCAATTTAACAATGTGGGATATAAAAAACAGACAGGTTATTTTTGTCTTTTTGCCACAGAGAATCATAAAATGTTACAGAGGATATTCTGCTCAAGCTACTATACAGAAAATGCACCAACTGGCAAAAAATCAGAGAACAACAAATGAACAAGGCCAATAAAAAAGCATTATAAACAAATCCACGCAATGACCTTCAGCTAAATTCCTAGTGCAATTGTTAATGCTGTTCACAGCTTTCAAGTGTGGCTACTGTGATCCCCATAAGAAATAAACAGGGCTACGTGCAGTTAACCGACCAAAGTCTCACAGAATGGGCTGCTGAGGGCTGCTGTTACTTGAGTTCTGTGTGTAGGCACTAAATGGCTTGATTGACAGAGTCACTGAGCTACAGCAGCTCCGTATGTTCCTTTCCTCTCTAATTAATCTCAAGTTTAAATACAAATTTGTGGGCCGCTGAATTGTGTCTCCAAGCTCAGGCTGTATTCCAGTGACTTTTGGGGATGCAGATTTTTTTATTACACACGGCCAGATTTAATCCAGATTTTAACTATTGGGCCTCTCTGTGAAATTGTACATTACTGTTAATGTTCTCATGTAATCAGAATCAGAACCTTTTGCATTGCCACACAACCAAGGGCGGTGGTTTTGTTGGCACAGCTTGCTACTGTTAGAGACACCACGACAATTAACAACAGACAATTAACAATTATGGCGTACACAACGGAGATGAGTGCATGTAATGTCAGTGATAAATGTAGTATTTTGTGCAAATTTATGTAGTGCAATAGAATGCAGAAAGTTGACATAGGCACAATACAGACAACATTCATCTATACATACAATACAACATACAAACAACATACATTATGTGCAATGTGCAATTACAATTATAATGGAAGCATTTCTGTAGTATGATATGGATTCTGTTGTATAAGAGAATGTAAGCTGCAAGTGCAAGCCTCCGAAATGTATTATTTCACTTCATGAATACCAGAGCACTTATTGGTGAGTGACCACCTGCAGTTCTCAGCTGATTTAGCAGTTGTTACCATTACAACTGGTCAGTCTGCCAACTATCTCCCACAGCGAGCTGAAGAAAGAGGCAGATATCTTGGCATACCCTGCAGCACATACAGGTCTTTGTCCTTCCGTTCCTGTCAAAGACCCAGTGACCAAATTTAATTAGCTGCACTCACAATTATTTTCCATGGCGACTCTGAGGAAAGCAAGCTTGGCTTTGAGCAGAGGTGAAAGTAAAAGGCTGAGGACTGCCTCCCGCTTCGACACTGCCAGATGGCCAATAGACAAAAAGCTGCATTTGGCACAGTAGGGCTCAAAACATCCCTCTTGGGCTGTCTATAGCCTCACAGACTGAGGATACGGCTCTGTTACACTCTCTTAATTGACCCGCCTTTTCTGCTTTCGGGTGGTTCCACACTGAAAACACCATTAAAGATGTAATTAAGATCTCCATGTTTTATTTATTACTCTCAAGTGAAGGAACCGGCTCATTAAAAAGTATGGAATGCGCGAGCTTCCGTACCACTGAAGCGCCCAGTCAACGGTATCTGCTGTGATTAAAATGCAATATTTCCGATATTAACTTGATCTGTATTTTGAAAACTAATATCAAATAAACCACAGAAGAATATAGTGGCATTCCAGGGCTCCATATAAGGACTAGACACAATAGTTGGACAAATAACACTCCAACATATGCTACAATTGTGCAGGTTATCAACATGCAATATCATCACCACAGAATCACAGCACAAAAATAACAGAATTAATCATAGCACAACAAACACAATAAAAGCAATCGCTAAAAGATAAAAGAACCGTAAGATAGAGCTAATAAAGAACACAATGAGCTAATAAATCCAAACAGTGGGCGCCATTATGCACGCCACTAGGCATGCTGGGAGGGGAATCCTGGAACTATTCTCCCATCAGCATGCTGCAATATAATAGAATGTTTCTCTCAAAATCTCTCAGGACAACATGTTTTTGTTTTTTGCTCTGATGAGAAAAATGCAGATTTTTTTCTAAATGAAGAACAACCTAACAGACAGGCATTTTATCAGTTGTTAACTATTACCATGCAATTCACTCGCACAGGTCATATTAGGCCTCCATTTTGTCACATATATGGAAATAATGTAGTTGTTTTCACCTTTGGCAAAGTCATAGCACAGTCAACAGAATAAACATGCTTGAGAACATCACCCTTTTGTTTATATAAGACACAGCCTCCTTAACCAAAGGACAAACGTTTCAGACATGTTACCTCTATACTCCAAACTGTACAGTACATAGACTACACCATATCAGCACTACACTGGATAAAAAGGAACTCAGAGCTTATAGTAGAAACACCCCTAAATAAAACCGTAAACAGAATTGAAAATGAATTTTACATATACAAATTTCTAAAAGCATTTCCAGACCTCCCTTTCCTTTCTGGCAGTCAACTGATTTTAACACAATCCCAACCCATTACAATGCAGCTCTGCTCAATGCATGAGTACATATTACAGAATCACAAAAACGTGGCTTCTTCAAAGCAGCTTTGAGATATTCTGAGACGTGAATCCTCTTTTAGACCAGGGTCTGCTGAACTGATGAGCCCTACAAATAAATTCAGCTGAAAACCCTTGTGTATTCAAGATATTTAATCAGTTTTAATAGTATATTTCAAAATAAGCTAATGTGACAATAGTTCTTAAAAAGCAGTTTATAATAGTGGGTGGCTGCACAAAATTTCTGAGACTTTGTGGGGCATTTTTAAATCTGTCCCTGAGGGGCATCTATGGTAAATTCCTATCTATTAAGAAAACATACCTACAGAAAGGCTTTCATTCAAAATGATTCACACATGAATGAATAAGATGACAAACTAGTTGCAAAAATGAATTATAAAGAAATACTAATATGATCCTATTATCATATGTAGGTAATAAAGATAAATATAACAGATTAATGGAATCCAGTTGAAGTTAAAAGTTAAAATTGACATTAATACATTAATGTTTCTTCAGCTAGTATTCATGCTAATTTAAAATACATTATCCCATATAATCAGTATCATTAAGTTTCAATTTCACATTACATCCTTTCAACGCTACCTATTGTAAACCATCAGGGATAAGTAACATAGCTGTCAAGTTCACCCACTGTTCTGCTGCTTATTATTCCGGTCAGGGTCACAGGAGGACCTGGAGCCTATCACAGGCATCATAGATCACAAGGCTCGGGCACACCATGGATAGGATGCCAGTCCATCAAAGAGTACTATACACACATTTGAAGGGCAATTTAGAAATGCCAATCAGTGTAACAAACTCCACACACAGAGTGGAGGCAGGACTCAAAACCCCAAGCAGAGAAGCCTGAGAGAACAGCACTACCCACTGAGCCACCATGCCCCCACAAACAGCCGGCTCTAAAACCTATTATCTAAAGCTCTAACACCTATTATCTAAAGCTCCAGCATTGCGCTTCTGAAAAATACATTTTCAAAGGTTGCGAGACCCAATTAAAAATAAATCTTAGTCTTATCAACCTGTTATTCCATTCTCAGGATCCCTGCCCAACCCAATTCAAAACTGTGCGCATGCTTTTTCATCTTATCTAATGTAGGAACCATTCCGTCACGTAGTTCCATGAAATGTATTATATCAGGAAGATAATTACAAAACCATAAGTGAGATGTAGCTTTTTCATTAATGCAGCATTAATATTGGGCATTATGACTAAAGACATAATCTCAACCTCTAACAGTACATGGGAAACTTCTTATCTCTCTTTTCAAATTGCTGAAATCAAAGAATTCCATTAATACCTTATAACAGTCTCTGCCAATTTTCTAATGGAACCTAGATGCAGGCTCCAGAATCCATATATCAGGAATGGGATTAACACAGAACAACCAAAATAACTCTAAATCTGAAAGAAAATTCCGTATTGTCTAGTTCCTGAATTCTATCAGTGATATAATCCATTACTGGACCCAATTTCTTAAGAAATTCTTAAAATTCATAAGAATAAGAAACATTGCGCACAATCTTAAAAAAATCACTCCATGTTTACTGCAGATCTACTCAACTCAAGTGTCACATTTGCACTGCAGCCCTTACCTTTTCAGCACTATCATGTGACTGTCAATGTCCCATCCCAGTTATTGTGGGTCAAATATTCTGTTCACCCTGGAAACAGGAGCCAATAAGGAGTTAAACTTTTATTAGTCGTTCATTTTCACTCTGCGGCTCAGCTTGAGCCCCTTGCACACTAAACAAATAGTTTAAGCATCTGCATTTTAAATAAGAGTCTAAGTTTTTCCGCTGACTTCACACTTAGTCACCGCACATGGAGGGCAAATCCAGAGCTGGGCAGCATATAGCCAATAAAGACTTGGGATCATCTGCTGTGGAACAGAAAGGTCATTCTTTATGGCCCCAATCTGAAGACATTTACGTCTTCATTTTGGTGCCGGTGCAAGTGAAAGCAGATGCCAGTCTGGGGTACAGCTGGGACTAAACATATAAATTGGGTTTGTTTGTGAATTCCTGCCATTCAAAACATGGGCACCTGCACAGACGGATGCTGGCCAAACCTCGTGAGCCTACCCTATAAACATTAAGGTACTATTGTAGCATTACACAATGAGCAATGCTTTTGAATACCAACATATGCAGATGTCAAAGCTATTAGCTGCAAAATGATTCATTCAAAAAAAAAACACTGTACAGTGAAAGACTCCTATTTTCAAGGAGTCCAGCTAGGACATGAGAAGCCGAACCTCCTGCCAGCACGTGGGAGCTCCAATCCCATTAGCCTACGTGATGCTCTGAGCGTCTCAGCTCCCTGTAATAAAGGAATCATGGAAGTCAAGCTCATGCTTGGGCCAAGGGCAACAGACCATCTGCAGAGATAAATGAGCTAGAGGCAGACAGGCGGATTGGAGGCTGCACCAACCGTCACATGACATCGGACTGCTGATGCCATCTCAGAGTCGAGGGCAGCGCAAATATGCGATAGTGAAACATCCTATGCACTGCGACCTATCGGCTCCTGCAGCATTTTTCTCCTCCGTTGTCTTACCCTGCATTTTTGTCTCCTTCCTCCCCTTTTTACTCAGTCTTATCTCTTTCCCTCTCCTCTAATATATCAACGAGATTAAGTAGCCTCAGGACTGACCATTTCTGGCTTTAATAGTTTCCGTAAATCAAAACAGGTTTTGCAGAGCACAAAAGTGAGAGAGACCGGTTCATCACCCAAAGATCATGGGGTATCCCGATATATCAAGATGTAAATTCAGAGTCCATTACTACCTCAACTTTTCTTTCCGTCTGTGATTTTAAAGCAGCTAACAAGGGTAATGAGGCATGGAGGCGGAGGTAAGTTGTAGAGAAATTGCAGGAAGTTAATCCACAGCTAATCCATTTATATTGCACTCCCTTCCACAGGCCACAGTCTGGCCGCAGCACTGAACATCTGATGCTCTTTTCTTCAACAATCTTTGAATGGACAGTTTTCCATTGTTTGCAAGCAAACAGCCCTCACTGCCACACAAATGCAGCCATGGTATGTATTCTACTTTTTTGCATTAATACACTTACAGTAATAATTTTATTCTTTAGAAAAAAGTAATGTTCAAATGCAATAACACAATGACATAATAATGTCCATTAAACAGTTGCACTGAAATTTCTGCAATGCCCAATTTTGTTTTATATTATCGCAAAAAACATTCTATTTTTTGTATATTTGTATTATTGATATGCATAAATTGTACACATGTAAAAATATATAAACAAAATAGTTATATATTAAAAGAGCCAGAAAATCTGTACACTATCGACTATGATTCCATCAAACAAGTCTATATGTCAAAAATAGAATATTACAAGCTAAAAACCTCTTTCACCCCAGCCCTTCTGAGAATGATCATTGTACCAAAATGAATAGAAATGTCAATCTGGTCCCTGGTATAAAGCCCCAGTATCCACCCAGAGTGCAATGGCCCTTGGAGCCAGGAAGTGCACACCCAGCCCTTTGAGATGGAAAGGGAGATGGGTGGGACTAACAGGAGATTTTTTCACCAAACACTGTTGCACTGTGACTGGTGGTGAATCCACGCAATTTCTGCAGTTCTATATTTCCAAAAAAGTGGTCGAACAACCGGCAAGGGAAAGATGAGGGGAAGCTGCCCAAAGGAATGTAAAAGGGCATGATCACAGAGAATATTACACAGACGAGGTAGGAAGAAAAAACCGTCCCGTGGTGGTTTTATTTCTCCAGCCTCCTGTAATAAAACGTGGGAATGCTAACCATTTCACGCTGGGACCGTGACTAAGAACAGGCTACGGCCATAAACGGGATTAAGTATTGCAGACCACAACATTTTTTACAGCCCTGTGTCACAAGTAATGCGTGTTCGTCAAAGGTTCACAAAAAAAACCTGCAAATGCAAACTCCTGCTGTCAAGCAATGGTTTAATCGCATGTAAAATAAAATATGGTTTTCCACACATATTATTGGAATTCTTGTTTAAGACTTACTGCATATGATTATGAATCTCTCTTGTGATGACTAAAGATGAAAAAACGTTTAACAGCATGAAGAAAGAAGACATGTGGAAAGGATGATCTTTTCTATTCACTTAAGCCTCTGGATACCAATGCTTTATTTGGAGAAATAAAACAGCAGGAAGTACGCAGATCATTTTCAGTTAAAGCAGTGACATTCATTCACGGTCATGTTAATTGTGCTTTGTTATAGTGCAGTGCGGCTAATTTGTTTATGATCAATCAAAGCAGGGAAGGTGTGGGGAATCTACACTTTGCTGCCCTGATACAGTTAACATGATGTAGCAGCAACACGCCTATTGGCACAATCAATTTTTCACCGAGCGCAGTATAAATCACTCCTTAATGATAGGGCCCGAGGCGGAGCAAAGCCAAGTGCTGGCGGCTGCCTGCTTCAAAGCAACAATAGCAACACTGCGCACTGCACAGGCTGAAAAGGAGAGCATTAGTAGAAATCCCCTCCCTCAGCAGGTTTCATAAATTCAGGCAAATCATTTTGCAACAATAACACATCTGATGAAATGGAACACAACACACTGCCACAAACAGTGGGCTGCCAGGTAATATACCGTGCGAGTTTCACCATGCAAAACCATTCACAATTCCTCTCAGACACCTCTAACATACTGAAATGTCAAAATGCAGCACATTGCTGGAGAAACATTCACAAATCTCAAGGGAATTAGAGAAGGCTTGAATTTTCCTGTGTAATACCATAGCTTTCTATTTCAATTTTGAGGCATTACAAGATCCTGGACATATAAACGGGACAGAAAGGAACCTCATTTGCATTGCAGATGTTCCTATCTAAGCCTGTTTACATTGCTTTCATTTTCTCACTTTACCCAATTATAGGGTCAGAAGTTTACTGAAGCAATTAATGGTAGAACAACATTAATCCCCTAGGGATTTGGGAATTTGTAACCCGAGGAACAAAAGAACAGGGAAACATCAGTCTTTTTTAAAATGGCCATTTTCTTTGTTTTGGTCAGGGAAAGGACAATGTGCTCTGAACTCCGTAGTACAGCAGGGTACACCATTTTTACTATCAAATGTCTCAAAAGCTCTGATGTAAAATATTTTTTAAAACATGCAGGTAAGGGGCATCATTAAAAATTTTCAATAATGGTGTCTTTTTGTCTGTGCTAAAAGCTCAAAGTCAAATTATGTTACAAAGAGATTACAGTTCAGATGAAAGACTTTAAGGATGCTCTGTGAAATAGTGATAGCTACATTTTTCCTGACTCCGTTCCATGATTCCATGACTCCATGCTGTCTTTCTGAAAGTATATGAAGACCATCTGTGCAAGGTGTGTTCAGTGACTGGCAGAAGAACCAGTAAGACTGCAAATTACAAATGATCTATTCACTCCAGAACTCTGGTGGAAAATGAGACATACATACTGACTAAAGCACATCATGTTGGGTGGATCTCAAAAATACCTCTTTTCTCAGTGAACATAACATAATAAGTCAGTTGCTTTTTACACAAGTCATTACTTCTTTCAACTAAGCTGTCTTTAGGGCCATTAAGCAAAGAGATGTTCATCAACAATTGTCTTTATGCGGCCCAACAAAAGGTAAGCTCCCAAAAATGAGCAGCATTAGTTATTTTATCTAATTTTCTTCCAAGATCAAACTTAAAGCACAGTCACCCAGAAACTTGTAGAGATTACCGTGTATATTGTGTATGAAGACTAATATACACACTTCTAATGGCAGTAATAAGCTTTAAAGTAACAATGTTAGAGATTTCATGGAAATAAAGCCAGTTGCTAGTAAATGTTGATTTGACAGATAATGCAAAACCAATACAGAAGACAGCATTTTGAAAGACCATGTACCATATATGTGTTTTCTTTTTTACTCTGCACTGCAGTTTTTCTGTGTCTCAAGTTAAATCAAACATGAATAACCAAAAATTTCAGCAGAAACTGAATCTTTTATTTTCTTGCACAATTAGAGAGCTTTCTTGAATTCTTCCAATAACATATGCAACTGACTGAGACCTTGTACGAAGGACTAAGGATCACAGCATGCTTATGCTTTTTAAATATTTTATATCACTGACTAACGATATCCTTGATCTCAGCTCTTGTCATACGGTATCTTGTGCCTAATGTTGCACTTCAAAATATGCATTGAAGTTAATCATAATGACTCATCATTCCTTTGCTGCTACACATGCAATAATTTGCAATTATTCAACATATATCAGTTTTTCACAATGGGCATATAATGGTGTGGAGTGACAGAAAAATGTTTTTAATTGATATTTTAACTGATTAATTAATTAATCAATAACAAATTTTAATATTCACTGTGAACAGCTGGGATCAATTACACTGCCAAATATTTCAGTAGCTGGAGTTTAAAAAACACTGAAGATCATTGCTAAGGAAAATGAGTCTTAGGATTACATTACCTCTCCTTCAAATATAGGGGATTATAGCTTGTACACTGTGCACCCAGCTGCTTCCAGTATGACAAATAACTCAAGAAGAAGCCATTAAAACCTGTTTAAAATCATTCCCTCTGTTGGGTATCATACTGCTGGCCTGTATTCACAGACTGACACCCCACCCTGAGGCAAAGGATAATGTTACGGCTGTTTTCTGAGCTCTCCTGTGTACGACGAAACGGCAGTAAGGAATCGAGGATGAGGGCAGATGGTACTGTCTATGGCTAAATGCATTCCTAGGGCTCAAGAAACAAGCATGAAGCGGTTTACATGAAGTCTAGTCAGAGACATTGAACGGTGGTTAAGCGAAACCTCTCAGAAGTTCATTCCCAGAGTGTCAAGCCAAATATTCGCAATTAAAGCAGGATAGTGCCCAGCAGACAGGAGTCTTTTTAATCAGAGGCTTTTCTTGATGTTTCTAACAGTTTATACAATGTCAAACTTGAAATCAACAAAAAGAGCATTTTTCTAAGTTGCACATATGCGATAAGTTTGATGTCTGTTTCCGAAGAGGATCAGAAGGTTTGTGACGCTTGTAGTCTCTATGCATTCCTCCTTTGGCTGCTAGGCACCACCATAACAGACTCAGAAGCCACATAACCTCACACTTTATAAAAAGCCATAATAATATGTGAAGCTATGATATTTGTGGATTTCCCAGAGTGACAAGCAGCTTTCTGTGCAAAACACATTTACAATAAATTTAACAGATTCTTTCAGAATAGGACTTTTTAAGATGTCCAAAAATATATTTCCTGAAAACTGACAAGGTACTGAACAATCAAGACAATGCTCTTATGCATAATATTAGTGTACACTTACTCGTAAGTTGCTTTGGGTAAAAGAAGCTGCCAAATAAATTAATGTATAAAAGAAATATTGCATAAGACTTTTGGTGTTTCTCAACAGGGCAGACCAAAGCAGTGCAGGTAAATATAGTGGTTTCCTTCATTCCAACTGCGAAGTGATTTCAACGGTACCATTGAAACAAATGTGCTTGCATCTAGTACCATGCAGTCGATGGGTCTTTGAAACAGTAGAGAAAAATGGTTGGTGACTGATTGAAAGGCTAGCACCTAAAGAAAAACTGGAGCTTTTATGCTAAAAAAATCAGGAGAGAACAGGTTTTACTTTGAATTTCTTGCAGCCAGTCGTGCTACCAGATATTTTGTGACAGAAGCTTTATTAGAGGGTTTTAAAAGCCACACACCTAACTATTTGTCTTTGGACACATTAAATCGAGAGGAGTCAGAGATGATTCTCATTTTGTGTGCTGGTGTTGTAATCAAACTAAAAATCTAGGATCATGATGCATTTTTTCTGTTTGCTTGCCACTACTTTCCAAAAGGATGGCATCACTGTATGGCATCATTTTGAAACCTCTCCAGGTCCACTGTATTGATCAGTTCCTGCTCTGCCTCTTCTAGGCTCATTTCCAGGAATGCTGACGCAGCTCTGATCAGAAAAGGCCCCTTCCTCACCATTCTGTAATAGATCCTGCCATAAAGAAAGCTGGGCTTCATTGCTATGGACGATGGCCTTCAGACAGTCGTTTTGGCCTGTCAGTACTCGATGTTCCAGAAAGATGAATGATGATGAGGGACTCTGGATGGCCAGCCTATGAATTTCCATAATATAATTCCACTCCAACTGCATCCAAACATCCAATGGCAGGAACATTACACTTTGAATCCATATATCTTAAATTGATAGTAAAAATGTGGCTCATCCCATTTATTTCAAAATGAAAAAGATCACATAACTTGTCCTTGGGCTTTACCAACTAGGCTCTACTGCCTGCTGAGTGGTGGCCCCAAAGAGGAATTCTCGGCTATATACCATCATCTCTCCTGGGGCTCAGCAAACAGACGTGACCACCAAAGGTGGGGCGTGCAACACTAATCCTGCATGCGTGACATCCAAACACACACACTATAAGTGGAGGGGAAAAACTGCTCTTTCTTCATGGCAGAGGAACATCTCACACAAAATGGTAAAGATTTTCTGCCAGCAAGGATTTAGCTTGCTAACAGGATGCCAAGAGTGATTCAAGTTCTGTGACACGCGTGTCTATGTGCTTATTAGCTAAATTACAGCAAAGCTAACTGATGATACGTTGCTTATTAGATAACAAAAACAGAAAATGATTCAATGACAAGCAAATGGGTTGCTTCTTGTGACAATATTCAGCCGAACCAATAAACAAAACTGCTAGTTGACCGATCATTGACAAACAAAGAAATATGTGTTCCAAGGCTTACAGAGACATAATTCATAATTTTCCTGTCAATCCATTAGTTCTAATCTACTAAGTTCACATCAAGGGTGTGCAATAACACATCCATCCATTTTCTGTAACTGCTTATCCTATTCAGGGTCACGGGTGGTCTAGAGCCTAGCCCGGAGTCTACGGGCGGAATGCAGGGAACAACTCAGGATGAGGTGCCAACCCATCGCAGGGCACACTCACACATGCACACCTATGGGCAATTTGGTAACTCTAATTAACTTCAGCCTGTTTTTCAACTGTAAGGGGGAACCTGAATACCTGGAAGAAACCCCACATCAACACAAGGAGAACATGCAAACCCCGCACACGTGGAGCCATGGCAGAGACTCAAAACCTGGTCACAGAGGTGTGAGGCAAGAGTGCTAACCATTGTGCCACCATGGTACCCCAGCAATAACACATAAATAAGCACGACTAGCAAAAAATTCCATAAGTACAATTTTGGTAAAGTCAGGGTTTTCAGAGGTGGTACATCAATGGGAATCAGAAGGAGTTCCCTCTAATAGGAAGACGGAGGGTCCACTATTTTATCTGTGACGCCTTTATTAACCCTCATCCCTTTAAATGTACTCCTCAGGACAAATGACAAAGCAGCCCAGATCACAGGGCAGTTATTTATCAGGAATTCCACTGCAGCTGCCAGGCCAGGAAGTTAAGTGATTTAACAGTTGAGAAAATGGAAAATTACCACTGCAGATGTTAAAAAAAATGACCAATCATACCAGATCTTATTTATATTGAACAACAGCAATAACAATAAAAACAAACCTCATGATCATACAGCGCATATTATATTATTATTTTAATATAGGCTTAAAAATGGAGAATCAGAACTTGGGTATCATTATAAACCGAGACAAGAACATTTTGTATTTTCAAACGTGATTTGAAGAGCTCATACAATTTTTAAGGACATGTATATCATGGCTAACATGAAACGTGGCTTAGTGTGAGGGGCACAGCTGTGACCCCACCCCCATCTCATTTAAAATCATTGGAGGAGGGTGTCTTTTTCTCCCCCCTACCTCTATAGAGCCGTTTCTTTTATCACGCCGACAAAAGGATAGCAAATTGCATTCTCTGCTTGCATTTCCATGGACGTCAATATAAATTTCATAAACCTGATTTGACACCACCGCTGATTCTGTCTCTGAATTTGACAGGCTCAGAATAATGGCTGCTTTTAATAGCACACAAAATCCCAATGGTGTCCCCACATCAAAGGGGCATTTCAAATCACTGGCTCCATGACGCAAGGAGAAACATCTTAAGGACAGACCAGAAATTATCAATATAAGCTTGAAAAAAATGATGTAAAGATAGATGACCACACCTTATTTCCTGCTTAGTTTAAACGTAAAGAGAAAGACAAACCCCTCACATTTCTATCTGATGTCACAAAGCAAATGACTCATACAACTAAACAGTGGTGACTGTTAACTGAGAAGTCGGCAATAGCAGGAAGAGGCTGTCAAAACCACGTTCTTATTACATAAAAAAAATCCAGAAAAATCTGTGGTCAAGGATCTGGAGAGCAAATAAAGAATCCAATGAAAAATCTGACCTTGTGTTACAAACATTATTTACCACAAACCAATTTTAACCTAAAATACATCAGACAGACAAAAAGACAATGAAACACAGCCAATGTAATTTCATCTCTCCAGCTGCTCTTTACAACACTGTTATTGGTCTTTGAATACAACACATGCTGTGAATGTTAACAAGAAATAAGTCTCAGATAAAAAAAATCCCTGTACATTTCTAGAACTGCAGGCCATCTAAAATGGCCATATTTTAAATTGATCATGAACAAAGCAGGAATAGCTAGGGATATAAACAAAGACTCATTTTTCTTGCTGATATGTTACCAGAACATTTGTTTTCTACATAGTTATGTACAATATTAATTTATTTTTTGTGGTATAATTGCTTCAGATTGTTCATCTGCTACGTAATGCGTTTAATGTACAAAAGAAAGTACCTCTACATCCCACAATTACGTAATATATCAGTAAACATTTTAAAAAGATACCCCACTTTTGCTGTCAAGTTGGATTGTATTTACAAAGATATTAAAAGGTTATTTCGCAAGACTGTTTAATAATATTTGGTGTTTAATCAAAACCATTATAAACAGAACTAAAACTAATTTGGCCTCCATATTACAGGATCAGAATTTCAAAACAATCTAGATGTTACACTATTGACAAGTCTAAATAAACAAAACTAAGAATTTATTAAATTTACAAATATAACCCACAAAACAGGCCATGTCTCTCCATTTAGTAAAACTGATTTAAAATGTTTAACCAATTTATCAGCTTAAAAACCCAGGATAAAACCAATGACAATTCAGTTCTGTCTACTACTGTTTACTACATCTGTTTTGTATTTCTGGCTTAGAATATGTTTCAAAGTCAATGCATGTTTTAAATTATTTTGTTATTTCACTACTGATTCTGGTTTGTCCACTTTAGAGGCTTGTTCTGGTGACACTATCAGTGCTGGGAACAAAATATCATTACTTATTATTTATTTATTTTAGTTCCTTTACATGCAACATTAAATTAAGAACAATGTTTCTATTGACTTTTAAGAAAATTAAGTCCAAAAATGACGTATATTTTTAACCAATAAAAGCCAAATTGTTTCAAGAAACTGAACTTATGACCGTGACGTTGGGGCTTAAGGATACAGAGCCCACACTGTACCAGTTGACTGCAAACAGCCCCCTCTCCATGGTGCTGAAGCGGTTGCCCAGGTGACATGATATCATGGGTAGGCTGCATGCAACTAGACTGCTCAAGTGTCATTATTACTTTTTCATATTAGTTCTCTACCTGTGCTTAAATGAATATGACAATTAAATTCTAAATAAGACCTACTATCAAAACATACACAAACACCACAGAACCTAAATGGTTCAATGGAAAAACTAATTACAACGAATTATAGAATTATTTGTGCGTCATATCGGAATCCACTAAAAACCTTTACACTGTGCTAAAGGTTGACTTAATAAACAAAGTCAGTCGCCTATCTTAGTACCTCGTACTTACATTAAGAAAACTGTTGGTGATCTACATTTTCATACTCTTAAATCATTTATAAAATTGGGACTTCATCTACCCTAATCATCTGTGCTTTACATACTGCTATGATATTTTAAGTATGCAGACCGACACCTTCAACACGCTCCACTATATTCTGTAATATAGTAATACTATACTGCATATTACAGTAATACAGTAGCTAGCCTAGCTATGTTCACTGTAAGAGCTACTGTATCTTACTTCTGTCAGCCAGTCCCTTAATAAATTTCTGCAAGTCTAACAGTATTTTTGTTCAAGTCGGTTTAGTTAAAGACGGCAGTGAATCGCAGCTCGCGTTCAGCACAAAGACAGCGAAAGTCGCTCTACTAATGATCTCGCTTCGGTGTGTTTCCAGCGATGCCAGCACCTACAAAGCGGCAAACGTCGGGACGTAGACAGCGCACGGGAGCACGCCAGGAAAACAGGATAAATAGGCGGAACGTAAACATTTCTTACCGTAATAAAATACACCGAAGTTTTCCAGATTCCCCAGCCCCGACGAATGGTTCCCGTTACGCCGGTGTTAACACAATGTATCCTCCCTCGGAGTTAAACCGAGGTGTGGGAGCAGCGGAGCCCGGCTGCCGTTAAAGGTAAAGCGTCGCTCTTCAGCGCTGAGGATCTCACGAGCGGCCGCTCATTGCGCCCGCCTCTGAGCGAGCGCGGCGCGCGCCCCACGGAACGCCGCGCGCGACACGGTCTCGCAGACCTAGGGCATTCCAGGTGCTGCACGCAGAGCGACATACGTCCTTCGCAGACCCTGCATGCAGGGCGCATTTAAACGTTTACTGGGAAGCTGGGGTTGCACACGTCACTGCATCTTAACAGTATCCGCCCAATTTAACAAACACAACCACTATGTGTTGTATTTTTGGGAGCAGTTCCATCACTGTAGACATTTGTATAATTTTAATTTTTAATTAATTATAATTTTACGGCGAATTAAAACGTACCTTGGATCCCATAGCCTGCTGAAAGCTGCACAATGTCCAGCTGTGAGTGTGTTTTAATTGCTGGATATTATTTAATTGCTGGATATGATTCAGATTTTTTCGTGAGCACAATGTATTTTTTGTGATGGCTTCGATTGCTATGTATTATGCTTGTGTCTACCAACAGCCAATAAGATCTCCATAGCAAAACACTGCATGACTCCACCAGACCCATTTCTAACCCCACAACGTGCGTGGGTATGTTTGTGGGCGTGTGTATATATGTATGCGACGAATAAATTCTTAATGTGTCGGTAATCTTTCCTACAAATTGATGTGTTCTTGCAAAAGAAATAAGTGAAATTTAAAATTCTCTCATACACATTACTTTTTACTAGAAAGTTCTTTAATGAAACCACATCGCTAGAACGTTACCCTTTTTCTTGCTACATGTTCATATAAACAGCACTAAGAAAGACAGATTAAGTCTTACAAAGCATTTCCAGCAATAGCGTTTGTTTTAAAATGTTGCATAGACATATGTAATAATTACTTTAAAACTAACCCAATGGTGAACTCAGAGCCACAGCATTAATAAGTGAAGTCCCATCGCGTCTTGGGCGGACCTCATTATTGTGTCCTGTGCTGCCTGGTAAAGGCTCGTGTCTCCCCGTTAGGAGATTGATGGATGGAAGTTTACCCCACCTGCTGGTTAAAATGGGAACATAGTGATTTATTATTTGACAATGGAATGCATTACATAAAGAATAATAATTCAGCTTCCTACGGTTCAATTAATTTATTATATTTAAATGTAAATTTTAACCAAAATAATTTTATATATTATTTGAGCAGATTATAATAATTGATACAATAGCAGCAGGAATGACACCTTTGCCTTACATTTCCAGCACTGTGGGTTTGAGTCTGTGTGTGTGTGTGTGTGTGATGTTCTCCCTGTATGTGTCACGTACCTTTCCTTTCATAGTCCATAAACATTCTGGTTGGTGTCTCTAAAACGTTTGGTCAGAACCATCCATAACTACTTTGTACTCTTTTGCTACTCCTTTTGTCTGTTATTGTTATTATTTTCTGTAAAGAAAAAACAGGATTTGGTTATTCATAAATACAAGACAAAGGAACTTTAGTTATTTGTCATAGGCCTCAAATTCAGCAGGCCCAGATCCAGGAAAATACAAAAAGGGCTTTCAAAGAAAAACAGCCAGGAATAAAGGATCCGAAATCTAAAAGGGAGCTTGCTCAACAGCAATGGGTGAAATGGAGTTCAGGTGTATATATATGACTGTCTGACTGAATTTAATATCTACTTTATATTATATACAATTGATAGTAATTGGTTTAAAATGCACATTCCCAACATGAAAGTTAAATGTTTGCTGACTTTAAGAGCCAAAAATTCACTCACAAATGAGGAATGATATGGGAATCAGACTGGGAGCCGTTTAGATAATTAAAGCTGCAATAAATATTTAAAGTTGAAAGAGTTACCTTGTAAATGTTTAAATAACCACAATGTCATTGTTCATGCTGCCATTTTTTGTCTTTTTTTCCTCGGAAACTACTGTTCTTGTGAATGGGTTCATCTTAACAGGTCAGTTTGCTGATATAGGTAAAATTTTAATGTCTTAATCCGGGTTGGTTTTAATTAATTTTTATAATTCAAACTCCATATAGAACAGTGTAGCAATGGATTCCCCTTTTAGTGTTCCAAAGCATTTTGCCATTGTTTATTAATCAAAAAGCTCAATTTGTGTACATTATACTGCTAATTATGTGCATTTTGAGACGTCTAGAAGTACTTAATCTATTTAGACATTTTGTGATATACTGGTGGACCAGCCAACATTTAAGTTAAACTGTTTCAATCTGTGATAGCTGTCGCTTGAACAAAGCCCAGTCAAACAGTAAGCAGCATATCCACTTCTCTTAGTTGGGGAAACCCTGTCTTTCTGAGTCACACCTTCAGTAATATTTTATTAACCTCACTAGATTATTGTTAGTCACAATAAAAAGCATAAGGCATCAACCTGAAAACTGAGTTAAAATCAAATTGAGTTTAAATTGGTACATAGTAGTATTTTTCAGTTCAGTTGAATGTGTTTATTTAAATGGTGAATTGGGATGTTGTGGTGCAAGCATTATCACTGTGCCTTCACACTTCCATAGTTTGGAGTTATGTCCCTGGAGTGTGTGTGCTCTCAGAAAAAAGTACCAATTTGTACCTTTCAATGTACAGTTATTTGTCACTGGGGTTATACCCTCAAGGGTCTACCAATTTTACCTTCAACTGTAGGTAAATGTACCTTTTATGGTACAGAACTGAACTCTGAGGAACATTTTTGTACCATTGGGGAACAAAACTGTACCAGGGCTGTACCGTTATTTCTGACAGTATATGGAGTTTAAATGTTATCACTATGATTTTATGGATTCGCTCTAAGTCCTCTTGGTTCCCCCTGCAGTCCAAAGACATGCAGTTTACTGGTGTCTCTGAATTGCCTCTTGTTTACTTGTGCCCTGCAATAAACTGGCATTCCATCCAAGTCATCGCCAACCCTAGGTCCTGAGCTGCCGGAATAGGCTCCAGGCTCTCAGTGACTCTGAATAACTGCTTATGAAGGGTGGAAGGATTCAAATGGTTATATACCATTCATATTTAATGCTTCAAATGGAATTATTTTTGGTAGTTTTTTTGTATTGTTCATTGTCAGGTAATAAAGAGATAAAAAATCGAAGGCAAACTATATTGGTAACTATTAATAATTAATAGATGTAATTTAATTGCTGGAATGGGGTTATTATAATCTCAAAAAAGGATGCATGTTCCATGGCTGTAGTGGATGTCACACTAATGAAATATATAAATTGCAATGCAAATCAGAGTTTAGGTTCTATAGATTAAATCTTTCTTTCTCTATATTAGTAGATCTGTGGCAGCACTAATTTGTAATGAATGTATTAGTAAATTCAATAAAATGTTACTTAAGATGATAAAAGAAAATTAATGTACTATAACACTTTCTTTTGAGTATGTTTCACTGAAATATGAAAATAATAAAATAATTTTAAATATTAGCTAATCGGATGAGTACCGAATTGTATTCACGCAGACAAATTATTATTATTATTATTATTATTATTATTATTATTATTATATGTTGTATTAAAACTGAACATATCCAATTTTGCATTAAGAAATTAATCGTTGGGTCACAGTGCGAAATACTAAGCATATCCAACAGAGGGCGACATGAGTACATGTACACAGGGTTTGAGCTTGTTTACGTAAAAGAACGCTGGAGATGTTTCAGATAGATGGAATGCCATTTAAACAACGACGTTTCTGTCCGCATTGGAGCTCAAATGTGCAAAGTATTGCCCGAAAATGACCATGGTTTACTACTATAGCTACTGTATGAAATGTATTTGCTGATTTCGTCGCATAAGTACGTAATTGTTGACTGTATACTTCATTTTCCAGGCTTAATTCCAAACTAGAATTCAAAATGACCCCACTTTTGATTTATGTATTCATTCCTTATATTACTGACTTGCATCCTGAAAAAGTGATACGATTAGCCAGGAGGTGAGGTATCGTATTGGTGTTGACAGGGAATTCTGAGCTGTGATCCTGTTACATTTTTCTTTGCACATTCACAGATACACACTGCCAGTGCTCATATTTGGGCATATAGAGTATCTTCAGAAATACTTCCTCTATTTCTCCCTGCAACAGACATACATTATCTGCAACAGTTACACTGATTTCAGAGGAGAAGGGGAGATTTATGAGTGAAAATCTAGACATCGCTTTCGGTTCCTGTATAGCCACTTCAATTCCTTTCGCTGTGTAAATGTCACAATTAGCGGTGAGGTGTGGGGTGGACACAGTTAAAGGGGCAGGCCGAGCGTCTGAAAATGAATCCCCAGGACATCTTAGAGAGGAAGTGGGGGTCAGCAATACAGCGGCTCTGTAACTAGGGTTAGTGCGGTAGCCTGCTGGCTATAGCAAACCCACCAGCATAGCGCGTTATATGGATAATGGCTGCACGGTTATCACTGTATACATAATTTTACATTATAGCTGTGTGAATATCGTTATTGAACTGTCACATCGTAATAATAAGGCTGTTTAATTTTCCTCTAAACTGTCACATCCCCTACTGACACACAAAGGTTTTTGGATACATATATGGAAATGTGGTTCATGACAATAAAGCAACACTCAAATCTGATTTGCTATCTGGCCATTGGATGCTGGGCCTCGTGGGTAGTTCCTGCAGAAGGACATCATTTTATCAGGCATATTACTGCAGTGCAGATACAGGGGATAGATCAGAATCACTTCTACGCCTCCTAACATCCCTTTGAGAAGATGACATTATGTCACATTATTTCCATATTAAATCATCGCATAGAAAATTATAGTTCATGCTGCAGCTCCTGTAATGTAGGATTGAGGCTCTGTTCTCTGAAAATGAACAATCAATTCCAATATAAAAATTCATGCAAATGTAAATTATTCCTTGTACAAAATGGGTTAATGTTTATGGAATCAAGCGGTCATTGAAGAAAATTACTAAGGAGCCAAGCTTAACAACTGTATCAATTTGATCTCATGTATCTTGTGAAAAAGATATTATCCGTAAGCATAAAAGTCTAAAAATACTTAACTGACATCTTAAAGGGAGGTTAGAAAAAAAAAGCTTCTGTTTATACGCATATCTTTTCTCCAGCCCTTTCTAGGCAGATTATAGTAGACACGCCATGGAAGGTGATTTTAAGAGATCAGAGCCATTAACATGGGTTACCCCACACCAGCCTGAACAGCTTTCCAAGCGCAGCGGTGCTCAGCAGCTAGGTGAATGCAAACAGACACTTTGTGAACCATCAGCAAGATTTGGCTTCCAGCTGTGAGGAAGCCTGCAATCAGCAATGCATCAGTGACCTGGACAGCAGCCATCTGATCGGTCAGTGCAGTGCAGCTTTGCTTAGGCGTGGGCTGGTGTCCAAATAAGAGCATGACATCACAGGAGCATGTGCTACTTGAGCCAGATTCCCTGTATTTGACAGCTTAGGGGCAGAATTGCTCTGGTGTAACAGCTGATCTTTTATACAGCTTCTATTATGCAGGTTTTCTCCTATGGTCCCAAAAGATGAATTTGGGCAGATTGTTTGTCTTTAAATTGCCTGTCGTGTGAGTGCCTTGCTATGGACTGGCATCTTGTCTATTGTCCCTGCTTCGTGCCCTGGACTTCCTGCCACTGGCTGCAGACTACTCCCATGACTTCCTACTAGGTAAACAATTGAAAGATTGACAGGTAATCATTGGTGTTACTGTGGTTTTACTTGCAGATTGGAAAGAATGATGTCACTGGAGAAGACTTACCTGTTTGCTTTTGTTTTGGAAACATCAGTAAATGGAAACGCCACCAGCATGTGGTGAAGTTAAGTGATGCTGAGGTGCATCAATATTTTAGTGTAAACTTACACAGGTATTCATAATATTGGGCCGTAAGAGAAATCCGATTTGGGTCTGTGACATTATGTCATATTAAGCTATAATTTGTTATATTCTTTCCACTTAAATTATTATATTAAAACTGACTCATTTTTAAGTTGAACGCTTTGACAGTTCACACTGTATGTGTGGAATGACTAAACTTGTGTGGAGTTTTTTTTTCTGGCTGCGTAAAATACGCTTTGACAAGACCTGATGCAATCCGGATTAATACGGCTGGAGAAGAAACCGCTGCAGTATAATATAGCGGATATCTTAATATTAAAAACAAATCTTACAGTGATATGATCTACATATTGCAGCATCATCTAATTCACTGCAATATTTTTCTATAACATCTTCAAATGATTCCATTGGTATTTTTGCTATGGTCCTCTAAACGAATAATAAAAGTGGAAGAAGAATCTTAAAACGTGCGTCTAAATTAAGAGTTTCTTATATAATACAGACCTCAGAAAGTGTCTTTGTGTGCAGATACTATAGCGGTGACATGGATTCTTAAGAAACCGTTACATAAAAGAGCAAACAGCCCATCGCCGCCCCCTCCGTCCGCCTCTGCGCCGCGTTGCAGCAAACAGACTCGCGTTATAAATAACTCCGCCGTGGACCTACAGTGGTGACCGTTCCCCTATTACGCGATGCCAGACTGGGACGCATCACAAAGCGAGCGGCCGCCCGAGTGCGTCACTGATCCCACTCAGGTTAGAAGCGGAAACAAAAAGCCACTGAGGAGGTGCACTGCAACTCACGACGGGGGGCGGGGGAGAGTTATTCACAGGCGTCATGATCTTGTTTTCGTGTTCAAGGCTATCCAGTTAACAGCGTCCCCAGTTTAATAGATCGAAAAGGAGAGGAACTCAAAAGTCTCAAAATAACTGCCCCGGTCGCGATTATTTTGAAAATTTATTTTAAAAAAGCGTCATTAAACACAAGGAATACAGGCAATCAGGGTGCAGTTCTAACAAGTGAAGAGAAGTCACCTAAAGGAGTGTGAGCTTCCTTGTATGCATGTGTGCAAGCACGAAAACAATATAATCACATCATGTACAATAGGCGTGCAACACTTTTTGACAATTGAAACAGGTATATCACGCAATATCATGATATAGCATTAAAAGCGTGTATTTTGTCTCACGGACTTTATTTTATTTGTGCTTGCATAATGAGAGTTACTGGAAGCTGTAGCTATAGCCATCGGATGTGGGACGATGCAAAATCATTTTTGCACAAATGTGACATCATTGTGTCTGATGAAATAATGCTGCAGTAAATTCGTTGTGATGTTTGATGAGAGCGCTCGCGTCGCTGCATAGTAAATGTGTTGATGTAAAACAAGCGTGCAGGCTTGTTGTAGGTGACCCTTAAAAAAACCCAGTGTCATGGTTCTGAAACGACACGGCTGCGCTTCCCTGGTTCTCGTTTGTAAATAACAGCGATCGCTGTAATGTAAGCCGGTGAGGTGTGGGAAGGAAGACTTAACACCCCTTACTGCGCCTTCACAGGCTTATTTATCTGGCCCCCTGCTCAACCCACTACCTGCACTACAACACCTTCTGGCACATTTGGACTTTCTCCTGCCCTAGATCTTCTACCGATGTCAGTGAAAGGGAGGGAATAAAGAGCAGCGTTTTATTCACCCCATGAATCTGGTACCCACCACACTGCTCTCTCTGGATGCCTGTTCGTGTAATTGTGGCAGTTGTGGCACCAGACTGATTTGGGGGCTGGGGGAGGCTGAGGCACAGGGTGTCTGCTGACCCAGCAGCCTGGCCCACCTGCAGAGCGGACGTGCTGATGGGGGATTTCACACGACCAGAGAAAGTGAAAGAGGGAGATCCTGCCCGCTCAGCACGTACGCTCTGCCTAAATTAAGCCCCAGGCGGGTCAAGTACGAGATTGCAGCGTTTCCATTCACAATGGAGGAGTGTCCTGGAAATGAAATCCGAATCCCATATGACATAACCGTCTCTCAAGAGCCGTCACTGAGGAGGAAAGGAGGCGTAGACTCTGCTGTGCGCTGCGATAAGGAGATTCAAGAAGGGTCATATACGCTTCTCATGCTTCAAACATGATGTACAGTATTTACTGTCATCTTTCACCTGTAATTTCTAAGTTACATACATTTTGAATGCATATACAAATGTTTACTAATATATATATATATATGTCAGGGTCTATACCATCTGACCACGCCCTCTGTGACCTTTCCCCATTTGGCCAGCAGGCATTGCTGGCCATTCTGCTTTTCCCTCCCTCTCTGTCTTAGTGTCTTGTCTAACCCTTGTGTTTCTCCTGTGTCCCTGGCCACTGTGTAGCTCTGTGGGCTGAGCATGTGGCCCAGAGGCTGTACCCCTCTGAGCACATATTTGAACCCACCCTCACCTGTATTGGTTTTCGGTTCAAGTGTTTCAGTTCTGTTTATCCTGTGTCTGGTTTAATTCTGTTCTACATGTTGTTCTTTGTTCCTCCTGTTGTTAGCCTTTATTTGTATGTCTGTTCCTAGTGTTTATTTTCTGCTATGTAGTTAGTTTCCTAGTTTTGGTACTTGTTAATTGTTAGTTATGTTTCTCCACCTATTGGCCATTTCCCTGTACTGTGTTTATTGGTTAATTGTCATGCCTCACACCTGCTCCTGGTTAGTCATTGTGTTCTGTGTATTTAAGTATCTGCCCTTGTTCAGTTCCCTAGTCATTGTGTTAGCCTGTGGTCCAGTGTGTGTTTGGTTACACTGCCCTATGTTATTGTTGCGTGTTTTGGTTTCCTTGGTTCTGCTCCCTAGTTTTGTTGAGATTTAATCAATCTGTGTTTTTTCTGTATTTGTTTTGACCCTTTGTGGTCCTTTTGTTTTGTAGTTTCCCCAGTGTCTTTTCCTCTATTAAATAATAAAGCCCTCCATTCTTTTCACAGAGCACCTCCCACAGGGACATAGCTAGAAATTCTGGACCCCCTGGCAAAATGACACCTTGGACCCCCCTGGGTAGATTTTGCTGACTGGTAAAGGGTGGGGTGGGGGGCTTAGTCGATTTTGTCCACCAGGCCCCCCACCACCACATTTGTGGCCCTTATAAATTGCTGTAAAGTCCTATGTAGCAAACCAGTCTGGTTTCCAAATCCTGTGCAAACATTCTCTTGCCTCCGGTCGACCCTTACCAAGCAGGTCCTGGCCAGAGGTGCCCTCAAGCTTCTCTTCAAAGGAGTGTTATTTATGGAAGGCAGAGTGGGCGTTTGTAGGTGATCGCGGTGTCTGGATTCAGTCTGGGTGAAATAAGACACAAGCTGTCAGGGGCCTTTGGCCGACTTTTTCCTCCACTTCGCTTCCTGCTGACAGCTGGCGCGATGCGTGCAAACAAGAACTGCAGCACATTTCTTGGTTTTTTTTGTTTCTTTGTTTTTCTTTGCCCATTGTCATCGACAGGAAAAAGAAAACCAAGGATTCCAGCTCTGGACATGAGTTCACAAAACATTTCTAAAACTCCCTGGACCCCTTATTTGTAGACTCAATTAAGGAAATTTTGGCAGTTCAACAAATAGTCACATTTTTAACTAACATTTGTACATGTGTGGAAAAAATGAGGCTTTGTAATGTGTGATCAGAGCCTGCAAATTCAGTTTCCCCACACTTCACACAGCCCACCACACAATTCAGAGTAGACATCAAGGTCAGTGCCCATCCAGCGGGTTTCCCAACAGAAGCTTGTGAAGGAAGTAGAATACCTTCTGTATCTCTGTGCCTATCGCATCCCTTATCATTATTTAAGGGTCAAAGATCAGGTTTCAGTTGCTATTGACACCAAAAGCATGCTGTGGAATGTCAAGTTAGGTGGAGCATATCAGCAGTAGATCGCACGCACACATACATCTGGCTCATAAAATCTGAAACATTTTCATTATGTCTTCTTGGAAACTTGGTTTGGAGAAATGAGATTATGAAAATGCTGCTGGTGATGTCTGTCACCTATATGATGCACCGATGTCGCTGTCCATTGTGGACTTGCAGAAAACAATTATAGCTAAATATCTATGCAATATAAATACAGCTTTGGGAAGGGACATGTAATTTCCTTATATGTGGATTTTTATATATTTTATATTGATATAATCCTATGCAAAGAGCCTGTATGATAACAGATTTGGTTTATTGTTAACTGCAATAGTGGACACAGAAGTTATGTACCTTGTTAACTTAATTTTGAAATTCTATGAAATTGACCTGTTAAATCATCTACACTACCTGAATTCCTCCAGTAAATATTCAGCCGTATAAATCAATAAAAGTACATAGTAAATTTGCAAGCCAAGTTAGTCAGTGGATGAGATATCAAGTAAATGAATAATATAATGTTTTGCTTACACAAAGGTACTTCCTTGTATTGATTATAAAGTAAACAGTGAGGTTCATGGAAGTGAATTTTCTTCATTAGCAAAACATTAAATGAGTCATGATATTTCAAGAAGCGATGTCTTTCTCTCACTCTCTCCAGGGGCGGTACGGTGGTGCGGTGGTTAGCACTGTAGCTTCACACCTCTGCGACCAAGGCTCACCTCTCTGCCCGGGTTCCATGTGTGTGGAGTTTGCATGTTCTCCCCATGTCGTCGTGGGGTTTCAACTGGGTACTCTGGTTTCCCCCGATGGTTGAAAAAAAATAAAAGGTTAAGGCTAAACGGAGTTGCCAAATTGCCTGTAAGTATGCATGTGAGTGTGCCCTGCAATGGGTTGGCGCCCCATCCTGGGCTGTTCCCTGCCTGATGCCGATAGGCCCTGGACCCCCCGTGACCCCAAATGGCATAAGCGGATACAGAAGATGGATGGATGTCTCTCTCCATGAAAGTAAGCAATGAAAAAAATGAAGGTTTTCAATGATACCCTATTTAATTGGGTTGATCGAGTTTATAATAAAACATTTTGTATTGTATTTCTGTGGGGAAAAGAGTAGTTTGGTTGGTTTATTATAGAAAGTGATTTAGCTGAAACGGTCCCTGTTGAGTCTCTGCGCAGGAAGGAATCTGGCCTGTAGTATTTGATATTAGTTTGCTTCCCTTGTTACCAGTTTATTGGTTAAGGAACTTAGGAGTTTCGGTTGTGGGATTAGCAATTCACACTCTATTCAGGTGATCTTAGCTTTTGTTTGTTGAGACAGCATCCTCTCCCTTTATGTTAGTGATTAAGATTATTGTGGCCTGTATCACAAAGCCGGATTTATTGCTTAGCCAGATAACTTGTCAGATTTAAGGTATCCCAGCTTAAATGGACTTTATCTTCATTTACTTACATTTACCCCAGACTTAAATCCGGCAAGTTATCCAACTAAGCAAGAAATCCTGCTTTATGATACAGGCCCCTGCTCTCGGCACTTAGCTAGGCAAGTTATCTGTGCTCTTTGGAGTCTGTTGGTAGTTTTTTTAGGAGTGATTTTCTTTGTTACGCACTCTCCAGAACCTGTCTTCATCCCGATGCAGGAGACAGGCAGGGAAAATCATCACAGACCCGTCACATCCGAGCCCCAGCCTCTTTGCACTTCTCCCCTCCAGCGGAGCGGATGTTACAGATCATTGTGGACTAAAACAAACAGGCATAAGAATAGTGTCTTTCCACAAGCCATCACACTTATAAACACCAAACCCAGCTGCCTTGGCTCAGATGCACTGTACCCCCCTCTTAACAAGCAATACCAAATTGCTGTAAATAACACACCTATTGTACATCCATCCATCCATTTTCTATAACAGCTTATTCCATATGGGTCGCAGGGGGTCCGGAGCCTATCCCGGAGGCTGCAGGCACAAGGCAGGGAACAACCCAGGATGGGACGCCAACCTATCGCTGGGCACACTCACACACCATTCACACCTATGGGCAATTTGGCAACTCCAATTAGCCTCGGCATGTTTTTGGACTGTGGGGGGAAACTGGAGTACCTGGAGGAAACCCCACGACAACACGGGGAGAACATGCAAACTCCACACACATGGAATCCAGGCAGAGACATGAACCCTGATCCCAGAGGTGTGAGGCAACAGTGCTAACCACTGCACCACCGTGCCACCCCATTATATTGTACATATTGTATTTATTTTGGCAATTCTTGCACTGACATGCACTCCTGCATATTTTATGCATTTATCAAAAACATGACCATATTGTATTAAGCTTGTCCATCAATGCATCTATGCATGTTCTGACCACCCATATCTTCTGCTTTCTTCTCCACATGTCTGGATGGTTGGTGGTCACACTTTGAGCTGAGTGCTGGTTCAGTCCCATGGAAGCGTGATTTTGGGGATGTGATTTACAAACCATGACATTGCTGGGTATGACTTTTGATGTACCCGTACAGAGAGCTGACTTGCTGATGGACTTCGGCATTGACTATGACTGCAGTTATACTCCTTGCTTTTATAAAAACAAGCCTATCTATCTATCTATCTATCTATCTATCTTTTCTACAATGTTACCACAGGAATGATTGGGCAGCCAGTTGTCCTTGGAGGGACCCTTAGAGGTTTTTGGTTCCTCTCCTCTGTTTTCTTTCTTTCTTTCTTGTCTTAACTGTGTCTGTGCCTAATCTTTGTATGTGAGCACTGACAACTGGAGATAAATTCACTGTATGTCTGAACATTTTTGTGTTAAGACTGCTCCCCTCAGTTGCGAGTACTTCCATCTCCTTCAGTATGTGCTTCTAGTACATTACTATTGTCCACCCCAGATTCAACTCTCACTATAATCACAGGCCAAAACACAAGCCTGGAGACATACACCTAGTTCTGACAGCTTCTGCTGTTATCACTTTCTTTGCCATAGGGCTGTGAAGCTGCCAGTCTGTAGTCAACAAAGCTAATTTCAGCCCTTTCCTGGATCCAACCTGAGAAGGCTGTAGCTCCAGCTGCCCTGTCTACCAATTCCTTTTTCCAGCACTCTACGAGCTGGAAATTTACTCCTCTCAGTATACGCACTCTGTGCTTGAGTGTTATGCAGTAATTGTTACTAACCCTGTCAGAGATTATTTCTCGCCCACCAATCATACTAGACAATTTGAAGCACTAGGCTCACCACTTTCCATCCTTGATGATCGAAGTGTCCACCTCAAACCATAGGTTACTGACTTCCCCATCCTTCTGATTTAGCTGGAGTTGTCTCTGCACTCCATTAGCTTACAGGGCTAGAAATTAACTGGACTTCATCCTGACCCAACTGCATTATAGACAACATACTTTGCATGTCTCTGATTAACTTTCTATTCCATTCACCTTGTCTCACCTTATGTACCTACTTTTTTTTCCTTAGATCCACTCTCTGTCCCTGGACCCTATCCCCTCACATCTCCTTCAAGCCATCTCACTCATCCCAATAACCATTCACATGATCAAAACATCACTCATGACTGGTACATTCCCCACTACATTTAACCATGAGTACCATCACTGCTTAAAAGAAAATCAACAATCATCCCATTATAAGTTGAAAACTATAGACCTGTCTTCTGTCATTTGTCTAAAACTTGAGCTGTCCTCGACAAAGTTTGACATCCTCGCACAGAATTACCTTCTACTGTGGTGGATGCCCTGTGATTTGCAATAAATGTATCTTAGTCATCTGTGCTCATCCTGCGATCTTCAATCTGAACCACCAGGTCTTCCTGTCCATTCAGATTTTGGCATCACTGGCACTGCCCTGACATGGTTTGACTCATCAGGCAGATCCGGAGCACAGAGGTATCTAAGTTGCATCAGGTAACATTTGGTGTGCCCCAAGGTTCAGTGCTTGGGCCCCTCTAATCCTTGTACACAATCCCACTAGGCCCAATCATCCAGTTACATAGCTTCTCAATCAGCTAGAATGCTCTCAAGTGACATCTGTTCTTGTCTTTTTATTGACTCCCTATATGCATTTGCAAGTCCATGGTGCTGGCGGCTGTCAGAAGAGTTAACAGAACTATACTCTTCTGATCACTGACCTGCTTTCTGTCTTCATTGACAGTCCCTTGGTTATCTTTTATCTTGACCTTGTCTAGTAGTAACCTAGTCCTCAGGGTGTTCTGAATTGAATAGCTCCTCTGATGCTTTACATTATCCCCGCCCAAAGCCCCCAGTGAGCAAGCTAGAGGCAACAGTGGCAAGGATAATCTCCCTAGAAGGAAGAAACCTTGGGAGGAACCAGACTCAAAGGGGGAACTCATCCTCCAGGGGCCAGCAGAGGAAGTCAAATAAACATGATGGCAAAAAATCCTAATTTCCACAGTCCAAATTTTAAGAGTTAGAAATCACTAGGACAATAGTAGTGCAGTTAATATTATGCAAGAAGACATGAAATGGTGTCAAAAAGAGGAACATGGATCATTAAACGTCTGCAAGAAAATTTTTTTATGTTTAATTGGTGTGGTATGCAGGTGTGTTTCTGCATGGGAATGCTTGTGAATGATTTCTAAATTTACTTGCGCACAAGAAGTATAAAAAAAAGAAGTAATTGCTGCAGTCAACTCAGGCAGCATAAAAATGTTCAGAACTGTTTTGCAGCTGAAATACTGCTCTTATTGGGTGTGGCAGGTATGTCATTGCCTTTGTCAGCCTGGCAGAGAAACATTCCTTGCACAGAATCATCAGCCTGACATTTGTAGACCTCATACAAAGACCCATATGAAGAGCTAACAACAGAACCAAACTGACTGGAGGCCCTCAGCTTTATATGAGCAGCCATTTGTCAAAGAAGACCGCTTTCCTAAGGAATCAAGCATCAGCACCAAGATTGCAACACTGCAGTGGGTTCCTCCAGCTGACGATCAGAGAGTAGCATGAACATCTCACACTCTGGTGCCATCAAGCTGTTGTTCTGCTCAGTTTTTTTCTGACACCCCCCCCCAGGGAAATGAACATACCCAGCACTGCATCGTAACTGTCACTTCAGGGAGTGCCGACAGAAGGGATGCAGATGGACCCTCCAAGGCCATGTTGCGGCAAGATGATACTACTGTGAGAGCCTTGAGGACATGGATGATCACTAGTGCCTTGTCTCCACAGCTCACCCTGCCCCCAAATCATTCAGATTGTTTCAGTGCTAGAGATAGTGAGAGACACTGGATCTTGCCACTACCTTGTTGCCATTAGAGTTGCTTTTCCACCCAAGCATCATTATGCTGGATATTGACTTCATTGTGATGCAGGGTACTTTTATCTCGCATGGTTTCAGTTTGTTGTTCCCTGGAAGGTTAATGCAGTACACTCCATTCCCTCTGAGGCTTGCCTCTTTCCGGCTGGAAGGGATTGTCTTTCAGGCTAACAATGATCCGGTCCACAAGGCTCAGTTTCCCTTGGGAAGCCAGAGATGCATAAAGGCAGAGCAATTAATCTGCCCTGGCCCTCACTGGACTACATCCAGTGGCTCTTTTCTGAGACTCTGTGGCAACACCTGCGCCTATAGTTTCTTCTCAATCACCCGTGCTCCTCACCAAGGGTGTGACGTTCCTATAGAGGAGTTTCAGGCACTTGTTCAGCACAGGCTGCCGATGTAGGCCCTCTGCCCATTTTAAGGGCATTCATTTAACGTTCCAGTTCTTGGCCTGCATGACTCCAGTTTTACACATGCGTCAACGCGGAGGATCTGAGTCTGTCAGCGAACACTTTGAGTAGGTGGCGTTTGTCATATAGCCAATTAACTGTTTTTTTGTCCACAATGATTTTGTGTGTGGGTGGCAAGTTTACAGCCTGACTGGCTGAAGCTTGGGAAGCATAACTTTGGAGTCCAGAAAAAATAGAAAACAAAGGATGAGATACCAGTGGGGATCTAGTCTTAATGAAACCCTTCAAATTAGACAGTGAAAGTGCCGGAATCACCCCAAGACAGTACTTCTTAGTAAGTGAAACACAAGATCAGAGTTCAGGCCCATAGCCAGAAATGAATTTCGTCGGGGGCGGGGGAGTTTGCCAAGATCCCACACTTGCCCACTTGGTAGAATTAGGAGGGGGGGGGGTCCATCTCAATAGATTTTGCCAAACAGGGAGTTGAAGCAAATTTTTTGGGGGGAGGGGGATGTGGTTCAATAGTGTGATTTTGCTATCTGGCTAGTTGGGTGGCCGGTAGCAAAACAATTTTGAGGAGGGGGAGTTCAAACCTGTAATTTTAATATTTGGCTACGTGCCTGATATACATGAACAGTCTAGGTTAAGATGGCCAGCCAATAAACCTTTCCTTTGTTCTTTTAAAGCATGGTTTTGGTTGTTGGTGATGAACAGTGCTATGGAACTGCCGATGTCATTCACATGTGCTGGCAGACTTGCCAGCTTTCTCACCCTGCCTGCCCAAATGCTTACAACAAAGGCAAAAGATCTGTTCATCAAAAATCCAAGAAAACCTCTCAGGACCTTTACTTTGGAAAGCCATATTCACAGTGGCCAGGTCTGGTGAACATTTATACACTTTAGATAAATGGCTGCTACATATCGGAAAGTGACTCTCTGGTGGATTTTTACTAAACAGACACAAGGCTTTTTCAATAAGCTGTACTTCCCTCAAGGTAAAATATTAATTAGTCAGGATAAGTGTTCTTTTTTGTGCCAAAAATACATTTTCTTGTTATATTAACCTTATAAATACTTGGAAATAAATAAGACGATTATTAAAAGTCAGGAAAAACTCATTTGAAAACCTAAAAGTATATAATTGCAAAAGTAATTGTATTATTCTTGAGCAAAATAAAAGCCCAAGGCAGGAACTTAACTATTCATGAGAAACTTCAATCACAACAGAGTGGAGAGCTCTGCAAAATCATTAAGTTTCCCTGAAAACAAATAAAGTTGTCCATTTAAAATGAGCTTGGGGGAGACTGTGATATTTAATTAGAATGCAAGCATTCTATTTAAAAATGGTCTTCTTTGTAATGTTATTTATGCACTGTGACTCAGAGTCTGGTCAAGGGACCTAAACATACACATGTGTATATATAGCATGTATCACACTTGGAAATTCCCAATAGCATGTCTGTGATGCAAAGGACTAGGAACAAATATTGAAAGCTGGCTAGTTTTGTGAAATTGAGAGCAGATTTATGCGTGGGGGGGAAAAAAAGATGTTGGTGATAGAAAATCATGATGGACTCCAGGTCTAAGTTTCTTGGAGGATGGAGGCATGTGGGTCAGTAAAATAGCTGCCTGAGCTCCGCCACTATGGTCCCTTTTGTTTTCACCCTTCACTTTGGTCTCCAGGAAAACACTTACACATCCCAGGGCAAAGGGGAGATGGCATGACAGCATTGTCAGCAAGCTGGGACACACACAGACACACAGGTGCATACCATAGGCACACACTACCCTTCAAGAGACACACAGGCTCACAATGTAGACACACTGGCTGTCAATAGACACACAGATTCGCAACTTGAACATAAATTGTGAACCCAGACGCACACTATGCTAAAGCATAGATACAGAAACATTCTTGCAAAACAGACAACGGTGTAGGAAAGAGTTTAATATTGGGGGTGGCGCAAGTTAATAATTTAAATATGAAGGTCTATTTATCAAGGGGATGAATGAAGTCAAATTAATTATTGGGGAGTACGCACCTCCCCCACCCCAATTCCTACACCCCTGAAGAGAGGCCCACACTAAACCTAACCCTACATAGCTACATGCTATTTTCATGACACTGACATAACATAAATGCTGTGGTACAACGCTGATGTGCTCCAGGGCACATTCTCACAACATAAACACGCCCTGCCACTCAACACAGACATGCACGCTCACAAGGCCGCCACAAGCTCAAACGGTTTAGTGATTCAGCAGTGACTCAGCACACCAGTGTACATAACTACTTTGACAATAATAATGCATGTTTATGTAACCATGGTTCCAGATACAAACAGGCTAACGGCAGCCACCCCATGTGGGAACATGTGATCCAGTGGTGTCTGGCATTTTTCTGCATGTGCAAGGAAGAAATAGCCTCATCTCACCTACTTATATTCTCCCACTCCCTGTGGAGTTAAGGGTTTCGCCATTGTCCTGCTCATGTCCTTGGCAGATTTGCCCCCCAGGGCATACGAGCTTCCTGTCCTCCCTGCTGCCAACGACTGGCAGGTTGCTGTGATGACGTGGAATGCAGCAGGTGGGCGGCCTCTACCTAATTGAGCATCGTCAATGACACTGTGCCTCAGGATTAATCAGCAATGCCTACATTTCTAATGACTGTATCCTGGCCTTCTCATCACCCATTGGTGATATACCTTGTCTTTCCGCTACGAGGTGATCTAGTTTCTGTATCCGAACTTTTCCTTCACACTTGGGTTCATTATACAAATCCCAATGGAAAACCACATTTTTTTCAAATTTCACAGAGGAAACAGACCCTGAAAAGGACAAATAGGGAAGACTGGTATTTTACTGGTGTATACATACAAATCTTCTCTACGGCGAATCACAGCAATCCAGTGAGATCACTTGTCTTTTCATCTCCAGTATTGATTTCAGGCATTCTCCCGCTTTGTACACCCTGTCCTTCAGTATGGTGTCATGGTGTTTGGATATGAGAAGCACATCGAGGTGGTCACACAAGAACCCCTCACCCTAAGTCCCTGGCAACATTGGAAAATTTCCCGATTCAGTCCAAACCAAGCCAGAATTCAGCTGTGTACCTGTGTTATGTGTCATCAAGAACCCAGTTGTCATGTTTCTAAAAGTGTGGATAGTACTTGTAATTGTAAATTCACTTTATACAGAGAGACCTACACAGGCAAATGTTCGGCAGATGCTGACATAGTGTTCAAACAACTGTTCTTGAGACAAAAGTTTGTAAGTTTACATCCCAGCTGGGCCACTGAGGTTGCAACCTTAAGCAAGGTTCTGTGCTTTCACTACTTCAAATAAAAATTCTGCATCTATAACTACAAGGGAGGCGTACATTGTGAAACACACTTTGCAATTCGACCAAATAAAATAAAAACCTATTGGCGCAATCAGGGGGAAGCTGGTTTCACGAGGGACAGGTAATGAGTAGTTGGTGTGTAGAAGTGTTTCCTCAGGCACTGTGGGTGGAGAAGCTGACATCTCCCCCCGTCTCCATCCTTTATGCAGAGACACCACAGCAGGGATGCAGTCTGAATATTTAGGCCAACCCTCGCCCCATCTGCTCCTGACTCTGCAGCCAGCCTACACGCTGAAAACCCCACACAGGCACACACACACACACACACACACACACATGCTAGCCGGTGCATGAGCGCTCACACACGGGAGCTTCAGACACACATATGCTGTGGCACGCACACAGACGTGGGGTTTGACTTAAAATGCCTCTGATCGTAAGGGCCTGGGTTTGACTTACCATGCCTCTGATTGGAAGGTTGCCAGTTTGATTCCCATCCATGGAATAATTGTTACATATTCCTTGTGCAAGGCCCTTAAACCCCGGAAATACTCCAGGGGCATCAAATAAATGGATGACCCTGTGCTCAGGCCTACAGCTTCACTCACTCTGTATGTGGCTGTCTCAAAGGATGATGGGATATTTGAAAAGAAGCAATCTAATGTATTTGTGCAATTGGGAAATAAAGCATTATTTCTATTAGTTTCTGTGAATCCAGTCAAATGCACAACACAGTGGTATGTCTTTGGGTTGCACACGGCTTCCCCAAACATACACTAACGAGTGAGAATGACAGACTTTCCAGAGCGTGTTAGTGGAATATCTAGGACAGAATATTCTGCTCAGCTCCATTAGTCACAGCATTAGTGGAATGTGACAGAACAATACTGCTTTCATACTGCATCAGTATGGCATCTTCAAAAGTTTATCATGACCTGTACATATTTAAGGTTACCTTTAAGATCGTTTTTATGTTTTTGAACTCAACTTTACATACGTTTGATCCCTGGCAGCTTCACAGCACCAAAAATTTTGTGCCTACATTTATTCATATAGAGAAATGCAATTCAGGTACCTTACATAAAGCAACATCAAAGTCACGCCGTGGATAAGAATGTTTTAGTAAAAATACCGCTGGTGGCACGGCTGCCAAGCCTCATTGTCTATAACATCTCCAACGTCAAAATCAAGCTATTTACATTCTAACCACATGCATCTAAACATCCTCCCCTTTATCACGTAGCACTTGCCTCTATTCTCATTTTGTGGTTTTGATGCACTTCCTCCAACGTATGTTTCAATGAAGGTTTCCAGGGTTACCAAGCCAAGCAATTGTGCATGTGAGATAATCAGTCTTTAGAACCCTAACAGACAGATAAATGGATCAACACAGTTTCCTTAACAAAACACTGAAATAAGACTCCCCTACATATACAGCACAATGGATTTTTTTAAACAGAATGCACTGCGCAAAACATTTCCTACCACAAAGAGATTAAAAGTAATATATTTATTGCACAGGTTCAAATCACATCACAGATGGTCATATTTGTCAGTTATCGGCTGTTTGCGGATTTTTAAAAGTGCATACCATCTTGTTCGTATCTCAGTTGTTGCTTTCTGTTAAATCTGTGGTGATTGATTCACTTGGAATTGTGTGTCCACATTTGACAAAATAATAATGATTTGTTGTAACATTGAATAATACTGGAGAAATGACATGGACATACAGAAATTCACTCCGTGTTAGTGACTCACTCGGTGAGTCCAGTGACGGTCCAGTGACGCAAAGTGTCCAAAGTAAAGACGTAATCTCCACCCCAAATCTCAGCCAGTAACAGATGTAGGTCTTTGTATCATTTTTAATGTGTTACAACATTCTGTTCTTGTTGGAGGAATAAAACACAGACAAATATCTGAATTTACAGTAGCAGACGTGGTTTTAAAATAATGTGTCCCTCCCTCTTATTCTACACGTTTCTCCTTATCAGCAGTGCAAACAAACCTTGTGTCATTTATCAAGTTGGCCATACAGTCCACTGCGCATTGACATGCTTCTGAAATAGAAAATATGAAACGTGAAATATGGGCTCGGTTGTTTTATTGTTTTATTTAGTCATTGTTCTTATTGTGACGTTGCTGACTTGTAATTTAGATTTACTTTTTTTTAGCAAACACGTTTGTCCATGTGCAAGTGAGGGAGATAATGCGTCATATTGTGATTAGTGAGTTATGAATGCGCCCATGTTGTAGAGAGGCAGTAAATGAATACATCAGCATTAATTTCCAGTGCTAAAGTTTCTACAGTTACCAGGCAACAGCAGTTAATATCAAATGACATTGAATGACATAATAATCTCGGCACCTTTATTCAGTCGGTCACAGGCAGTACAGCATCACCTTCATTTCATAACGTGCTGGCCACATGGGCTCAAACTGTGAGCGTAAACTGCTTTGAGCAAAACACTCCCACTCTGAAGATGGTGTAGTGTGAAGAGTTTGTGTGTGTGTATGTGTGTGTGTGTGTCCCAGCATGGTGATATCATCTCTTTTGTTAGCATACTACCTGCAGTGGGTGTATGCATTCTGTTGGGTTCACTGATTTTTTCTGTTAACCCAGAACTCGATTTTCCGACTCTCGGCTGTGACTGAGTTAGACAAAATAACACCGTCCCCTCATTTTTGGTAGGACATCCTCTTCATCTGCTTTGTATATCCTGACCCCTTTTGACCAAACTCCTCAAACAAGCTGGCTGTAATTTGACTGTCCCACTGAGGCAGGAAAGGGGATGGGAACAGGGAACATGTAAGCCTGATATTCTTCTCTTATTATCCAGAAATCCCAGATTCTCTACCCCAAACAGGACACACCCTGATGAACACCAAGGATTAGGTAGGTGCAAATAAGGACTTAGTAGGTGCACAGGGGACAGAGAGAGGGTGCTTAGCCCATGTTTCTGCGTGACCTAGATATCCAATGGAGCCTTACTGGTTCACTTCCAAAGTAGATGAAATGATGTATTGCATTTGCCAGTTTTCTTTTTTTAATATATACATCGCAGCAGGCATCCTGGTGGTTAAGGAACTGGAACTTCAAAGAGAAAGGTTGTGTGCCCCAGAGCACCACAAATATCACGCCTGGATTGTCCTCCAGATTTAGAAATGATGTAAACATTGTGTATGATGCTAGGTTGCGCTAGAGGTTAGCGTTAATGCTCATGTTAGCCATATCAGAAAACAGAACTCAGTGTTTCAGCTTTCTATTCTAAAATTGTTAATCGTAGCAACTGTGTCAACTTGACCCTGTTAGAAAACATTTCCAAGTAAGTCTCTTTCTATACTCCTATCTGTAATCACAGGGCGTTCTCACAGGTGTGCATGTGCATGTAAATACAGAAACATGCAAAAGGAAATGGGAGACTCCCCTTCACTGGAATGTTGACGTGTCCTTGGAATGTAAGCCAAAGCCTGGAGACAGCCTGTGCAAAGTGGGGGGGGGGGGAGAAAGGCTGGTGCCGGGGTAAAAGTGAGGAACCTGGAGCTGTGAGTGGGGGCTGTGTGTCAGCACTCAAGGCACGGGCATTTTATTAAGGATATTTATGACTTAAACTGTGTAGTCTCACTTGGCTGAAGAGTACGACTGAAGCTTGTGCCCAGGACTTAACTACATAAAGTGTGGCTGTGACTGTCTTATATAGGAAACTCATTTTGAGCATAAGCTAGTAAATGTTCATTTGTAGGCAAAATGAAAAAGAAATTTTTTCAATTATACGTCTTTCATTAACTATATCTGTCCACTCCTTTGTTGTGGAGGAATCAGGAAGCAACCAACAGGTATCACAACCAAAATAAAATTCAATGAAATACTTTGAATGAAAATCAGCTTTTCGAATGTTTTGTGCATCTCTGACCAGAAATGTCTTATTACTGGACATCCCCAAAATACTCCAACATACATACATCCTATTGGCTCTTGTCTACAAGTCAGTGAAGTTGGCCACCTTGGAGACATGCTGCTGCCAACTTCGACTGGATCTACAGAGACTCGTGTTTGCTTTGTATTTCGTTATTTCACTGTCTAAGGAAAAGATCACCTGCTCTCCTAATCAATGTTTTGTTTTAAAAACTTAGATAACCTACTGGATTCACTCCCGATATGTTAATGCACATTTTGTTACTAAAGATCCGTCTCTCATAATGCAAAATACTTATTGGAAATTGTATAGAATATATATTATTACTTTAAACAAAAAAGAGGATAATAACAAAGGCAGGCTTTTAAGTCATTCTGTTCATTTGCTGCAGACTCCCAATGCTCTCTGTAATTGTAAAGCTATTTCTGTATTGTTCTCAACTATCCTCTAAATAAAGAGGATGTTTGTATGTTGCAGCCTGGTTGGAGCCAGAGACACCAGCACCAAAGATGGTCTCGAAATGTCACTAACATGCCTCATCTTTCAGGGGGCCAGACGGATTATGCACACCCCCGACATGCGGCTTGAAAAAAAAATGAAATAAGAAATGAATGAAAGACATAATTTTGATCATGTACAAAAAATGTTTTAACGAATTGTAGCATCAGGTTCAGTTGAAAATGTAACAACATGTTAACTTATTACACTCCAGCTAAATAATAATAATAAATGATTTTAAAGTTCTCTTCAGATATGATTAGTTTTACATGGGGACAAAATATAACTGAAGTAATTACTGAAAAGGTGTATAATTGTAATCCGGCCCAAATCTGCCGTGTCTGTCATTATAACAAGCCTCCATAGTAAAGATTCACGGGCGTTATCTGCTGTTTTTCAGTGCAAATGGACCTCTTTCATTAATATTAGTCCTGTCTGTGTCATCTAGGTGATAAAGTTATATCAATAAAGGCATGGTCCTGTTTTGTAAGATGGAGACAGCATTCATCCGCTAAAAATGGAGCTCAAATGGGGAGTTCTCCACATTAATGTCCGACAACCTACACCTACGGCCTCCTCTGTGCCAAGGTTTTCAGCAGGTGCAGCGCTGCACAAAACTACTGAGTACACAGATTTGTAAGCGACTGTACGGTTGGGAGGAAAAAACGTTCTGTTTTTGTGTTTGATTAGTAAATTAAAGGGACAGGTCGCTCAAAAAATGAAAATTCAGTTGTCATCTGCTTTTCAAATGCATTAACTCTGATGTTAATCTCTGGATGGAATTAGCTTCATCTCCACTATCTCTGGTAATCTGGGGAAATTACACACATTTCTTATCCCATTTGTATCGGCCAGTTAAATGACTTTACAAACCACATACTGAACACTGAACATACTCTGGGTAAAACTAGTCCAGTCCAAATTGGGCTTTAAACTACTGTCCCAGTAATGCTTGGTGTACAAAGGGGAGATACTACAGTCATCTCATAGTCTTTTTTGGGTGTGGTGGGGGGTATTTTTGTGAGACAAACACAGACACACTACAGTCCTGGTGTTTTCCAGAAGACGAACTCCAGAGTCTGGTTTTCATACCACAGAAACACGCGGGAGGATATGTGTGACCCTGTTGCTGATCCCATTCCTCAATTATATCTTGCTTTGTTAGAGAGAGAATATAAAATCCCCAGTACAGACAGGGGGAATAGGGTTTGTTACAGTCTTTACAGGAACCATGGCAGTACAGCGTATGAGTCATTGTGCTCTGCCATCAGAATACCTCCTTAGCCTCCACCTTCTTATGGCCATACCACAATGCCGTTTGATCTTAGATTAGCAAACTTTGCACCATCAGTATCATTTGATCTGGTGCAAAACTGAATGAGAAAATAAAAAGGGGAACAGAAAATCACTCAGATGTCAATATTCAAATTAAATCACTATCCCATCCCTACGATGTCGGTATATGTCTCACAGAACTATCAGACCTACCAGCTGACAAGAGACTATAGGGGGATTATATGATCCCAAGGGGCTGGAATTATTGCTCATAGAAAAAGAAAGAAACTGCAAGGGGCTTATCTACTGACTTCAGACATATCAAAACATTATGTTGATAAAAACAATTAGGAATTCTGCAATAAGCAGTTATTTTGCCTAACCCCCTGTATAATCTTATAAACTGTAAGTGTCATATTTAATTTAATATTTCAACATTCCAGTTAGTAAAGGTGTTATGCACAGAAACCATGTTTACACCATTATTCACTTTAGAAACCTGCTTTCAGGGGGTGGTGGGGGCAGGGGTGGTGGTGGCTGAGATATAGCTTAGCTGACAAGGGGTAACCTTGCAGAAATCTAATTGAAAAGATTTCACAGTCAATAAACTGATGCTCTGCGATTCAATTATTTGCTCGGGAATCTCATACATTGTCAATTACTCCTGAAGGGGTAATTTCATGGTTGAGTATGTGTTTGCGTCCTTTGTAAGTGCTGATTTGTGATATGGGCGCGTGACAGAGAGGGTTTGTGTGTGTTCTGGTTAAGTAGAGCATTTGTCGTTAGACATGTGTGCAAGAGGGGACAGTAGGTGAGGGAGCAGTTTGAGACATGCAGTTCAGTCCTGATAGGGTTTATGTTAAGGCCAGAGTTGCTTTCCTCACACACTTGAGGGTAATAAAACCCAAGTCCGCCCCATGAAAAGCCGGAAGCACATGGGGATTGTGGGCTGGAGCGTCCAAACAAATTGCAGTCGGATTTCACCCTGGACATTAGTGTCACAGGTCACGCAGCGAGTACGTTTCAAAATGAAGAACTTGGCACTGTGACATTTGGCATTTAAAAACAGTGCAGCTTAACAACGATGGAACAACGACGATCCCCCTTTGCACCAAGTGCTAAAGTTTCTTTGGTTTTTAAATTTGGCACGGTTTACATATTTTGTATATCTTTTGCATATTTTCTCAAAAGTGCAAAACCCAAAAAAGTACAGAAATGCTGAATGCTTTCTGCTGTAGACTGCAGTATTATTGAAGCAGCATGAACTAGATATAGCATATATTCTACAGTATGCATCATAGCCAAACACTGAGTCAGATGAAAGTACATTTCATAAGGACCTTAGAGAAGAACAGACAGTGTAGTGAGCTGCATCGATCCATTGTCCAGTTGTAGAAAAGTTAAAAAGAATTAGTTTTTTTTCTCCTGCAATCCTTTCTTACTGGCTAAGATATGAAACAAACTCCCTCTTTGCAGGTTATCTTGTTAACTTAATGTTACATTAGTTTCACCAGCATGTCAACAGAAAGAAAATGCCAATGAATGCTTTTATGTAAAACAAAAACAAGTATGTTATGATGTTATGAGATTCCAGTTTTTTTTTTTTTGGAAGGAAGGAAGGAAGCATTATTTTGAAATCTTTAACATCTTTTTGGCAGTTATAAAACCGAAGGCAAGCGGACATTCACAATGGGAGTTATCACACTAGATACAGAGCCCATTACCCTCCCAGCTCAAGGTCACCCTGTGACGGCAGTATGTGTTTTTCCTTAGGAAATATGGAGTTTATAGACACTACTTCATGGTATCTTCTGCCAGACAATTTGCTCATGTTTGCCATTTAATTGTTTTAATTGTTACCCCAAGCTCTTCATTGTTTCAGAGAAGCTGCAACACCAGTGAAGAAATACAATTAATGCCTGATGATATTACTACGATAAGGATTATTAATTGCGAGATTTTCCGTCAGCATGTAGAGTTTAGTTTACATTTTGTTTATCTTGCAGAAACAAAGAGAGCTATGTTTATTTGAAGTGGCAGAACAATTCACATGATGTATTACAGCTAGAGTAACACTGTGGGGTTGGCAACATACCACAAATATAATGGCTGTATGGTCAGGACCTTCTGTGAGGTTGTCTTTGCTTTTTCCCCTTTTTTTCATTTTTGCATAGTGCAGAGTGTACAAATGCAGTTGCCATTAAGTGTTAAAACAAGGACATTTATATTAAGTTTCCTAGCATATGCTTATATTGGAAAACAACTTCCTGTAGTCAGTTTAGACAGCTGGATATTGTCGTGCTCAATGGAACTACAGAAGGGCAAATTCAAGGATTTGATGCAATACTTTTTGGGTTATAGTTTTACATCTGTTACTTGTTATTGTTATTCTAGTTTTACAATCTATTCACATATTATCATTGTATTTTTATAATGTCTGATGCAGCACATAGACTGACCATCCATGTCGGGGGGACATTTTGAGCTACTTCATGTTTTACAAACTACTTTAACATTGAAAAGGCTCCCGTGCTTGGTTAATTAGTTCAGTTCTTCTTGTGCCTTGACTTACTTGTTTCTTTGATTGAAAGACTCATCCAACTGTTTCACATTAACATTAGTGACACATACCTGATTATAGGAGACTGACCAATCAGCACACAGCAAGAGCTCAGCGCTAAAGTGAAATCCAGGTCTTTTTAATTGAAACTACAAACCCTGTCCTAGCACATAGCGTCCCCTCTAACATGAATTAGGTGGTCACCCTAGCAGCACATGCTTAAATAAGTCAGTTGTTGCCACTATAATCATACGTCTTAATCATGTAACTATTTTAGACATTTTTATCTAAATGTAATCAACATCATCTTTACTTGTACACAGAACATAAGAATACCCATAATCCATTGTATGTAGGAGCCTCTCTCTTGTGCGAAATCTTGATCATGGTCCCCTGCAAATTGTTGCTAGGCGACCGACTATGGGAAGCTACTATAGCTTGTTGAAGCACTGTTTTTCAATATGAGTGCTTTATGCACTAATCTTGTCTAAAGACATGAGTAATTTCATGCAGATTTAGTCCCTCAAAAACTAATTGTGGTTGGTCCCTTTTTGAATTTGACTTAAGGATTTTTAGATTAAATGACTAATACTGAATAAAATTCAAAATGTTAGCGATTAAAAAAATATTCTGAGGAACTATGCTTATTTATCTAGAAATGAATTTTGCAAATGAAATAATCTACAAATGTGAGCTAACACTATAAGCAATTGAATACCAATTGAACACAAAAACATACTTAACATTAATATTTTCTAAATTAATATTTGATTAGAAAATCCTTTTCTGTTCTCAACCACTGCTACAGATGTTAAGCGGCATTTAGGGTCAGTACAGAAGCTTTGCATCTCCAGGGGTAACAGGCTGTCGATTCTCTGTTTGTGCACGTTTCCTCCTGCGGTCTAAAGCATGTTATTAGCTGAATTGGTGTCTCTAATTTGACCACAGCTTGCGAGTGAGTACTCCAGGATGACCTGGGTCCATTACATATAGCCCTACACTCCTTAGAATAGGCTAGTGCACCCTGTACTGCATAAACGGTCATAGAAAATGGATGCAAGTAACAGGCATATCCAGGCGTGCTGTAAAAGGCAGGAAAGTCAGGATGATTCCACGGGCCCCTGCGTGACAGAGTCCCTAAAAAACTTGGGAAATAATTACACTGCTCTGGATTGAAGGCCTAATATGATATTCTCTTATGCCCCCCCCCCAATCATATCATGCACGCGTTTTTTACAATACTGTACAATGGACTCAATTTCTTAATCATTTTATTAAACGTAAACTTACCTGTGCTCTACTATTAATATATTACATCTTTGTTCCCTTCAAAAACGCTTAAGAATGGCTCACATTACGTGGTTAGACAAATCTTTTGTTATCACATAGATAATAATAAAAATAATAATAATAATTCTTTTATTTTGTCTCTTTTATCACTGTTGTAAAACCAGTGGTACATAGACATTTATTACTTTTCACATGTCTCTTCTTGCTCTTCTATGACACACACACACACACACACACACACACCCGAGGGCCCCTCTCACAGCGCTCAGCCAACTCCTAACCCACAAAACCACACGCTGCCTCAATAACCAATGTCCTACTTCTTAGCAGTCACCCAACCATGTAGTCTAATATATCTGGTATTTTGTTCCAAGAGGACTGGAGAGAATGTACTTTGATATTGAATTACGTGCATTTTTTTTCTTTGTTACCTAAAATTTTTTATTAAATCCATATATACTGTCACCCTTAATGTCCCTGCAAATAACTGAAATAATGGCAGCAATATACTATATGCAGCTAAATATATGCAATTAAATAAATCAATTATGACACCTTTTTTATAAATATATCAAAGTAGATAATGACCAGTGTTACAACTTGAAAACAAAAAACAACTGTATTTGTTATAAATTTGAGATTTCAGATTTAAAAGATTGATCTCAAAATTATTAAGAATGACCGATTGTCGTAAATGAAATCAAACTAAAATTAGACTGGGGTGTGTAAGTTTGGCAACACACGTGAATTTATTTATCTTTCATCACCACGGGAAGAAAGCGGTTGCATGCCCTTCGAAATCAGAAAATGGGTGTAAGTACAAAACTAGCCTGGGTGATGACACAAGTGTATCTTCCCCACGCACACAGAGAGCAGGATGGGTCAGGAGATAAAGGAAAACTGATAGATCACCGGGTGCTGCATTCAAGGGAGCGGGTGCATTGGTCAAATAAAACAAATATGGAGCTCTTTAGCCATTTTGCCATGCAATGATGGATTTAAAAGGAGAACCCACACGCAGGAAAGACCCCTAATGGAGAGCGAAGCCTGAATACATATCATGTAATTAATGCCCTGTGTTCATCCTTATTGCCCTGTTTTCATATATGCGTGGCATGTATATTTATATAACATGTAGAATACATTTTACCACAGCAAATGGATGCGAAGAAATGGGAAACTGGAAAATAAAAATCATTGTTTAAAAATATAACGGTGTCCAATGCGCCCAGACACTAGTCTATGGAAGCGGACTTCCGTCCATTACATGTTACGCTATCGACTAGCAGGTGCTCAGGGGTAGCGGTTCCAGCATCACCGCCATCCTTATAATAAAACAACTGGCTACATACTAATAGTCTTATTTCCTTGGAAGATGGTAGCAAAGCAGAGGATCCGAATGGCAAACGAGAAACATAGCAAAAACATCACGCAGAGAGGCAACGTTGCAAAGACACTGGTAAGAAATTGGTTTTCCTCGCAGGATGAAGTCTAGTTCGCATCTAAAATGGATGGAATACGATCACGCTTATGTTAAATTACACGGCAGCGGTCAGTCTGTTCTCTGTTCAATATAACATTTTCAATATGAATTTCGTTTCATTGCCAATTAATCCCTGTAAAGAATCGCAGCGATTCATTGCGTCTTTCGTCTGCTTCGCCTCAAGATCTTCCCCTCATCTCCACGGTCGTCTTCATTGCACCTGAACAAACATGGATTCTGATCGTTTAATATATATTGTATTACTTTTATGGGAAATTAGTGGATCTAAAAAAGTATTCGATAAGCTATTAGCGAAATGTGTATGCTGCCTGGTTTTCAAACACACACATAGTTCTTACGAGCTGACATACTGTAGGATCACCATTAAACAGTGAAGATTATAAATGAAACATGACTTCTGTTGGTTTACTTTGCCATAATATGTAGCAATATTAAAATATTTTGTAACCGAATCTTTTATTGTATGTGTTTAAGTCACTAGAACTGACGTGGAAACATCGAAGCATTGTGTTTTATATTTATAAATATTTGCATGCATATATTGTGCGATATCTAATCATGAGTTTCTGTCAAGAAATATGATTTGACATATGTCACTATACAGATGCAGTCAATGATAACCTTGTTCCAAAAATCTCGAAGGCGACACTGAAATATACATTACTGCCCTCTTATTTCTTTTTTTTTTTTTAAATAACTGCATTTTTATTTGTATAACACCGGAAATTGGATCCTTGGTAATATTTTATAATTGCGAAAACAGATGGGAGTGCCGTGATGATTATACGATCAATAGCATATTTATCAAGAATTGAATGCCACGTGACTTCACTTCCAATGGAGGCAGAGCACGAATCTAAAGAAATGTGCCACTTCAAAACGTTATATATAGATGTACATGGGACGATATACTGGTGCCCCACAATAGCCCCAGTGAAACTGTAAGTGACGTAATGTGTTTTACAGGCAAGAACTAGGACATGCGGAGGTATTCAAATCTTTAGACGTTTGCGTTTGCACAGGTAAAATCTTCACCAGATCTCTTAATAATTAAGGTTATGACACATGATACGGTTTAGTTTAATAACAGATCACTCTGCTAAAACAGAGTTTCAGTAGTACTGATAATGACATTTTAGCAATATACGTAATTTTCGTGTCTTACACATTAAATACGTTAGGGGTCTTATACAAAACAATGTGCCAGTGCAAATATGCACTGCAGTGCACGTGGCAAATATCTATTTAGCTTGAAAATGCTTTTATAAGTGTATTGAAAACCTATGGAAATAACAATTAAAAAAAGGGTAATATGTATTATTTTTTCCAAATAAAATGGTTATCTAGGGTTCTGTATTATGACTAGTTTAAGTAAATAATGTTTGGAAGTTCAAATCTGCATCTAATAGGGGATTAGACTGGTAGATTCAGTGGCACTTTAGAAAAAAATAATTGCAGATAATTATAGCTAAGAATCAGCTTCACTAATTGTTGTGCGTTTACCTTACAGAGACCGCAGGAAGAGAAATACCCAGTAGGCCCGTGGCTTCTGGCTCTCTTTGTATTTGTTGTTTGTGGATCAGGTAACAAACACACACTCCATTATCTCAAGGAAAAATAGGCATGTTAATTTCCGCAATCTAACATGAAGGAGTCAGTTCATACATAATGGTTTTCTGTTCTTTATTTTGGTCTTTCATTTTAATTATTACCATCAAAGCCAAGTATTACAATGAAAAAAGGCCACAGGTTTTTATTTTATATCAACTCTGTAATTTCCCTATGAAATGTGTTACTAATCAAATTATCAGTGTAAGCCTTTTCTGAATTAGCAGTGTAAATTTAATGTCTTATTGAGGAAATTGAATTATTGTCCTGGTCGCATTGTGTTCTGATGCGTGATGTTCATTATCAGGCTGGTAATGTTGGCTTCCCCTGTCCATTACAGCCATCTTTCAGATCATTCAAAGTATACGGATGGGCATGTGAGCTCAGGACCGGGAGAAAGGGCAGCTCTCGCGTTCCTCGTTGGACGGAGGGCTGACGACTACAGCGCGGAGGAAAACCAAAGGTTCAGACAGGAATCTGCTGCGGTAGCGGGTCCCAGCGTGTGGCCTCTCCTTCATGACGCGTCCCCTCACATGCTTGATTGCGTTCTCAGCTAGAGAGACATGGGGCTTTTCTACCGACCGGAGTGATTCCAGTCGGCTTCAGCCGTTTACGTGTGCTACCCTTCACCTATTTAACATCCATTTGTGCCATTAAGTAAGCAAATCTCTAAATATGTGCCATACTCTGTTTATAAATTTTGTGAGCACAGTGAAAATGTTTTTCAATTAAATGGTAAGGTCAATTTGTGGTGGCTGTAGTCACTTTTTTTTTGCATAATTTGTGGTTGTTGGAACAGCATTCTTTATAAATTCTCAGAATTTAACAGAAAAGCCTATTTTTTAGTCATATATTTTCTCAGACATCTGCAAATTATGAACTTGCCCCTGGAGAAGAAAGTAAAAGGTTACAATCCATTTAAGTGAATAGCCGTTGTAAACAAACCTAACTTTGTGGTCCAGCCATCTAAATTCCATACCACTGACACTGTATAGGGTCACATTGAGCCCAAAGCCTATCCCGGTTAACATAGAGCTCAGTGCAAGAGAACACCTTGTTTTGAATGTCAGTCCATTGCAGGCACACATACATACACACACTACTGGCAATTGAGAGAAGCCGATTTGCCCACCCACATGCTTTTGGACTGCAGGAGTAAATCTGTGTACCTGAAGGAAAATGGTGCAAGCATAGGAGAAACATGCAAACTCCACGCATGTCGGTGGTATGTGGCCACCTCAGTGTATATGCATTTAATTGTAAACATGATTTTTGAACCACTTCTCCTGGTGAGGGATGTGGTATCAACATGCCAAACAAGTCACATCAGATCTCTTATTTCACAGCCACAGACTCTAGCTCATTCTGTGAGATCCCCAGATGTTCCCAAGTGCTCATGGGAGTTATACATACACAAAAATGTTCTGAGGGCAGAAAGAAAAATGATTAGTTCAGAGAGATAACCAATCAGATTGTAGAGGGGGTGGGTCCAAGTAACTAGAGGAGGTGGGAGCAACCAATCAGATGTCTTGGTTCTGCCTCGTCTAGTTGCTTGTACCCACCTCCTGTACAATCTGGTTGGTTATCTCTCTGAACCAATCATTTTTCAGTCTACCCTCAGAACACTTTTCTGTAAGTAAAACTCCCACAAGCTTCCCAAGCCAGCTGGCAGCTTCTGTCCTGTTAGCAATGCCTAAGAGCTGACCAGGTGGCATCCTTATAAAATGGCTGATCCTCATCAGCTGACTTTTCTTGATCTGAAGAAGCAGAAGCTCTATTTTAAAGTCCCTCTGAATCTCCGAACTCTTAAGCCATCACAGAGAGTGAGCCAATCAACCATGCAGAGAACCCTCATTTCAGTCTTGTGCTCACTATCTAGTTCTTTCAGTCATTACCCATAGCTCATGTCCATAGGTGAGGATCCAGACATACTGTAACCTTGGATTTGGCTTCACATTTGGCATAGAACCAGTCTGTGCTGGAGGCCCTGGTCAGATGAGATCAGAAGCTTGACAATATATGAAAAAAGCATAGATGTCACTTCTAACCGACCATCATCTGTGCTTTGACATCTCGGCCATGAAAATTGCAAATAGGAGAGGGGACACCTCCTGTGCCGGAGACCTACTCAAAATGTTTATGTCGACACAAGTCTTGTTCCATTCATAGGGGAGACAAATAGCAAAAGATAGAGGCCATAGTTCCCCATATTAATCCCTGATGTTGAGTAGTGTAATTCTCCTATAGTTAGAACACACCCTTTGGTCCCTCTTCTTAATAATAAGGAATATCACCTCTGTTTGCTAGGCCAGAGGTACTTCGCCCACCTACTATGCAGCACATAAGAGACGTTAACATCCAATCCTTTCAACATCTCTGTACAGATTTTATGTTTTCCTGTAGTATTTCTACTATGAAGGACTCAGACCATTATAACATGTTCAGCTGCAGTTATCCACCAGACTCTGAAACACCAGAACTACTGCCTCTTAGTGAGAGGACATATCCACTGAGTTAAGAATTCCCACAAAGTGTTCTTTCTTAAATGAAAGTATATTTTATTCACATTTACTTAACATATGCTTTTATCTAAAATCATGCACAATTAAGAAAACAGGGTCAACCAGTCCCTGCAACAATTAGAGCTAAGCGGACAATGCTTACAAAGCATGCAATGAAATCATTCTTTAGGGCACAGGATTTGAACCAGTGACCTTCTGATCCCAAACACATTGCTCCCATTAAGGCAGGCTAAGTGAGTTCCTGGACTAACTGGGGTTAAGGGCCTGGCTGAAGGGCCCAATAGAGACCAGCCATGTGATTTGAATCAGTCACTCATCATGCCACAGAGTCACACACCACCCTAAAAAGTTGGTCAGTGCTTCCTCGTTTTGGCTGAACACAGCCTGAGCAAGGCCCCGCCTTCCCTTTCTGAGGAATCGAACGGTTTGCCAAAACATCTTTGTGGTCACCCAAAATCTCTCTCCAATGGCCTCTTCAAGTTCTTCCCGTGCACAAGCTTTGGCCTCTGTGGCTGAGTTCCTGCAGTCTTTCTGGCCTGTTGGTGCCTGGCTCTCTCAAGAAACCCCCTCCTTCTTCAGCCTGACAGTTTTCGCCATCACAGACGCCCATCAGTGGATACAAGTACTGATTGCCTCACTGGCCGTAATTCTTTGCATCCCATTCAACAATTGATGTCCTGATCATAGTCCTTTCAGATTCAGTGTCCGGACCTCACTCAACATGTGGGAAACGCTTTTCCAGTGGCGTGAGCTGAATTCATCTCACACAGAAGCTTCAGCCAGACATTCTTCCCAGCAAACTAACTGTTCGCCTGGGTCATTCTGGTCCATTTGGCCTTCTCCCAGTTTACCACCAAGTGTGCCTCTCTCCAATGTCCAAAACACATGGCCTCAGGTCAGATGACACAACTAAATAATTCCCTGACCTCTGACCTAGGGTTCTCTGCTACCATGTGCACTTATGCCCATTTCTGTTTTTGAACATAGTTTTCTTAATGGAAAATCCATTGCTTTCACAGAAGCCCAGTAACAGTTGACCATTCTGCTTTACTTCTAGCAGACAATTCTACTCCATTACACCCCTTCAGGTATCTCCATTGTTCTCCTACATGACAACTGAAGTCATCCTGCAGGACCACAGGGTCTGTGGGTAGTACCCTTTTGAGTACCACACCCACTTTCACTAAGAAGGCAGAGCACATCGAACTGCTGTTTGGTAGCATACACAGAAACTTCACTCAGTTCTCCTCTCTGCAACTCACAGTTGCATAGAGGCAACCTTTTGGTCCACCAGAGCAAATTCCAATTACAAAGCCCTCGTCCTGGGACTTGTAAGCATTTCCACATCCACCCAATATGGAGAACTCCAGCACAGATGAGACTCCACCCCCATTTAAGAGGTCTGATTCCAGAGCTCACATCGTGCGTGGACGTAAGGCTGACCATATCTAGCCGATACCATTTCCCACACTAGGTCAGGCTACTTCTCCAGCAGAGAAGTATCAGTCTTTACCGTACATGCCTGCCACACAAATGGCACTGGAATTGATCTCTACCTTTCATGGTGCAGGTGGTGAGCCTACAAAAGGGCTCCACATAGCCACTTGGAGCTGAGGCGGGCTGGGTTACTTGGCAAGCACCACCCCCAGGCATGACTCCAGGAATGAGACCTGGTAACCTTTTTTCCTGGCAGAGCACACAGGTTCTTCATAGTACCTTTTTTTTGGTATTTTAGTTGGATTGCAGTTTGTCTAGCCTCTCTTCACAGATCTGCTTTCCAGCGAAACCCAAGCAAGAGCTGAAGTTCCAGACAGCATAGCTATGTGGATTGTTAAGGCACACAAACCCTTCCATTATGCTAAAGTCCTGATCCTCAGAGGGCTAATAGTGAACATGGATATTCCTATTTATTTGTCTGAAACAGTGAGTTTTTCATAATTGCTGCTGTGTGGGAAAGATTCATTTTCATTCCATTAAATGGTAATAAAACTAAATATGTGCTATATAGACAAAGAAGTTGTTTGTCGATAGCCATCGGCCAAAGATGAATAATCATTACAGCCACAAGCATCTTGATTTTGGAATTTTTTTTTCAGATGTTTAAGAAACGGACAGATGCACCCACAGGTTTTGTAAAATGTATGTCCCTCAGTAAACCCCGAGGGTGGACTGAGAACTTCATTAATAAGAACACAAGTTATGGCTGAGACATTTGCAACTTTCATTAATCTGATCAGATTTTCAGGGAAGTTTTGTTACAAGATCTCCCACATTGTGGTTCACAAACCAGCACTAAGCAGGTATTGCATTTATGTTTCAGGCTGTCCCTCTAGCTAAAAGGCTTGATATGTCAATTCATTACAGCCTCTCCCCTATTGACAAAGTCATCCCTAGACAGTATATGCATCAAATAGCCTGACTAAAGATTTTGCATGATCTATTTTCCAAATATAATCAGTGGCTGGCATAAACGGTGCTTTTCTGGATCAAGATAAACATAGACAGGAACCGTAACCCAGGATAAAATACATCCTCTTGACATGGACAGTTCAACAACAGTACTACAGTTTGTTTACTTGGCTATAGAGGTAAAAATCGATACTCACTCCATGCTCACTAGATGACTTTGTACATTAGTCCCATGCCATCTAATTTTCAATCTGTATTAAGGAATTCCTGTCACATTGACTGGTTTAGTTATCATCACGGTAGCATTACACCTGCAAGGTGGGGGATCACAATTGTGTCTCATGCTTGTGTGTGAAGTTTGCACGTTAGGTGAAGTTCGGTGACCTGGTGCCTGTAAATTGGCATGCCCTATGCCTTCTGAGATAGGCTGCAGGTTTCCTGTACAGAATAATAGCTTATGGAAGATGGATCGAAAACTTACACTTAGTGGCTGCATTATTATATATGCCTAGTGAGTACTGGGTAACGCTCACTTTTGCTTCTAGAACCACTTCAAGGGTAGATGCCTTTTTAGTTCAAAGAAGCTTGTCTGCACACCACTGCTGTACTGAGCTGTTATTTTTGCACTTGTGGCCTTCCTGTTAGGTTTAATGAGTCTGACCATTTTCCTCTAACCTGTCTCATTTTTGTTGCCATGTGACTGGATATTTTTTTTGTCCATCACCGGAGTCCCAGGAGCGAACCTCTTGACCCTGTCTGCTGCAGCCACACAATTCACTATTTGGGGGAACAGGCAGTTCACATTATGTTAGAACATTTAAAAACGGCCGTTAATATTGCACGAGACACTGCACAGGTATGGCATGTGTGAAACAGACTGGTCTATGTTTATGCATATTTCCACACATCCATCCATCTTCTAACCACTTATCCTGGTCATTGGGAAGCCTGGATCCTCTCCCAGGCAGCGTAAGGCACAACGCTAAGTCAGACCACGGACGGGACACTGGTCACAGGGCCCATACTGCAGACAAGTAAAGAGCACCAGTTAGTCTAACTGCATAACCTTGGAGTGCGGGAGAAAACCCATGACATAATGGGCTAACACACAGCATAGATGAGATTCTAATCCCCGACCCTTAAGGCAACAGCACTACCCACTGATGCACCATTCATTTCTCAAAACTGGGGTTACAAGCTAGTCCTGCTGTAAGATGAGACTTCAGACACACTGAATGGATTATAATTGTTCAAACATTTTATGTAGTGCTTCAACCACAAAGGCCGTGCCCATTAAGTTGGTTTTTTAGAACCATCCAGACACTGTCAATGCATGCAGAATATCAGAAGCCAGCATAGCCAACGACCAACATATTCTATATTAGGAAAGCCACAACATATTGTGACGCACAGGTATTAACCTTGGCTGCGAGCTAAAATTTAACAGGAGTGGCGCATGACTAGTTTCATGACACACCATCATCCTTTATCCATGTTTCTATATAAAAGTGGCAAGTGGCTGCCACACCTAGCTTGCGGTTTCATATGAAAGAACATATGACAGGCTTCTTAGTAACAGAAGAGCATTTGATGAATTTTATTGTCCTCAGTAAATGGACTTTTGTTACCTCACATTTGGACGCTACCAGCTGCCTGAAGACAAAGTTAAAATCCTGGCACAGCCACTCATTTAAATAAGAGGAGGGATGAATCCAGCAGGACATCTTCAGTTATTAGCATACTTCATCCCTGTTAGCACTCTTGGGGGGGCGGGATCTTCCAAGACAGCCTTTAAATCCACAGGGCATATTGTCATCCGTTCAGTTGGGGAACACCAACACAGTCCACCCTTTCCTATGCCTCAAGTCATTAGACCATAAATTCTTCCTAGCAGCTGCATGGAGTCACATCCAGAGAAGCAGCTTCGGTCACTTGGAATTCCTTGCAAAAACATGATGTTAGATTCCCTTAGTACAGCTCCAAATTCATTAGAATTATGGCAAATTTTGCTGGTGCTTTGAGGCCCATCACTGATTCATTATCTTGACTGCAATTACAGCATTCAGGTTTACCTACATAATGACATCTACCAAGGCGATACCTGCATTCTTCCAAATATAAGTACAAAAGAGGTCCACACTTATAGCCAGGATAGCACGACACTGCAAGATTCTGAGCTTAAAATCAACAAGTTTTCAAAAGCCTTCTAGAAAGTTCAAACTTTACAAATACAGAAGCACATGAAAACTAGTTTGGTTTTTTTCTTTTATTTTGAAGTTGAGTGCAACTGTCAAGTGCAATTGAATTATGGTTACTTTTTCTGGCTTGAGGAACATGCACAAAACATAGGCATACAGCTTTCACATATATGCAAAACCCATGTCAGATCTGATTTATGCTAAGAGTGGATTAACTGTGGAAAATGTGGAGTGCTTCACTGTCAAAAATAAAAGCAAATGTTTGTATTTCTATAAATGAACAATGGTTTACAGTAGTATTTAAAAGCAACCAAGAGATTACAGTTCGCTGTCAATTAAATGTCCTAAATTGCTGGAAATAGCTAGATACCTGATTTACAGCATTACAGACCCTCCAAACTTGCTCAGGTAAGCCCATTTACATTGTAACTTCATTTTGTACAACCTAAATATTTACTTGTCTTTCATTTTGATTATTACTATTTTACAGAGCACTTACACTAAATACATAAATATACATAAACCTAACAACCTGCACAAAAATTCACCCAAATCCTTTAGCCTCGGATTCAAGAACCTGATTTCATGGCTTAGGTAAGAAGCAGCTTCATACTAAGAAAGGTGGGAATTTGAAATTTAAGTCAGATACAGAAAATTAATTTCCTTGTGCAGGTTGATCCACTTGATCTACACATAAAGAGTACAATAAATGCAAACATTGATCCCACAACTATCCTGTCTTCCTAATGTCAAATAGGATTAATCTTTTGTCGATAGTCATCAAAAATGCTTCACATTTATCAGCAAGAAAGTGCTTGCTCTCATTTCGCTCACAGCCTGGAAAAGACGTACATATTTACACTAGAAAATTATGTGAAGCATGGCAACACTCGTATAATTCCAGAGCCACCACTGAAATGGAGATCGAAATCCTAAGATGCAGGCACAATGATTCTGTAAGCTGATTCCACGTAAAATTACACATGACGAGCTCAGCAGTCCAGTGAGTTTCGTACTGTCCATCACCTGCCAGCAATCCTTTTATTGAGGACGATTGTCTAAAGTGTGTAAAGCGTCTCACGAGATGTTAACACTTGTGACGTTAAATATGTGCAAATATTGGAAATGAATCCTCCCATGACTGCAGCATGTTCATTCGTTCTCTCGTTCTGGGCCTGTGCATTTACAGTCTCCGCGCCCGTCTCCCTGGGGGGGGGGGTGGGGGGGCTGCTGTGCTACGCCGACCCTCCGGTGCTCTGTGAGGCTGGCTGTGCCGACGGTGTGGCCTGCTGTGTAGCTGCCCCAGGCTGCTGCGTGGTTGCCGGGGACAAGCCGCTCTGCACCTGCGCCTGGAACTGTGCGAGCTGCTCGGGACTGGCCAGGTTCTTCAGCAGGCTGTTCTCCTGCTCTAGCTGCGAGTTCCTTTCGATCAGTTCTTTTATCTGCTCCTTTAAAACTTCCACTTCCTCCCGCACGGCATACATCAAGTGACTCTTCACTAGGTCCTGAAAAGAGCGATAGCAAGCACAGTTCAGCATGGCTCACGAATTTTATTTCAGATATGAATATAAAATATTATATATATATATATGCATATGTATAACTATTGTATTTGAACATTATTATTACAGATTGAATATATTGGACAGATAGGAGTTGCATTTTCTGCACTTTACTGGCGATTCCACACTTTTACTTCAAAACAGACAATTAAGAAAAACGAAAACATACTAAAATATTACGAACAATTAACGACGGTGCAGGGCATTGCGTAAAGACGGCTTGAAAACAGGGCAATTCTCCGCAGAGATGGACCCCTCCTCATTACGCCAATACAACGCGTCACCAAAAAAACAAAATGGCCGGCCTCCAGAGAGGGCAGCCAATCAGAAGGCGAGTTATTTATAACCGCATGTCAAAGATTCGGAGTTTGCCTAGCAACAGTCGGCAAGGGGCAGAATCGCGTGAGTTTCTTCAGGCACTGATCCAACAACAAAAGGACTGCCAAGGAAACAGAAATCGTAGGTCTAAACGAGCACATCTCTCTCTGAAAGTATAACCGAAACTGAAATTCAGTGTAAAAAAAAAAAAAACATATTATAAAGTAATTTACGTAAAATTGCCATATTGTAAATAATCTAAAACACACTTTACCATCGGTGGCTAAATTGCTTTGGTCATCTAGAAAATGAGGGCAGCTACAAACTAGCCGATACTGTCACTCCGACGGTTCCCCTCTTTAAAATACGCTTGGATATACAGCCAGATTAAGATATCAGATAGAGGCGGATAAATGCACTGCTAACATATACATCCACCTTCAAGTGCAAAATACAATAAAACGACATCGTTAGCCGTTTTCAATATTAATGATAACGTCCGTACTATTTACGTAGGGGAGAGGGGGCGCATTAAGATAAAAGAAACATCTTCATGTAAATGCAGTGATTAGAAAAATAATCATTAAATATATATTTATCAAAAACACTTACCATTGCTTGCTCTATTTTGTTGTCGATGGCCACCACACTAGCGCCGGAGGAGCTAAAAATATAATACGGATGCATTAATAGACAGCATAGAAATATCAAATAAAAATAAGCAATTACCGTGAAACGGGATAAGATAAAAAAACGATCACAGCATTAAACGAAACGTACAGTCAATGCAGCGGCTTCAATACAGTGCACTGAAGGCGGATCCAGTGATGTTAACGAGACTACTGCCGCCTAAGCATTCATACTACAGGTCAGACAACTTTAGCATTCATTTACAAAATCGGATAGGGAATACATTTCCAAAAGCAAAGGAAATTTTTCCCCAACTTTCATTGCAATTTCAAAGCTACTTCAGATACGGGGAATTATTTTTAGAGCATCGTTACCTCCAAGCATTCCGTCAAAACGGTACATTTTCCTCTTTACAAATCGCAAGATCAATGCACATTTCGATGGGCTGTTACATAGCGCATAACTCCACAAAGGTGACATTACAGTATTCATCCCCCTTGCACCCTTCGCACGCAAGATTTGCGGATATTCACATTTTGCATATTTAAATGTAAATTAAACGTTACCTATTATCAAGACTGAGGGGCGAACTCTCCGTGCCCAGCAACGATGACAGGAATGATATAGAAAAATTTCTTAGCTGGCAAACACCAAGATCCATCGCCACTGGATAACATGGAGTATTCATGCTATTGCGTCCATATAACGGCTAGCAAACAAAACGTCTTCTTGACTCTAATCAATATCACATTCTCTTTTCGTCAGGTCTGGAGAGGCTTTGAGGGGGGAAGTCGGTCTCCAGACAGAAGAAAAACAAGCATCCAAAGGAGAACCCGCACAACTACCGACGCAGCACAAAGAATATCCAAGGTCAGCTCATCTCTACCGTGCTGAAAATCTGCAGCCTGTGCCATATTTGCATAATATATCCGAGGAAAAAATACACGCAACACTCTGCCGCATCTTATTGGTGGAAAGAAGAGGTAATTAGATTAATATATTCGGGGACGCCCCCACCTGGAGCTCAGCCGACCTACTTAGCATAATACATTCAAAGTGCATACCGGGAAAAACCGGCTGGAGTAAGGAGGAATGACCTATTAATCTGCACGACGCGGCAACCACTTCGGGATGTTATCCTTAGTACAATATTACATCAAATTCTAATGTCACAATTTTATATATAAAGCCTCAGAACAAAATAGTAATTTACTGAAAATAACTATAGTTCATCGACCCGACGTCAGAAAGACATCGATTATATTCATGCAGGTGCATAGATGGTTGCTGAACACTTCACGCAAAATGCTGCCACCTGCCGACTAAAAGGAGATAACCATTTCGACCTTTATTGTAGAGGGGGGAAAAAAAAGCGCTTCTCGGAAATCAAGCCACAGGAGAACAGTGACAAACAGACCTCTAGGTCCCTTTAAAATGAAGTGCATTACCCCAAGGGACATAAACCCGCAGTTTCACCTCCTCAGCCCTGCAACACTGCAGTTTAAATGGTAAGGAATTCGTTTCTATTTAAGCAAATTGCACTATTTTCTATTATACTTAATACACAATTTTCAAATTTATAAATTCTACAATATTAACGTCACATTTCTTTGAAAAAGCGAGCCCTTTCATTAATTTCCTGCAAAAACCACATATTCTGGGCATCAGATGCATTTCTGTCATGTTGTCTCTACGGACAACATAATTGCTCCAGACCAAATCCTGCTGCTGAATGAGCTACATAATCTACTGCAATTAAGACAAGCAATTGCAATCCACCTTCTGAAAATCTCACATGAATGTATGTCCCATGTGTAGCCTGCCTGTCCTAAAACCACACCCAAAACATCTAGGCGTACTGTTCCTCATTCCAGAGAACTCAAGAAATCTCATATTACAATTGAATGACTGTAATCCTAATGATGGGAATGGCTTACAAAGAGCTGGGCTGGAATTAAGCTGTCTTGCACCCTTCCAAAGACCCCCCCCCCCTTCTCTTGAACCTGAACCCAGTGTTCCACAGTCCTGAGTTAGTTTGTAACTGTACAGTAATCTTTATATATACACCTTAGTTCTCACTGCTGAGAGGTTTGTGTGATGAACTGTCCAATCTCAGAACCGTGTTCTCACAGTTATTGCAAAGACCACTACTACTGTTAATGTTCTTTGCTATTGTAAAGGTCATTACTACTACAAGTCGCAAACTAAATGGTGTGAGAACAACACACACAGTCTCTCACACTGCCTTCTAATGTGGCCCAGGTAACCAGTCCAGAGCACTGTACCTTTTTGAGCTCTTTGCCTTGCCAACTCTGACTGAAACTCTGACTTCTGCATAAGAAACAGCCCAAAATCTGCTAGTGATGGAAACAGTTCCAGTAACTGCTTCAGGTAATACGTGACAAGGCTGAGATAACATGCCTTGCTGAAGACAGAATGAAAGACAAAATACCAACATTAAGCAGGGCCACCGCCATGCAAGAGATACTTATTTTTTAACAGGTTAATTAGTTTATCAAATAAAGGACAGAAAGCATTATCCTCCACGACTATCACATATATATGAAAAAGAACAGCCTTTTGTAATGAGACAGTCTCGTGGGCACTGAAGTACTGCAGCCCTTTCTAAATAAGCATGAATATGGTGAGAAAAGAATGAAATCCAGTGCTTCACTGCACAGGCATTCTCTGCACAGTGCAAACAGCTTCCTTCAATGCAAATTTGTGCCAGGCAATCGAAAAAAAAATCAGAACACGCTAACCTGAAAATATACACTACACTTATGTGAATGGGTCAGTATAATTGTATTACAGAAAGAACATAATGAAACTGGGAGTTTTTGTGCAAACCAGGCAACTGCAATACGAGAAGCAGGAAGTGATGTGGAATGCCTTTGTTTTATATGCATATTTAATAAGCTGGAAGATCAGCCCACAAAAAGCCCAATCCAACTACCATCATGGCAAACAGCTTACATGACCTTTCAGTTAACGTGGCTAAAACAAATCCAATAAAAACGATAGCTGCCACACTGCAGTCTTATGTCAGACTGTCTTTATTTTGACAGAGTAGTCTGTATTATTAGCTTCTGCATTTACGCCCAGGAATTCCCAGGAGTAATCCGCACGTCGGCATTGGCTGGGGATGGGTCAGGTGGAGCAGGCCCATTCACCCCAATAGGCAACCTGCTTAGTTTAAAGGATAAGCACTAATACCTTTTTCCACTCCTTAATGACAGGAGGCCGGCTGGCCAGGTACAAGACTTCATGCTAAACAAAGTAGAAACAACCGACAGTCTTAACATTTTCCAGGTCCATATGCCATTCAAACTTATGTGTAGGGGGGTGTGGGGCACATCAGGTTGACTAGACCCCATCCTCATGCAACTTTAGGATCAATACACCAGAAACTGGTCCCTCTCTAACAAACACAGATCTTTTAAAAGAAGTGATGCAACAGGCTCTTTCTCACATGATGTTACAAATGTTACAAACACGACTGACAGACGAATGAAATACAGATCTTCAAATCAGGTATTGGCGCACAACAAACACAGATGACTTAAACTTCAGAAGTTAACCAGCTTTTTAAAAACAAGCCAAAAAGCTTACTGAGTGGAGTCATCTGGAGTTCTGACTTGGCCCTAAGGTTTAAGCAGTAACAGAGTCCAAATATATCTCCTGTATCTGGGATGTACTTAAGGCTTGTGCCTCACTGCCTCAGGTGCATGAAGCATAAACAGGTGAGGATCCCAGGAGGCTCAGCTATAACAAGTAAACATGAACAGAAATGTTAGAAAATCACCTTGTTTCTCCCACATGTAATACCTACAAATAGACAAGTATCCCAACACAATAACTAAATCACACATGATATGTAATGCAGGATAAGGGGGATCTTAGTTTTACAGGTACCGGATTCTAAATTAAGAAATCAATTTGAACTCCGTCTGTGTGGATTTTATGTAAAGGTTTAGTTTAATTTGTTATAGGATATGTGAAAAAATGATATATTAACTGAATTCCCAGTTATGGATGAATAAATTTTGCCATTATTTCATGTACAACCGATGATACATAACTCAAAGTTACAATTCTGCTTGTCTAATTTTACTGAAATTTTCTTTAGCTCCTGCTCTATAGAATGGACGGCAATCACATCTTTATGACCACCAAAATTATTTTAACCAAGTGACCATTGGGATTTTGATCAAAAAAGGGACCTGACCACCAAGAAGGCTGCACTTCCTTAAATAAAATGTTTCAGTGTCTCTTTCCACCACTGGTCCAGCCCAAGAGCATTCACACACACAAAAGAAGCACCAGCGCAAAGCACGCTAAGAAGCTAGCTGACAAAGGAGAGGAACAGACCCGAGGCTAACATGCTGCTTAAGCGTAATGCTACGCCCGCAGGTTTTACCTCTTCAAATGCTGTTCCAGTTCCCAGAACAATAGCTTCACGGCCATCTCATCCGGGCCCTGCACTTGGATCACCGTTTCTCTCATTGATGTGTTAATAAGCACTCCACCTTCGATAACAATGCAAACCACCTCTCCACAATCAAATCTCCACAGACCGCCAGACTGGCGAGCCCATCACTGCGACGTCAGCTGAGATGAGAGGAAAAAAAGAAATGGAAAGCAGAAACGAAGAGGGTGAGCTTGGGTGGTGGGGGGACTGGCTGTTCCCGCGGTACTTGCCGTGTCCTGCTCGCGGGCGGACTTGCAAATGATTGAACGAGAGCAGGAGCAGGGCATGGTGTGATGTCACGCAATGTCTGCGGTCACATGACCCACAGTTACATAAACCATCAGCCAGGATTAACATCTTCCTGGAGCATGGTGCGTTTACACCTCGTCGCGTTATTAGGGACATCGCGATCTGCTCCGCTGCATGGCATCCCACCCCTGCTGCCCCTCCCCTTTCCATGACAACCCCCCCAGTCATCTCGGAAGGTCTTATCCTATCGCTTCCCATCAGCGCTAAGTGATCCTGGGTCTCAATGGCTTAATGAGTGGGATACATGGGGCGGGAAAGCAATGGGGCACCACAGCAAGTTCTGGAGGTTGTCCTGCCTGATCCGGAGATAGGGGATGGGAGATGGGGGGGGGGGGGTACAGCTGTTCTCGCAGGCTCAGTGCCAAAACCACATCAGCGTGAGAGAATCGCAGGACCTCCTACACGGCTGGGCTCCCTCATTCTGCAAACGCTGGATTTTTTCCCTCCCATGAACCCCCCCATAAATAGCTATGAGCCTCACATTTTATCCTTATTTGTAATGCGCAAGAGCGAACTACCATTTGCTACAGTTCCCATGGTTGTCACGGTGATGTACAGTCGGCAGGGCCGCTGCACATAAACACAGCGGTACTCTGCGCGGGAATAAATACAGCCTCTCTCCGGTCCAGTCAGAGGGATTCAGGCCCCAGGCCACCTAGCCGCCGAGACCCATAGAGCTCACAGGGAGCCGACGCCATAGCGGTGCGATGCTGCAGCCTCCTGGCTCTGACCTGACAGGACGGTTTGTTTTTGCATGTGTCAGGCATACCACTGTGAGCGTGCCGACCCTGGCCGCCTTAGCAACCTCCTCCAACGCCGAGCGGACACATGGGCTAGTATGGTGGCCATGCCTTTTATTCCGCAGATGACCAGCTTATAAATAACCAATGGCGTCAGCTACACTGAGCAGGCGTTGCTCCTTTTCTGCCCTGGGCCATCGCCCATTAGTACAAATACAATGACACCCCCCCACCATTACTGGTTTCACTACACAGAAACTGACCCACTTAAGCAGAGATGCTACCCCGGCAATAACACCCATCTCCAACAGAAGCAAGGCTATGATGGTTGCAAAGGCTTCCCATCAGGCTCTGCACTATGTGGTACAAGAGGGAAATAAGACAGGTGGGACTTGGGCCATTCTGAGCAGCGGCAGGTTACATGGATGCTGCCTGGTTTGCTAGGTGGGCGCCTGGCATTCTGGGATTGCGACATGGCCAAAAAAAAACACAATGGTTTTGTCTCGACTGCTAACACTACCCACTCAGAAGTCTCCATGCAGGGAAGTATATTAATCCACAGTCCACCCTACCCCACTTACACCCACAAACACGTGGCACCTTCAAACTAATTAATTCAGGAACAAGAAAGAATTGCAGATCTGACAAACACACCATCACCCCCCGTGTTACTGCTTCAGCAAACGCACTGTTCACCGAGGGTAACATCAGATGATGCAGAGATAGAATACTGTAAAGGAATTTGCTTTATTTGCCCAAATAATGCACACTTTTACAGGAGGATTAAGTGTGTTTCTGAGTGGAACAGCATTTAGACCCCCACCAGGCAGGCTTCAGACCACAAGCCACACACAGTGAATCATGTCCTGCATCTAAGGAGGGAAGAAAGGAACCATTTCACAGGCTGCGGGCGGCCAACTCCCTGTGGAACGCATCCATACTACAGCTTATGTAACCGCGTGGCATGGTAACAGGAGCGCAAATGCCAGAGAGAAGAGGAGCAGAGTACGCAGTGAGGCGAGACCGGTGCAAAACCGTGACGGGTGGTGGGGGGAGGGGCGACTAGAGAGGGGGCGCCAGGGGGGTGTCTCCCTTTCAGACGCCGCTCCCATGAAATCCGCCCTGAACCAGGTCTCTCTCTTCCCTTTGCCCACAGCCGCTGGGCCCGTCATATGAAGTGACAGATGAACCGGAGTTATGATGCAAGAGGCAGGCAAATCCCAGCCATGCCTTTCGACCATATTAAACACGGCGGCTGCGGGGCTTTGAATACATGCATGGGCATGGCTCGAGCTTCCCAAACTGCTCCATTTACACAAGTGTCTCCCAGCTGGTGGGTCGCAACTCAACAGTGGGATTATTTTCAATGGGTTGTGGAGTGCGTGTGAGATTTTATTTATTTTTTGTCCATCACCCCCTCCCACAGCTGATAATTTTTAATACTGACACCCTAACCTCAAATCACAACTGTTTTGGGTCATGACTTAATGACCAAGAAAATATGTGGGTCCTGATGCTAAACCAGTTGAGACCCACTGCTTTACACCACGGTTAAGGCCAAAAGGGTTCAGTACTAGCAAAGAGGCCCCTGTGTGCTTCATTGGGTCATTCAGGTGCCTCAACAAAAGCCTGAGATGATGAGTGAAAAACAACCGATTTTTGCAGCAGACCTGTATTCTGGCGTCAATCTTCCCCAAAACATCTGAGTCAACAACAGGTGTTTGTAATTCTCCAGACACTCCTCATTTAGAGTTTAAGAGTCAACTCTGCTAATTAAACCCAAGTCTGTCTTAAGGATGCCACCTTCATATGGAGTTCTGTGCCTGAACCCTCTGAAGAGTTGAGAATAAAGAGGTTTACTCATTTACCTAAACCAGTGACCATGTAAGTTGCCACCCATTGGGGCAAACACAGGATGAGCCCAAGGTACAGTGTAGGCATGAACCTGGATCATCTAATGTATTGGTCACCCAGATATGGTTATCATGATGTCCATCCACATGAATCCCACCTGAGACACAGACGTATGGATCGTAAACACTGGCACTCATGCACACACCCACGCGCACGCACGCACGCACGCACACACGCACACACATTTTATTGCTTCTTCAACTGCATCTTATGGAGCCGTCCCCACAAAGGTTCTCAATTTGCTCCTGACAATGACAACCAAACATCCACACTTATATAACACCAGTCGAAGCTGGGGAATCCCTGGATGCTTAGACGACGTCCGTTTTAACAAAACACGCCTGAACACAACACCACTCAACAAAAAGTAATTTGTTAATCAGTTAAGAGGAAAAAACACAGGGGAGACCTTTTCAAGGTAAGGTCTCAAGGACAATCCGCATTGAAAAGCAACATGGCAACGGTTGCTATGTAACCAGTCTGGAAACCAAACACAGGAAGCAGAAGGCCTTTGCGGAAACACTGTTCTTGCTATGATTCCTACCCCGCTTGGCAATTGGCAACACATTTGTTGAATGGACATGTTTCAGGCTGCGGGAGGGAAATTGGAGAACCAGGTAATTTTTGCTAATGCTAATGTGTTGTAATGTCCAAAGGCCAGTTGTCTCACTGATGAAAATGCTTACAGATGGAAACATATTTCTATTAAAAATGAGGATCAAGTGACTGAAGCTATTCAAGTTAATCAGGTATAAGAAGAGGGCTCCGTCTGGGAGTAGAACTAAGGTGAACTTAATCACCATGCTACTTACTTAGTAACGAAGGCTTTGTTCCATGGCGCGAATATCAGGATATTCAAGTCAACTGCTGATGTTTAGCATGTTTACAGTGAAAAATGGAAATTAGAGGACCACATGCACTGACACCGTTTGTCAGGATCAGTACAGCCAGTGGGAAGGGATGCAGAGGGGGTGCCAGATTACATGCTGACAGTACAAATCGAAGTGCAAAACGTCAAATATAAAGTCACACTTGCTTCTGTGACAGCACTGGAAGGATATTTTGGAAAAGATTTGGGATACACCCCTCATACTAACCTTGGCTCCCTGAGATCTGGGTGGGAACTCACTCACCAGAGGCCTCAGTATAGACCACAATGAGTCACCAAACTGCTTCCCCCCACCAATACTCCTCTGTACAGACTCTAAATATGAATGTCAACACCAAAGGGACAGAATGAACCCACCCATGAGAAGTGCCTGACCTCTCAAACACCAAGACCTACAGACAAAGGCTGTCTAACACAGCACCACGTTCATCCTCTCTTCCCTCTGATAGGGTGATTAGCACTGCCTGCCAGGCTGGGTGGGGGGGCGGGGGTCTGAATCCTGCTCCATGGTCTCCGACCAGCGCCGGTGAGGTAGTCTTTCCATAACTGCGGTCATTTCCTGCTCGTCGGCGTGCACTTCGTTACATAATGAAAATGCCATATGGTGACAGGACCAGTCATTTCTGTAATCCACCCCAAGGCAGATGTCTGAAAGGCAGGGGACTCACCTTGAAGGCTAGTCCACTGTTTGGGCGAGCCATTCTTTCGGGGGGGGTTCCCCTGCAGGTCTCTCAGACCTGCGGGGGCTTTCCCCTACACAGGTGGCAGCACCCTCCCATTGTCCCACAAGCTCCTTTTCAACAGTGCTGCTCGACGGGCTCACTTAGCGACACCCCTGGGCTGATCCGCGCCATGCAGATGGCTGAAAGATCCAGCTGAGTGCATCTGTGCAAACCAGCCACCGGCCGTTCATCAGAAAGCAGAAGGGCGCTTAGTCTGTCCTGGGAAGCAGCTTGGGGATGTAGTCGTTAAGTTATACTGTGATAAACTGTAATCATGGGCTTATAACGAAGGATTTTAAATGTCACTCTCTCACATAGCCTGCTTCCTGACGACTTTCACGTGTATTTCCTGTTTAGGATTAAGCACCTGCACAATTGGCTGGAAAGAAAATATTTCTAGTATAAACCTCCAGTACCACCAACAGGACTGCAATTAACCCCCCATGTGGATAATAGCAGGGTTCCTAAAACTAAAACCGCTATTCTTTACAAGAAGTAGACAGACAAGTCTCACACCAGTCTTATGTGCCATTAAATTCATAATTCTGACTTGTCAGAAACATCAACAACGCACTTTAAATGAACCACGTCCACCTTTAAAAAGCAAGGTAGCCACATGGACTCTGCACCGCAGTTTCGATCAGCTGCAATTAAAGTAAATCCATGTTAAACCTGGTCACCCTCTAGCACAGCACACATAAAACAAAACACCACACTTTTAAGATAAATCATTCAACAGTTTTACGTCAATGCTTTCAGGCATTTTTTTTTACCTTCTTAAAGACAAACATCCCAAATGGACCCACCCGTCGCCGGGTCAAAGGGAAGGTTCAACCCAGGCGATAATTACTGGAAGTGTTTCGAATGAAAACATTCCGAATTTCTGTAGCAGACTCATTTTCAAGACCACACCTACAAAGCAATTTGTATTTTTTATTTTTTTTGGAGGGACCAAAATAAAAAGGATATGAGCAAAACAGAACTAGAAGTTCATAATGGCAACAATACCCACAGCATTTGGCCAGTCAGGTCCAGCATGCGCAGGTGGGCTTGGAAGTATTGCTGACAGACACTGTGACCTATCCATGAAGATACTGCCCCATGTAATATAGTGTATGGAAGGCAGACCTCCGTCATGCATTTTTGTCACGGCCAATAGCATATTACTAAAGGTATGTGTCACACTCGAGTTCGAGCTTGTGTTGTATTTTGGTGGTTACTTAGAAATGGCGTGTGGTTTATGCTGTTTAGTCTGCTGATGTCAACATGTTTTCCTGGCCTAATTTACCAACTGCTGATGTTAGAAAACAAAAGCATGTGATTAGTGGAGCTCCTTTACGTGCGAATCGGCGATTAACTGGCCATGGCACCTGGCCAGATTACATTGTGCTTTAGTTATGGCTAGATAGCTCAGTGGCTGGAACAGCCTGCATATCCGGCCTGTGTTAAGGTTCAGGCGGATTTGAGCCTGCCTCCTATCAGGGCATTCTCCAGCAAAGGATCCTAAATTAGCAAAATACAGCTGTGCAAAATAACTGACTGACTCACCAGTCATATCAGGTTGTCTAATCAGTCAAGCATCTTGTGCTGTATTTATGATTACGTTCCCCAACATTATGGCTTTTTTTTTTTTTTTTTACATTGCCATTAAAAGTTCCCTCAAATGAGCTTCAGAAACAGGCAACTATATTATCCTCATACGCTGTTGACATGGCGGTCATGAACTGAATCCCAGTGCCACTTGTTAAAATGAATGTGGGCTCTCTGTGGGAACAGGCCAGTCCCAGCAGAGAGGAAACACGCTCACAATTTTGGGAACAAACAACTGTGGCCCTCTCCTTCTGTTTGTCTGAGAATTGAAGCTTTCCATTACACATCCATCTCTAACAGACAGCAAGGAGAGAGACACCACATCACCTTTCCAAACAGCCACCCCTCCTGAGAAAGGGGATCTCACAAGAGTTCATTACTCACCTTTTTCCACACTGTGCTACAAAAAGAAAAACTAAACCATTCATGTGAACGAGATAAAAGCCAGTAATAAGGGTAGCAAAAAAATTGCAAAGCATTATTATGCTAAGCAAATCACCAGGAATTCCTTTGGAAAACAATCCATCCATGTTCCTAGCTATTAATTGAAATGATTGTCCACGTTTAACAAACATTTAGAAAATCATGCAGGATGCTGAAACACAGCCTTTTACAACCATCACAATGACTAATATGACCAATTACTGCCCCAGCTAAGCATCCAACAACCCAAAGGCACGTGGTTCAGGTGAACTGGCCACTCTAAACTACCTTTAGTGTATTTAAATAGCTTTAGCTTCTCAGTGTGTTTGAGTCTAACAATGGCAACAGGATAAATGGTCACTGAAAACTGACAAAGCCAAGCTACTTCCAAAACTTCACCCAACCCATCAATTATTCGACTCAACTCAAAGCTGGAAGCTTCTGCTTTCTGGATTCAAGAGCAGGACGGGAAGTTTGTATTTTCGATACTAGCCTCTATAGTATATGTATCTCCAAAGCACAGTCGCCCTGGCAGTAAGGTGTGGGAGCAC